>CM060850.1:5464014-5846155 GCA_030737835.1 Acorus gramineus
ACATAAAATCCATTCTTATTTATTTTATCTACATATAATAAATTTAATAAGATTTAACCCATGTGAAATGTGATTCACATTGATCTGGGTAGACAGCTCATGTTAAAAGAATTGAGAGCTTAAGATAAGGATTAGTAATTATCTTTTACCCAACGTTTTCATCACCTTTAAACAATTGATTAACTACTCATATTTATTTATTAAAATTAAAATTTTAAAATTAATCATTGATACATGATATTTGAATAATATTTGGATTTCCTTTTTTCATAATCTAATCTAGCAAGATTTTTTTTTTTTCTATTTTGGTTGTTGATACAGTTGATTAAGTCCTATTCAATAGTTCATATCTAATTTAAATCAAATCTTACCTACCAAAAAAAATGAATGTAATGTGAAACTACACATCACATTTCCATTGATAAAAGTTAATAAAGGCTTATTTTGAATATGGGAATATTTTTTAATATAACAAATCTTTATTTTTTTTTTCTCCCCTAAGTTTGAGTGGATTACATTGGTATTACCATTCATAAAATGGATTCTTCTAATTTTACTCCCCTCACCTCTTCTCCCTTGCCAATGCCTTCCTGATCTTTGATTTTTTTTTATTCTTTTTTTTTTATGGTTTGTATTAATTTTAAATTCTATTTGAATCTTAATATTTGATGTTGTAGACCTCTACATTATGGAGTTGTGAAGAAATAAATTTCTAGTTACAAGTAAAAGGTATTAAAATTATTATTTTTAATTAATTTAATTTGTCAGACAATATGGTTATACATAAATTTTTTTATAAAATACAATATTAGAAAAGAAATAATGATTTCACATAAAAATGAGTTTTATGCACGCGCTAAAACATATGATACAACATTCTGTATTACTTATATAGATAAAATAATTATAAGGGTATATATTACATTTAAATGTGAAATTTAAAAAGTATCACCACTAAATTATGCAATTTGTTATCATTTTTAACTTGAAAAAATGCTTTACTATTTTTTTAATCAAGCCTTTGTAGAATTCAATAAGATAAATTTAGTGAATATTTAATATCATCCTTTAAATAAATTTGATGAATATTAGCCTCTGTGGAATTTAATATTAAAATTTGAATAAAATATCGATAGATTTTCTAGTTTAAAAAGATTTTTCTGTTCTTGTACCTAATCTAGAACCAAAATTCAACATAGATCTTCAGTCAATACACAGAAAAATAAGGATAAAATTAAAAATAAAAATGTCACGAAGGAATAAAGATGAATATAAAACTTTTTGTTGTTAGTATAATAGATAGATTTTCAATGCAGCGCTCTTTGTTTCTCCTTCCCAGCTGCCCTATTCTTCTCCATCTCTTATTGTGCCTCTCAACCTTCTACTCTTTTCTGAGCGAACTCGCTTAGAAATGCAATAGGATGAAATAAATTGGAAACCCACCCCAGCCTTGACCTATTAAGACGGGTTTAGTTCTCTAAATAATGGACTCAAAACCAACTCATTCCAACCTGATGAAGATATAGAACAAATTTGGGATTCAATTGCAAAGCTTACCCCGTCTCGTTTTACCCCTTTTAAATCATTTATATCATTTGAAATTAATATGATACATAAGTAGAACTAATCCTATCATATTATTATTATTATTATTGATAAAATATCTAAGCGTGTATTAAGTAATATCATATAACATAATGAGTAAAGATAATTATTTAGTGTATAAACTAAAAAAATGAAAATATAAAATAATCCATTTAAGGAGTTGTGCATTTGCGCACATGGTTTTCATTTAAAACTGCTTTTAAAATTAGAACCCCATTAAACATACTTTTACTAATTTTTTGAAAGGCTCTTTATTTCCAGTTTATAACTAAAATTGATTTTATGCAACCATTTTATGTATTTGGATACTTTTGAAATTTGTGAAGCTTTTTTATATTATGCATTTACAAGAAATCAAACTTAACCTAAATTCTTCTCCGAATGCCCCAAAAATTCTAGCTTCGGAAGAAATTGAAAATAAATTTTAATTGTAAAAAGTAGCTTTTTGAAAATCCAACAAAACTATGTTTTAAAATAAGTGAAATTTTATTTTTTAAAATTGATTTCTAAAAGATCTTATTGACCCACACGCTAAAAAGGGTATAGATTTATTTTTCAAAGAAAAATGTTAGAAACAATCATGTTCAAAACCTTGTTTAGAGTTCGCATATATTTTTATTTTTTTAAAAAATAATGTCTCGATATATTTGTTTTATAAAAAAATAAAATATATACTATAATAAATTATATGTTTTATAAAAATATATTTTTTTTATTAAGGTATATACCACCTCCTTGGATAGTTGGATGTATGTGAATGTAGGCAGGGTTCTAAATATCGTGCCATTTTTTTTCTCAAAATAATTTTATCTCATACCTAACTAATGTAAATATCGATGGCATCACTCTCCCTTGTTTAAAAATAAATAAAAAATAAAAATGTTAGTATTAATAATTACTACGTCTTTGCTAATAAATAGTTTCTATGTTTAATTTTTATTTTGGAGAAATTAATTTGGGGTCCTTGTTGTCACCTTTTTAGGTCCCTGAAATTTTTTAAGTTTTTTTATGTCTGTAAGACGGTGAAAAATTATCTTTAGGTCCCTCCAGCGGATGTTGTTTAACAATACCAAAAATGTTTTCGCCCAATTATGCGAAAGTTAACAATATACTAGAGATACTTAATAATGTATTGAAGAGTGTTTACGGTGTAGTAAAATAATTGGACGGGGGGGATTTTATGCAAATGTTAACAATGTATTGTAGAGTGTTAACTATGTACATGAAATAATTAACAATGTATTGGAGAGTATTAGCAGTATACTAAAATAATTGGGTGGGGGCATTTTCGATATTTTTGAACAACATTTGGTTGGAGGGACCTAAAGATAATTTTTCACTGCCCTAGGGACCTAAAAAGAACTTGAAAAACTCCAAGGATTTGAAAATAATATATAGGTGACTATAGGGACCCCTAATTAATTTTTCTTTTCTTTTTGGATTTTAGATCATTTTCATTTTAAAATTAATATATTTTTTTTATAATTTTTTTTTTTTAACCTAAACGATAGACAATCAGCTTCCAATTTTACAAATTGCATATTAATGCCCAAATATAAAGAAAGAGAAAGAAGACAATAAAGAAAATTAAAAGGATAACTGCTTGAGTTCTTGTTTCCCAGGAGAGGAAATTTCTACTGCGGTGCTCTCAGGGCCTAGTGTTAACAACTACTCATGAATTGTTATCTTTCCCTCCAATTGGACTGAGTTCACAAATGCACAAAACCTTTCCCTAGTCGTTGATGTATGAAATCACAGCTTCCCAAATGTTTTCGACATAAGGGGTCACACCCTTAAAAAGGACATGATTCCTAGCAAGCCACACTGACTAAACCATCGCCAGTATGAAAGATTGGGAGATCTTTGCGGCTTTTCTTATGCCCCCCTACTTACGGAGTCTTTTCCCTGCCTCCCACATATCATCAGTTGTGGCAAAATCTATCCACAGACTAGTTGTTGCACCTAGCCACCGCCATACATGTCTCACCAAGGGACAAGACACCAAAAGGTGGCATACCGTTTTTTGGTTCCATGGCACAAAAAACGTAGCTTGTATCAGCCCCAATTGCCCATGTAGCTTGATGCATCTTCGTGAGGATCTTCCCCAGATATACTGTCCATAAGAAGTCTTTGATTTTGAGGGGGGATTTGAAGCTCCAAATCTCCTTGTGTTTACGCGCGCGTTACCTCCAAAGGTACCCGACTTCTCCTCAACCAAGAGTAGCAATTCTTAACTGAAAAGCCCTCTGTTGGTCAAGGTTTCCGCACCATCTTGTCGGCCTCGAGGATAACATTGAGGGAGGAGGACTCCACATCTGTAGGAGGTCTACTAGTTCTAATCATCCAATGATCCATTCCAGCGTTCCTTTCCTGGTGATCACATACATTACCATTAACTCTCACTAGTAGATCGAGCATTATTTTTATGAATATTGTATTATGGCAAGTTGAATTATGCAAAATAAAAAATATAAGGGTACTTTGATCATTTCTCCTACACTTTAACGGTTTAATAGAAATATTCATGAAAGTTAACTAGGATGGTAAATATATATAATTTTTAAATATTCTAATGATATAAAAATAAATAGGTTATTTGAAGTGGTATAAAAATAAATAGCATATTTATGGATTGTATACATGCAAAAAACCCTTTTTTATTTCAAATGTAAGAAATACTCTAGGACTCTTTTTGCAAATCATAAATGTCAAACTATTAAATTGTGTCAAACTAATGAATAATAACCAAAGCATTCAACACAATATTTAGTTTTCACCCCTCCTAAAACAGTCAAATTATTAAAAAAAACCGCTCTAAAACACAAAATTATTATAAACCCCTTTAAAATGTTATCTGGCATTGTAAAAAACTGATCAGTCAGCAAACTAGGAATGTTAGGGGAATATTTCATCCCAACATATGTATATTGACTATTTTACCCTTCCCATTAGTGAAAAAGGTCTTAACTATCCTTCTTCAACCTCTTGAAATCTCTTAGAGTGTTGCAGATTCATTTTTGATATTGACAGAGCTTCAAGAAGAATATTTCATCATGTGAAAAAAAAGTAGTCTCAAAATACAATATTTCACCGCTTTGACCCCAAAATTAGGTTAATGAAAGTGTTTTCGCATAGAATTAGGGTATTATAATGAGGGTAGTGTTGTCAATCCACCATTTTATAACGTATTCTGTCACATAATACTCATTTGGGTTTTTTTAACATTTTAAGGAGGCTTATAATACTTTATTTTGGAGGGTTTTTTTTAATAAGTTTTTTATTTTAGGAGGGGTGGAAACTAGTTAGTTTTCATCTATGCACGACGTGTAAATAAATAAAAATTAAAAGAACTTT
The DNA here is from genome assembly GCA_030737835.1 of Acorus gramineus. Lineage (NCBI taxonomy): Eukaryota > Viridiplantae > Streptophyta > Magnoliopsida > Acorales > Acoraceae > Acorus > Acorus gramineus. Next base: position 5,468,974 of record CM060850.1, read on the forward strand.
CCTAATTAAGCACCCTCATTTTTTTTAATCCATTTATATGCGAATATCTAATGTTATATATATATATATATATATATATGTAAATAATACAATAAAAATATTTGTAACATTTGTTATGAAGTTACAAATAAAAGGAATATGTTACAATTAAATTTTTTTTTTCTTCCATATATACCTTTCAACCAATATGGATATGAAATTATCCTATTTATAAATATATATGCACATATATAGACAAGTTTTTTTGTTTCATTCTTATTCCAATAAAACCAATAAAAATAAAAATAATAAAATATGATGATGTGGCATGATCAATGTCATTCATTCCACGTATCTTTATAAAATTATTATTTTATTTAGCGTAACGAAGGAATGAAGAAAGTTGAAATAATAATCTAGATAGATATGCCCTTTTCAACTGGATATTGATGTGAATATTCTCCTTTGAAGAAATTTAAACCATTGGTTGAAAAACTAAAAAGGTTTTTTTGCATATATATCCCTTTTAAAATCCGTTTTAGCGGAATTATCCATTTTATATTCTCGATGGCAGAAATACCTCTATAATATTTAAAAATAGTGCAACGATGTCCCTGTGATTAGTTGCCGTGAAGTTTGGTTATAATATATTTGTTAGTCACCGTTAAGTCCACTTAAAATGTCTGGAATACTCTCTTAGAGGCCTTACATATATACCCCTGCTATATTACGTTTTTGTCAAATTACCCCTACAAAAATCATCTTTGCATAAAGACTCCTCAAAATTTCATAAGTTGTGCATCGGTGCCACTGTGGTCAAGTTCTGTGAGCTGGAGTTGAATGTTACTAGTAAAATCACATTTGAACCTTTAAAAATGACTAAAAAGTCTAAAATAACCCTATTTCATCTTCTTCTTCTTCAACATCCAAAATAATATACTCTGTATATATACCACGAATGTCTCTCATCTAGCAAATAATGATTAGGGTTATTTTAAAATATGAGAGGACAAAAATGAAGGTAATGGTGATTTGGGGTTTACTGGTTTAGGGCAAAAGAGAGATGTAGTCAATTTCCGGTTAGGGAGTTTATTTGGTTCAAATGGGGAAAGAGAGATAAAAAGTATTTGATTTAGGGTAAGGATTAATGAGTAAATGCACACACCTGGATAATTGACGTTGACAGCAATAAATAGAGGCATTGATGCAACACTTATGAAATTTTGCATGATATTTATTTAAGGATGGTTTTACAGAGGTATTTTGACAAAAATGAAATATATGAGAGGTATATATGTCAAAAACAATTTTTGAGAGTGCGGGGGGAGGGGGGTAAATAAGTAATTTTACCTGGTAGGGTTAAAATACTGACCATGGTTGAATCTAGATTTCAAAATGGTGACTAACGGAGAGGTGCTTTTGCACTAGAATATTATGGGGGAATTTTTGTCATTGAGGATATGAGAGGGTAATTCTGAAAAAAAAAAAAAAAAAAAACCCAACCAACTAAAAAACTATGCAAAAGGGGTTAAGGCTCCGTTTAGAATCACTTAAAAGATGTGATTCCGTTTTTAATTAAGTAGAAAGTTAAAAAAATGTTGTCAAACTCATTCTAACAAGCTGAGTTAATTAAAAAATTACTTTTAGCTTTTTGATTAAAAAAATTGTTTTAAAAAGCGTACAAAATGCACTTTCCAGGAATAAGTCTATTTAAGTCACTTTATTCAAAATCTTATTTTTCAAACGTATTTCTAAACGGATCTTGGCCCCGTTTGGTTCATGTTATTCTGGGATGGAATTTGATTCCATGTGAAATTACCAGGAAAGTGTATAAAATCTAGTGTTTGGTTGGTGGTAATCTTGATGATAAATGTGGGCCCCACTGGAATTACAATCCATTCATGTAGGAAAATAGGGTGGAATTAGATTCACATCCTTTGTGGTGGTAATCTCATATTCCATCATGAATCCTAAATTAGATTACTATTATATTATTTACAAATTAATGAAATTACTATGTATATCCATTCTAAAATAAATAACCTCATCTTTTTTTCCCTACCACCCATATAATGGGTTTATATAGTCATTTTGATTTTTTAACTAAAAAATTATGTTATAATTTTTATATGTGATGTGAAAAATCTAAATTGTGTATTAGATATTAATTTATATTTTTAAATTTAGTTTTTATTTTTGTAGATGGGTTTAGATATTATTATAATTGGTATAATATGTGACGTGTGATGTAGGTTTAGGCCTAAAGCAATACCTCTGAATCCTAACTAATAAAATTGGTTATTTAGTTTTTAGGGGAGTTCATAATATTCAACTGATTTAGAAAAATTACTATTATTATATGTTTAATTACATAATTGGTTATTTTATTAATTTGCATTCATTAAATATTTATAAAAAATTTATTCTTTTTTTATTATTGTGATATAGATAAAGAAATAAATTTTACTAGTATATATATAATAGTAAGAGTATTTTAGACATTTAAATCAAATTCCTTATCATTTTTCACGTATGAACCAAACACTTGAAAATGATTCTTTGGAGAAATCCACTAGCGAACCAAACAGTCTGATGGAATCATGATTCATAGTAAACTGATTATTGGTAAAGTAATTCCACAAAGAAAAAATGACACAAACCAAACGGGGCCTAAATCTAAAATCTAAGGCCCCGTTTGGTTGTGCTTAATTAAAGGGATTCTGCTTTTAATTAAACAGAAAGCTAAAATGTGTTCTCAAACGCATTCTAAAAGGCTGGTTTAATTAAAAAATTACTTTCAGCTTTTAGTGTAAAAATGTTGATTTTTAAAAAGAAAAAAAAATTAGGGATCAAATTTATTTAAGTCACTTTATTCAAAATCTTATTTTTCATACGTGTTTTTAAACGGACCCTAAAATTCAAATAACGCATTAAAATATTTGACAGGGTGTTTATAAAAAGAAGCCCAACCGTCAACGGACGGGTTACTGCGAAGAACTCCGGAGCTGCCCCTCCTTTTGGGCAAAACCTCTGAACCATCCAATCAATGGTCCCTTCATTCCCTCTGAAGACCATTCAAAAGTCCACCGATCGAACGGATCCGAGCCCCTGCCCGAATCCCCTGCCCGGGCTGCCCGTCGTCCGCTATCAGGTACCACCCTTTGCTTTGCCGTCTGGCGCACCCTTTTTTCGCAATCTCTCCAAATTATATAATTCACGTTTTTTTCGAAAAAAAAAAAAAAAAGTCTCCGTTTTTTCCTTCTCTCTCCATCTAATCAGATCGCGAGAATTTCGATTTCCCCAGAGAAAAAGCCCTCTTTTGATTCCCAGATCCGAAACCCTAAATCGATCGTCCGATTTCGGATTTGATGGGGAATTAGGGTTCTCGAACGGGGGGACATGGAGTTTCGAATTGGGGATTCGGACCTCGGATTCTAGGGTTTCTTGTCTTGTTGGGGGATTAGGGGGAGAAAAACGGACGGTCGGGATTGATGTTTCACGCGGGAGGAGGAAGAGGAGGGATCGACTGCGACGAGGGAATCAGGGGCGGCGGCGATGATGCGAGGGCAGTATTATGCATGGGCGGGAAGGTGAGGGGGGAACGCCGAGGAGGAGAGGGCGGCACATGTTGTCGGTGCCACCGCCGTCTGTAGTTGAGGTCGATTCGTTCTCTAAGGTATTGTGGATTCGTTGTTCATCGGATGGCTTTTGTAGGGGCAACGTTTCCTTTTTGTAAATTATTGGGGGTTTTGGAAATTAGGGCAGGTGAAATAGTTGGACTTGTGCCTATGATTGGGGTGCTATTGATGTGGGTTTCCATGTAAAAAATGGAATTTTAAATGGTTTTGAAGGGGCAAGTTTTGGGAAAAATTAGAGCTTGATATCAAAATTGGAATACGTGTTGATTTTTTTTAGTGGGTTTGAGATGCCTTTTTTTGTTATTGTTCACCAGAAATGAAGAAGCAGTGTGTTGAATTGGTAACTTTGCATATGGAGTTTGAGGGTTTTTGGTTTTATTGAGAATCATGTTTGAGTATATCGAAGTCACATGATGGGAGTTCTTTTTAAATGAGGGTTGAAAGCTTCGGTTAAGAGTTTATGAATTTAATTGGATGATGTTCTTTCTGTACTTTTGACTGTCTCAATGGGAACTTAAATCCGGATTAGTTTGGCCTCATATTTCTAAATTCATGCACTTGTGTGTGTGTGCATATGTTAGGCGTACATATCTCTTCTTTATGTAGTTAATTTTGTAAATAATAGCTTTATTTGTTATCGTACATGAATATTTGGGATTTCGTGAATAATTGAATGGGGCTGCTGTTGTGTTACTTATTCCCTTCTTTTTTTGGCTTCTCCTTGTATAAGTGGAAATACATGCGATTTTGTTTTTCTATGTGGGAAAATTAAAATTACATTGTTTTTAATGTGCGTTGAGCTCATATTGATTAGAAAGATCTTTGATGAGGAGATGTTCTTTGAGATTCTTGTTTTAAAACTATTCTGTGAGACTCAAAGTTACAGATTCTTTTTTTTTTTTTGATGTTTTGTGCAAGACCAATTGGAACACACTATTTTTTGTAAATTCATATCTTTGCCAATTTGTTGGCTTTGGTTTCTTTAGGATGATGGGCTGCCAAACAGATTGCGTTTTTTGTATTCTCTCTTATATGTTAGAGGTAACTGGTAAGTGGTAGGTGTTATCTGATAAGGATCATATCCATCTAATTATATATCTTATTAATGTCTCTACGATCACGTTTATGTTGATCTGTCTTGTCTCACAAATTGTCCATTATATCAAGCTAATATTCTCTCTCCCTGGGGTAACCTGTGGTTTTTTGAAAAATAGCTACCAATCTTTTCCGAAGAAGTGTTTCTGGTTGTGATCGAAAGCCATTTTGTTTTTTTCCCTATAGGGATAAGCCATTTTAGTTCATTCTGTACTTGTAGTCAAGTCATATCGTTGACAGTCACCCTTCCATTATTAGTTCAATTGTAGGATATTATGGATTAAGCCAGCTACTGTCATTAGTTAAATTAATTTACAGTCTGAAGATTTAAATTTGTTCTTGCTTTTATTTCTGATGATTTTTTTTTTTGGTTGAAATGAATCATTGGAATGGATGACTTTGTTGTTTATAATATCAACAAAAATTTCACATTCTTATTTTTGGTGTCCATATTTTCCAGATGGTGTGTATATATTTACAGTTGGTATCCTTTTTTCCACTTTGAATGTGTTCATATGACAGTCATTTGCTGGGTAATAGAATGAAGCTTAATTTGCCCACTAACATTCAGGGAAAGTTTGAGGCTCATTGAGTTGTTTTGTAGTGTATGTTGATTATAGCTAACTTTTTAATTTTTCAGTTTAACAAGGAAAAAGAAAGGATTTAATGTGGGTCTTTCATTTGTTAGTCCAATGGATTAGTTCAACTTTTTTCAAGTTTTAGTTTTTTTTTTTTGACATCGGAGGGACCCTCCATGGCTGACCTTACGGTCGAGTTGGGAAGGCAACCTCCGCCTATTTTCCCCGGTCCCACGGAAAATTCTTTTGAATAATCGCCAACAAATAGGTGGGTAAGTCAGCGTCAAGACTCGAACCCAGGATCTATCGGTAACACCGCTAAGTCCTGAACCGTTGTGCTATGACCACTGGAGACAAGGTTTAGTTGCACATGGGCACAAGCACAGCGTGTCCATATACATACATAGGCATGCATATAAATGGGCAGAGTTGTGTGAAATTGCACATTCGTGCATGAGGGATACATTCCAGTCATTTCAAACTGTGTAGAGTATCCAAATACGGTATATGTTACCTGGCTGATTGGTTTACTTTGCTGTGTGTGTGTATATGTATATCATGAATTATCATCTGAATTATGCAGCAAAGGAAACCAATCAGCCAGCTAGTTGTGATGTTGTATGAGTGTGTTTAATGAAGAATTTTTATCTCCATTAAGTCAGTAATTTCTAACAACCTAATGCTTTAACCAGAGTAATTGAGTGAGGTATGTTAGATGTTACATGTTTAAATAAGGATGTGCTGGGGTAACATCACGTATAATTTACTGGAGCAATCGCCTTCTCAACACACATTCATTAAAAATTTCTAAACACTGTTGAAACTTGTTCCCTCTCCTTCTTAAGCCCCCTTATTGAAATTTACACCTTCCCCGAGGTAAAATTGAAGTTTGCCCGTCTGAGAAATTCCTGGCCTCGTCATTGAGGACAACAACATCTAGTGATAGGTTTCATCTAAAATAATTCCATGCTGAATCATTAAATGAACTGATGAAGCTGGTGGCAGAACAGGAAAAATGCCAACGAAAAAAATGGCTGGAGCAACCATTTTGAGGAAGCAAGACTAATAAAATTTGAGGAAATTCATAAAGTCAGGAGATGTGACTGGAGAGTAAGACAAATGTCGAACTTATTATGCATCAAAATGCTATAAAAGATTAATTGGTCCATTTGAGCTGCGTGAATAAGGTATTTTGTTGCATGGGTTATTCCGTCTGCTAACTTTGTTATGCTCATTAACATCTGGAAAAGAAATGTGTAACATATGATTGGATGAACTTGTGGTTTCTGGAAGTACACCAGGGTCCATCGTGAATGATATATCTGTGTGCAGTGAGTAAGCACAGGAAACATATGAAGAGAATAGGGAGTTGGTTCACATTTTAAACAGGTTAATACTGGTGTGCTTGTGAAACAACTTCTTAATTCTGGGGTAAGATTAATAAATAATGTGGATATGTCACGTACACAAGTTGAATCATCAGATGTTAAGGCACATCAAAGAATTATATTCAAAGCAGTTCAGTATCAGGAAATTCTCTGGTGCTATTTCTAATACTTTTGGCTATTCAATTTTTTGAATTTAAGAATGTTTACAAAGTTTATTTAATGCTCGATGTTAGCAAGTCATGCTCAAATTGTATATATTCCATTATTTTATATACATTGTCCTAAAAAATTTATATTATTATCACATCATATATCCTGCTTAAAACTGGATGCCGCATTTGTTATGCAGGACGGGCGCAAAATTAGTGTAGGTGATTGTGCACTTTTCCAGGCTGGAAACTCGCCACCTTTCATTGGCCTAATCCGCTGGTTTACGTCAGACGAGGAAAATTATCTTAAATTAGGTGTGAATTGGCTTTACCGACCTGCTGATGTAAAGCTAGGCAAGGGAATCTTGCTGGAAGCTGCACCAAACGAAGTCTTCTACTCGTTCCACAAGGATGAGATTCCCGCTGCATCATTACTCCATCCATGTAAAGTTGCATTTCTTCCTAAAGGCATTGAACTTCCTTCAGGGATATCTTCATTCGTCTGCCGGAGAGTTTATGACATTGCAAACAAGTGTTTATGGTGGCTAACTGATCAGGATTACATCAATGTAAATGTCATACGCCTTTCTATATATGCATCCATTTAATGATGGAGGGGTTTTAATTTCAGTTTAGCTTGTTTTTCTTTTGCTATTGTTGTTTTCAGGAGCGGCAAGAAGAAGTGGATCAGCTACTGAACAAAACACGACTAGAAATGCATGCAGCAGTGCAATCAGGAGGGCGATCTCCCAAACCATTGAATGGTTCAACACCAACACAACAGTTGAAATCTGGTTCAGATAGTGTGCAAAATAGTTCCTCCTCCTACACCCAGCAAGTTAAGGGAAAGAAGAGGGATAAGAGCGATCAGGGACTGGAGCCTGTCAAGCGAGAGCGTTCTGTCAAACAGGAAGATGGGGATTTTGGTCAACATAGACTAGAAACCATGATTAAAGGTGAGATTGGTAAGATAACTGACAAAGAAGGAGGGTTAGTAAATGTTGAAGCAGTTGAGAAGTTGTTACATCTCATGCAACTTGATGCAGCTGAGAAAAAAAATGATCTGTCTGGTCGAGTGTTGCTTGCAGATGTGATCGCTGCAACGGACAGGATTGATTGCCTGGGCAGGTTTGTGCAGCTCAAGGGTGTTCGTGTGTTGGATGATTGGCTTCAGGAGGCACACAAGGGTAAGACTGGTGATGGCAGTAGTCCTAAAGAAAGTGATAAATGTGTGGAGGAATTTCTTTTGACCCTGCTTCGTGCACTTGATAAATTGCCTGTGAACCTTCAGGCTCTCCAGACTTGTAACATTGGGAAGTCTGTGAATAATTTGCGTAGTCACAAAAATTCAGAAATCCAGAAAAAATCCCGTAGTTTAGTTGACATATGGAAGAAACGTGTGGATGCTGAGATGAAGATTAATGATGCAAAGTCGGGATCAGCTCAGACTGTTACGTGGCCTAATAAGCCTGGATTTTCTGAAATTCATGCTGGATCAAACAAGCGTGCAGGGTCCGCCGATATTGCTACGAAGAGCTCCATTACACAGCCTTCTGCTTGCAAATCATTGCCTGTGAAACTTATCCATGGCGATGCTGTTGCTAAGCCTCTGTCATCACCCAATGGATCATTAAAAGTGCCATCCCCATTGTCTGCTTCATCAGCAATCAACTTAAAGGATTCACAGAGCAAGGTGGCAGGAAATAGTGGAACCTCGGAGTTGCCCTTGACACCAATAAAAGAAGAGAAGAGCAGCAGTTCTAGTCAGTCCCAGAATAATAGCCAGTCTTTCTCAAGTGAACAGGTGAAGAACACAGGTTCTGCATGGAAGGAGGATGTCAGGAGCTCCACTGCCGGGTCAATGAATAACAATGCCAATAAGACCTCTGGGGGCACGTCTCGGCATCGGAGGTCAAGTAATGGATTTCCTGGATCTGTTGTTTCCGGATCTCAGAAAGAAACCATCTCAACAAAATCAGCCACTTTGGGCCGGAGTGCCATTGCTTCTGATAAAACTTCACATTCTGGACTAACATGTGAAAGAGCAGTTGATATTCCGCTAGGAGATCATGCGAATAGCCACAGACTGATTGTCAGGCTTCCAAACCCTGGCAGGAGTCCTGCTCGGTGTGGCAACAGTGGTGGTTCTTTTGAGGATCCTTCTGTTGTAGGTAGCCGAGCTTCCTCCCCTGGCCCTCATGAGAAGCATGATCACATTGACCGAAAGACTAAGGTGAGGGGTGAGGCTTGTCGGGCTAATGTTGCTGCCGATGCAAATGCTGAGTCATGGCAGAGCAATGAAGTGAAGGAAGGAATTGCTTATCCTGATGAAGGTGACAGGGCATCTGCTGCAGTTCCCGATGAAGAGGGCATTCAAAATGTTGAGGAGATCGGAAAGATGGGTGGATTGAGAGCGGCTTGTTCATCGTCAGGAAGTGGTAAAGGAGTCTTGACTGAATCCAAGTCGGGGAAACCATACAACAGTTCGTTGAGCTCTATGCATGCCTTGATTGAGAGTTGTGCAGTTCACTATGAGCCTAGTGCATCAATTTCAGTTGGGGATGATATTGGGATGAACCTTCTTGCTAGTGTGGCTGCAGGAGAAATGTCAAACTCTGACATGGCTTCTCCAGTTGGTTCCTTTGGAAGGAATTCTCCTACTAACAAGGAACCTTTCACAAGTAATGAGGTGAAGTCAAGATCTCCTCATGATGATCCTGACCTCCAAAGTTACGGCCAAACAGACAAGTGTGTAGATAGTCACCCTGAGAAGCCTGGGGAAAATTTACGTCATTCACAAGTTAAGGATGAGGTGCCAGACCTGGAACAGGCTATGATGACGGGAGACAGCAAAGACGTCACAATGTCTTTAGAGCATAAACACACAAATAATCAGAATGGACAACTTCCTGCTTCAGGAACAGAAACAGCTAAAGCTGAAGGGCCTTGTTTAAAGCCTGATAGGAAACCTGATGAAGTGACCAAGGATGGTGTATCTGCTGATATGCTGTTGAATCGGTTACCTCTAAAGGATACAAGGGAAAAGGGTCATGAGGGTGATCGGGCCAATCAACCTCATGATAAATGGAAGGGAAGTGCCAATGAGCAAAATGGTGACACATTTGTAGATGTCAAACCAAAGATAAAGAGTTCATCTTCAGAAGAAAATAAAATGGATGATTGTATGCATGAAAAGAATGTGGAGGTCGGTGGATGTGATGTTGAAAATCCTGCCTCTGTTAAGAAGCATGAGAAGGAAGTTGGTGAGGAGCCACCATCATGCCTTGCTATTGATGGAGAGAGCAAGAAAATACATGTAATTGATGAAGGGTGTGGTGATGCTTTTTCAACTTCCCAGAAGATGCAAACTGTGGCCATGAACCATGCTGATGATGTAGATAATAAAGCTGAGGGTGCTGTGACTTTCTCTAATTCTGCGTTGGTTTTGCATTCGGAGAATGTGAATGAATCCAGTGCTGAAAAGGGTGACAAAACAGGGGCAGTGAATTGCTCGAATCCTAGTGGTAACGAATGCAAGGAGCGAAAAAGTATGGTCCATCCAGCTTCTGATGATCGTGTTACTCATGGCAAAAAGGATGGGGTCGATGAGAAGCTCGAAAAAGAAGCCACCAAGGAGAGCCGTCCCAGCACATTGACATGCTGTGAAGATCCATCCTCAGTTTCAAACCCAGTGACTGAGCAGCGCGTGAAGCGTCCGGGTTTGAAGGTGTCAGGGGCTGAAGTAGATGAAAGAGACGAATCTGCATCCACAGCAGAAGCTTCTTCCTTATCTGGTACCCGGCATGATTTTGATTTGAATGAAGGGTTTCCAGTGGATGATGGACACCAAGCAGATGCAGTAACCTCAGCTGCACCAGGAGGTTCATCCTCCACCACTCACTTGCTGAGTTTGTCACATTTTTCTATTACTTCCAAGCCCAGTGCCTCGCCTGCTCCAATCACTATTGCAGCTCCTGCCAAGGGACCTTTTGTTCCTTTTGAGAACCTCCTGAGAAGTAAAGGGGAGCCCGGATGGAGGGGATCAGCTGCCACCAGTGCCTTCCGCCCGGCTGAGCCTCGAAAGGTTCTTGAGATGCCGCTCAGCACTTCTGACATTCACCCATTATCTGATGCCAGTGGCATTGGGAAGCAATCACGTTTTGCACTTGATATTGATCTGAATGTTGCGGATGAGATAGCGAGCGAGGACGTAGTGTCTCAGACTTCTACGCAAGAGACAGGGAGGATTGTTAATAATTTAAACTGCTCAGGTCAGATTAGTCTATCTGGTCATTATCCCGTTGCCCCTGTACGCGGTGGGGGTCTGGATCTGGATCTGAACAGAGTGGATGAGGGCATGGAGAACACACAACTACCTGCAAGCTCGAGCCGAAGAGTTGAAGTCCCACTTCTGCCTGTGAGGCCATCATCCAGCGGGTTCCCCAATGGTGAGGCCAATATCTTGAGGGACTTTGATCTGAACAATGGGCCAGTCCTTGATGAAGTAGGATCTGATCCAGCATTTCAACGCAACCAACTTGTTAAAACCAATTTGCCATTCCTACCTCCAGTGGCTGCAGGTCTCAGGATGAGCAATGCTGAGCTAGGAAGTCTGTCCTCGTGGTTTCCTCCAGGTACATCCTATACAGCCGGAGGGATCCCTTCATTCTTTCCAGAGAGAGGGGATCAGCAACCTTATTCAATGAGAATAATGGGGCCGCCACCACCTGCGGCCACATACAGCAGTGACCTCTACAGAGGGTCAGTTCTCTCCTCCTCTCCTGCTATGTCTTTCCCTCCTGCTGCTGCCTTTCCCTATGGCAACTTCCCTTTTGGATCTAGCTTTCCTCTGGCGTCCACCTCATTCTCAAGTGGGCCAACCATGTATAACATGGACACTTCATCTGGAGGGGGAGTGTGCTTCCCGGCCATCCCTCCTCAGATAGTTGGACCAGGGAGTGCAGTTTCAACCCATTATCCGAGGCCACATGTCATAAGCCTATCAGAAGGCACAGCAAGTGGTGGATCTGAAGGAAGTCGTAAATGGGGCCGACAAGTCCTTGACTTAAATGCTGGCCCTGGAAGCATGGATGCAGAAGGAAGAGATGATAGGCTGCCTACAGTCCCGAGGCAGCAACTCTCTGTTGCTGGTTCTCAGGCTTTTGTTGAGGAGCAGGGCAGAATATACCAAGTGGCAGCTGGTGCAGGATCAAAGAGGAAGGAGCCTGAGGGAGGCTGGGATGCTGAGAGATTCACGTACAAGCAATCCATGTGGCAGTAGCAGGAGAACATGTACAAGATTCGGGTGAGTTGCTATGTTATCTTCTTTTTATCAGCGTTTACTTTTTAAACAAGTGGTGACAATGAAGGTTCGTGGAATCATGTTTAGATATAGTTTATAACTTAATGATTCAAAAATGTCTTGTATATTCTTGTACTGCAGGCCCAGTTATGATGTGGGAGCACTATTCTTCTTTGATTTGCATATTCAAGTTATACACACACCAAAAGGGATAAAGCCACTTGCATCCTGCTGTTTTCCTTTGAGGATTGCGAGGAAACTCTTTACTGGAAAAATTTGTAGCTTTGTTGCAATTCTTGTAAATGTTGAGATCCCATGCTTTTCCTTGAAATGGTTTTTCGTGCTTTCAGTGCGCTTCATCTATTCCTTTCTTATCTCTGGCTCATCCAGGAAAGGTTATTGGGTGTATGAAAGACGAAGATCTGACTGGGCCAGGCCTTGGAGATTGAGTTGTAAGTGAGTTTGTTTTTAGTTTCGTAGTTCATATTTTATCATCCACCCGTTCTCTGCAGCAACTGTATAATTTAGCAGATTTGAGGCTGCAAACTCATCTTTTGTTCCTTGAATTTGTTCTGGGTGACATGGTCCCCTGCAGAGACTAATTTTTATTGTGTAGATACTTAACTTGGACTGTTGTAATGCATTACTTTTCATGTTGCCTGAAAATGTGAGTTTGGCTGACATATTCAGCTCTGGTGCTTGCATACCGGGGTTTCTTTCACCCCTTACAGTTACATGATGTAGTAATATAGGAGTACTAAGGCAGCACTTATTTCTTTCTTGATTTTCCCCTTTTTTTTTTGTTAAATTGTGTTTCATATAGGATTATACATACTGTTTTGGAATTTATGTAGCTGAATATTTATGCATCCTTTAGTCCAATAGTCTTGGATTTCTGTTATCATTTGTAATTTTCTGTTTAGTTGAGCATGCATGACTTTCTTATCCAAGAGGGACTGAAGCCATATATGCTGCAAGCCTGCAAGGGATTTGTTTGTTGTCTTATGTGCTGCTAAATACTTAGTTTGGTGTATGCCTATACTGAACACGTTACATTGTCTGTGACAGAATATGCCTCTAACTTGTACTGGATTGTTACATATATGATACTGAGGTCCATTTTGTGTTCTTATTACCCAGGTGCTTCTTCACATAACTGCCGGTCTTTCTCGCATTTCAAACCCCTCTGCTTGACTTGTTGGTTTCAGGAAGTTCAGTTGTCTATTAATTATTTTATTAACATTGATATGTTTGCGGTATTCCAGAAGAGGTAGATCTAAGTCATACTGCTTAGGGCAAAGTTGGTTGTTGCAGAATTTGCTCATGCCACTTCTCCCCAGCAGATAGTGAATGAAATGATCAAATTCTCTGTTAATTTTTCAAATTCTTGTCACCCCCTTTTGTGTCCGTGTTGCTCATATATGTATAAAATAATGAATGGCATCACTATAACTTTGAAGTGGCAGGACTTCATTATTTATGCTTAAAACTTGCAGCCAATTTGAAGAGTGAAGAGAACCAAGTCAGTCTTATGGTATGCACTCTTTCAAACCAGAATTAGCTATTCTTTTATTGTACTTTTTATGACCTTTTTTTTTTATTTTTCGCATGGTAGATTACAAGATCAATTTGTCATTCCAGTGTGTCATGATTTTTTTTAATAGTTAGTCTTAGTCAATGGGACCAATACGATTTCAGTTTCAGAGGAATATAAGACCCAATTTTTTTTTTTTTTTTTATGTAGTTGGTCTACATGTGTTAAAAAAAATCAAGTCTGATGAACCTTGGGCAGATCATATCACATGCTTGCCATGACTCTTTTGAGGTTCTTTTATATAATCCTAAGTTTCTTTTATGTTTATTTCTGTTGATTGTGAATCGTCCTATATATAAATGACTTTTAGTATAAAAAATGAATGATAGGTTATTAATGACTTGTTAACATAGAAATCAAGGTTCTTTGTTATCGAAACAGAAAAAGTTTTATAAAAAATAAGGTTTTTTAATGGGAGAAGATAAATTTGTTATAAACTTGTCTGGTTATGAAGTTGAAATAACCCTACAGTTAAGTTTATATCCCCCTGTTATATTTCCATACATTTATTAGACAATATATTTCTTCCAATATTAGCTCCCCTTGTAAAATAGAATATTCTAATTATGATTTTATCCCGGTTCCATTTAAACCCCACACTTATTAGTCAAGGGCTTGATTAATTATTTTTACCATGTATTTTTTTTTTAAGGGAGGAGGATATGAGAGTTTTGTTGAAAGTTTGGATTATATTGATTTTAAAATATGTGATATTTCAAAAACTTTAAAGAGGTTAGATGTTTCAAATTGACCACTCCATCTTTTCTATTTTGAAAATAATTTGAAATTTAATAATCACGTGAATATCATCTATCACATATACTAATAAAAAGACTAAGTTATATTCTCTAGTGCTGTAGATGCGGTTTCTGTCTCAATCAATCACAAGTTTAATATTTGACTAGCCTTTCTTTTTTGTCCATGACTCATGTGATTACGCAGAAAAACAACTCCACAAGTCATACTCATAACTTTCTCAATTTTTGAAATTATATTATGAAGTCTTATTGCATCCATAGTCTCTTTCATATAATAACTTTGGGTGACAGCTTTGTTTCCATCATTTTCATTTTTCAGTGTCATGTGGGAGTCCGGGCCCCTTAAAATAATTGTAATCTTTTAAGGACTTAATCCAGTGATCATCAATTTAATGAATAAATTAATTCTGAATTGATCACAATAAGGCCTGTCATTTTATGTCACTTTCAAGTTTCAGCCAAGAGTGCTGTCTTCTGGACTTTTATCCAATAAAAGTCACCAAATTAATTATAAACTCTCAGTTATTAGTATCATTTTCCATCCTAAGTTGCTATCTTTTTTTTTTTTTTTTAATATGATGAGATATATGTTTATTAAATGAAATATATGATTTTATTTTTGCCTAAAATAATAAAATAAACAAATTGAGGCTTATATTTCTGTTTCGCCACATTCGTTGTGTCCATTTGTGTTTTATTTTTGTTTATCACGATTGTCTTTCTTATATCTCTCTCCTTATTTTCGACATTATCTGTTTTGACTTAATGTTCGAATAGATACTTATGGTTTTCTAAAAAAATGTAAAAATTGAAGTTTATATTTTCCATCCTAAAAATCATCCTTCCTTTGCTTTGGATTTTATATGTAGCCTCAAAAATGAAATTAGGGGCCTGTTGCATGTAGTCCCTTGTACAATCCTACTGACAATGATATTTGTGCAACGATATATTGTTAGTAAATGGAACATGGGAATTTTTTTTTGTTTGTTTAAGAAAATAAAATAAATTAATTGGAGCATATCTTTTTATTAACATACATTGTTTATTAAATGAAATATACATTAAAAAAGAGGCCAAAAACTATAAATGAACTGCATATAAGATAGTATATGACATTTTTCTCGAAGTTGAATTGAAGACATAATATATAATCTGCCATTGAGGTGACATTTGTCATATGTGAATGTCTCATTTGTTAATGTGATGTTATTTTTATTATTTTGTTGCAAGATCATTATGCACGTGCATGGATGAGAATGTATTAGAAAGGGATAATAATATAATATTAATATGTCTTGTTCATAATTATTATGTCACAAACAATTATATAAAAATTTCTTTAAATTTTTTTTAATAATTATTGTGATTGCATGTGTGGTCCGTTGAAGGAATGCTTATTTTTGTCGATGGATGTCCTTTCCCGTTAGTATAAACTAAAGATTCGATTGATTTTTGTCATATTTTAAGTGAAATTAGTCTGCTACTAATCGTTTTAACATAAATCATTCAAAAATTCAGATTCCATCATATTGTATGCCCGATAATGGATTTATTCAAAAAATTACTTTTCAGTGTTTGGTTCACACATGAAAAATGATAAATAATTTAATTTAAATGTCTAAGATGCCCGTAGGATTATATATATATTTGTAAAATTTATTTATTTATCTATATCACAAAACTTACTAATTTTTTAAAATATTTTTATAAATATTAATGAATACAAATAGATAAAAAGTATTATACCAATTATAATAATATCTAAACTCATCTATGAATATAAAAATTGAATTAAAAAATATAAATCAATATTTGATACACAGTCAAGATTTTCATATCACATATACCAATTATAACAGAGTTTTTTAGTCATAAAATCTAAACGAATATATAAGCAGTGGTAAAAAAAAAGAGAAAAGGCTATTTATCTTAGAAAGGATGTAGATAGTAAATTAATTAATTTATAAAAGGTATAATAATAATCTAATTTAAGATTTCTGGTAGAATTTGAGATTATATAAAATATAGCAACTATTGTTGCCCGTCACTATCAAATAATGTTCTTATTAAAACTAATTAAACAAAACTATTATTTCTGATTTTATTTTATTTTTTGAAAAAATTTGATCAATTCTATTTCATGTGTAGAGTCAAATAGACAATTTACAAATGGGGAAGGGTAGATGAACAAAGTGAGAAAGAGAGTAAATAAACAACATTAGAAAGAAAGAAGTAGAACAATATCAACTCACTGACTGGTTTCGACAGAAACCTTATCCTCTGGTGGCGGGCATTTTAGAATCAATATGCAATTTGAGGTTCTTTGTTAACCTAAAATCCCCAAGTCAAATCTCATTTGTTACCAGCACTAAAACTCTGAGGTAAAGTGAGCTCTGGAAAGTTCTTGTGTTACACACCCGAAACTTTTGTTCAAAGAAAAAAAGTCTCATTTGTTACCCATTTTCAAATTCCCAGATCAAATCCATTTGTTACAAAAAAAAAAAAAAAAAAAAAAAAAAGCTGTCTCCCATAAATCTCATTTGAGGTTTGTAGAATTATACATCTAGCCCTTGTGTATTCTTGTAGTACATATTTTTATAAAAAATGAAGCACATATTTCAATGAATTACATGAATATATTTATAGAAAATGTGAATTTTTTTTTCAAGCATATACCTCGCTGATGTGAGTATATGTTATGATAATTTTTTTATTGACGATGCATATGGAGGTCAAATTGGGAGTGGAATAAAAATTGTACATGTGTAACAACACTCTACTATCACATGCAAAGTTGCAATTAAGGCCGCAAGTTTGGCCTCAGTTGGTTGGAGCGCTGATACACTCAGTTCCTTTTGTAATCTCGTATGCTATAATAATGTATTATATACTGCGTTATCATAGTGTATGAGATTCTATCATAGTACATGACACACAAAAATTTATCATTTTTTTTAACTTGAAAAAAATACACTAATGTAACTTAGTATATACTTCATTTCATATAACAGCATGCATTTCATTTGGAGAGTATGATTTTTTAAAAAAGAAAATCAGTGTGGACTGTAATTGGGGCTACGATGGGGACTAGAGGTGTAAAACGGGCCGTGCGGCACAGCACGTTAAAAAACAGGCACGGCATGGCACGACACATTAACAGCACGGGATGACACGACACGTTAAGGTTTATGACCGCGCCGGGCCACTTTGTGGCACGTGGGCCATTTTCGACACGACACGTTAATTAGCACGGAACGGCTCGCTAGCCCGCTTCCTAAATGGGCCGGGCAGACACGACACGGCCGTTGGCTGAACATATCATTTTCCCATGTGGTTGTCATTTCTAACATTTTCCTGAGCCCGTTAGTGCAATATGGGCCGGTATTGGCCCATGGAAAGTGTGGTTTGGATCTGTGGAATTCATGATTAGTAGTCTAATTGAGTTTAAATATATGAATTTTTATTTTAATTTGATTTTCAGTGGTTTTTCTTGATTTCTCTTGAATTTTGTTAACGTGACCAGGGCCTCCGTGGAGGGCTTGTCAATGAGATTTTTGGTTATACACGGGGTAAGCTTCAAGTTAACAGGATAGGATAGGACCCTAGCCTAACTCTAAAAACAGGTCGGAATATATCTCAAAAATATTATAAAAATATTGAAAAGAAAACCTATTAAAAAATAATAAAACAATTATGAATCTTGGGTTTTTTTTTCTTTTCTGGATATTGTTAATTATAATAAAACAATGAAAACCCTAATTTAAGAACAATAAAACGAGTGAAGATATATGGGATCTACGTGGATGGGAGCCCTAGGTGGTTGCCTAACTCTCACCTATATCTAGGACCAGCTCTGGCTAAACATCAGATAATTAATTGAGCATGCAGCAAATTAGAGTTAATTTGGTTATTCTGATTGAAATAAATTATATCGATCGTTTTATTTTATTGTTTTTTTTTTTTTCATTTTTTTTACTTCAATATTAAAAGAAAAGTAAATCGTTGGGCCATGAAAGATTTTGTTTTATATGGATAATTAGATGATGGAATTAGTTATAAATGATTCCTTGCTGTAATGGAACGAGTCTTCTTTGAGTTAATTACCATGCTAGCTACCTCCCTTTCCCTTTCGATCCTTTGGTCTCTTGCTCATCTTTTCTGTCTCCCTATTAATTCCTTTATTTCATTCTCCATCACCGTGAGTTTTAATTTTATCTTTGCATCTGTAAATAGAACTTTTGACTTCTCTTATATAAAGAAGTTTTTTTCTTCTTTTTAATCTAATGACTTGCTCAACTTTTTTTCAATGAGGCTGTGTACCAATGATAAATTCTCTTTATAAAAATCCATAGAAAATAGTACAAGAAAACATAAATTCTCATCATCATAATTTTTCGACCTAAATAGTTTTAAAGTTTAAAGCCACAGTTTTGGAGCGTTGTTACACCCAGATCTATTTTCAACCCAATTTTTAACCCTATTTGTGTTGATAGATTTCTATCGATGCATATGCTCACGTTAACAAGACATATGTTTCAAAAGAATTTTTTTACATTTTCTATAAATGCATCCATGCAATTCATTGGAGTATATGCTTCATTTTTTTTATAAAAGTATGTACCTCGTTAAATGATGTATACTATTTTTAAAAAAAATTTAAAACACATGTAGAATGGAATTGAGGCTGAAATATAGCTGGATGTAACATTATCCTTTTGAAAACCATACCCAGCCTTGAACCGATAGAGAATATAATTTAGTCAAATTTAGCCAGACTTTCTTATTTGATTTAAAAAGAATACAATTATAAATACAAATAATTAAATCAGACTTTCTTATTTGAATTTTGAGAACCAATTAGTTATACATTAACTTATTTGAAATAAATAGCATGTAATATTCGAATACACACAGGTATGTGATTAGAATCTTAGTTATTCATTAACGGTTCAGATTTAATGCTAGATGCAAAGGACCGTATATAACACCCTCAACGGCTAACGAAAAAAAAAAAAAACACATGCACACACAGAGCCGTATGTGATTGGAATCTAAAGTAATTCGATCATTAACGGTTCAGATTAATTTAATGAGATATAATGCAAGTCCCTAACGACCTGATAACTCCCTCAACAGCAAACTAACATAATTTCATATTGTTATTATTGCCTTATCTGAAAACAGCAAACTAACATATATAGATAATTATTAATACCTGATAACTCCACCAGCCAACCTATAAATACCAGCCCTCCCATGCACCTCAAAACATATCATCATCAAATCTCAAAACCCTCTTCCTCAAAAACAAAAACCCTCTCCCAACCCTAGCTAGATTTATTCCATGGAGCCAGGCCAAGGAAGAGAAGTGGACCCGGCCATCTGGATGGCCTGCGCCGGCACCACCGTCCACATCCCCCGCGTCGGTGACTCCGTCGTCTACTCCCCCGAGCTTCATGCACATCACGCCTCCTCCCCCATTCAATTCCACGCCGCCACCGCCTCTCCCCTCGTCCCTTGCCAGATCGCCTCCGTCCGCCTCCTCGTCGACCGCGACACCGATGAGGTCTTTTATCGACTCACGCTAAGGCCTACTACTACTACCGTCGGAGGAGGAGGAGAGAGCACTGACAGTGTTGTTGTTGGATCACCACCTGAGGCCATGTCGCAGGTGCGATCTTTCGCCAAGGTATTGAGCAAGAGTGATGTGTACAATGGAGGGGCGTTCACGGTTCCCAAGTCTGGGGCCGAATCCATATTTCCGCCGCTGAACAAGGACGCGACACCTCCGACGCAGACTATTGTGGTCCGTGACTTGCATGGGAAACGATGGGAGTTCACTCATGTTTACAGAGGAGAGCCTCGTCGGCACCTACTCCAGGCAGGGTGGTCGAAGTTCATTGACCACAAGAAACTTGTTGCCGGTGACACGGTTGTCTTTATTCGGAGTAGTCCTGGTGGGGAATTGTCTATCGGGATCCGACGTGCGAATTATGGGTTGAAGGAGATGTCAACAGAGGTGGTGGTGGAGTCTATAAGGGCGGCGGCATTGGCAGGGAATCCGTTTGTGGTGGAGTGTTACCCTAGGAAAGGAAAGCTGGATTATATTATGAAGAATGTGGATACATCTCATCCTCATAATCCATTAACAAAAAGGGAAGGCGCCCATGAACCATATGAAAGAGGAACACCACCCAAGAGAACATCAATTCGGTTATTTGGATGCAACATCCAAATCGGAGGGCCTTCCACTGAAAGATCATCAACTCGCAGCTAGCCCATTAAACAATTCGGGTGGATCTCTTCCATTCCATTATTTGGTCGCACTATATATAATCCGAACAAAAACAAAAATTAGTTAGTCTAGGCAGCTTTATCTAATTAATTACTTTATGTACATTGATGGCATTCCTTGTCGCATATATTAATATTTTAAAAGGACCAAGATTGTATCAATACTTCAAATAATCCAATTTGTAAGAAGCTGTATTGCCGATTATATAGAAGAAGTAAGTGAGTGGGTTGTATTGCCGATTCTATAGAAGCTGTACAAAGAAAGAAATAGAATGTTTGAAAATTACAGGGGGGAAAACCCCTAGTTAGATATTGAGGTCCTGATCGATTAATGATCAGAGTGGTGTCAAGTTGTTTCCGAGAGCATTCAACACCCTCCTGTCCTTAATCAAAACATCACCCAACCCCGCCCAAACTAACTGGGGGTGATAAGGGAACTACTAGGTGTGTTCCTATGAGCCGCCGTAAGGTCAGCCGGTGCATTGCCTTTACAAAATACATGCTGAGCTTTCTACTCTTCCAGAAATGCAATCAGCTCCATGGTATCAATGAAAATTCTCCTGGACCTCCATGGGATTGTCCAAAGTAGACAACTTTGTAATTCAATTTTGTGCGATTATTCAAAAGAATTTTCCATGGGACCGGGACATACAGGCGAAGGTAGTCTTCCCAGCTCGATCGAAAAGTTAGCCACGTGGGATCCCTCCGATATAAAAAAATAAAAAATTTGTGCATGCCGGATACAAAGATTTTTTGGCATCTTCAAGTATGTCCTTGAACGAATCGGGATCACCATGTATTATTAGCAATTTCATTTAAAGGAGTTTCAAGCTCCCCATGAGGTGCATTTTGTAAGTTTATTCTACTTATAGTTTATCCTACATGCACTCTTTTCTCTATGTCAGATCTACGTCTGATAACTTAAATCAAAACCATTAAAAAATTGATGACCTTTTATATTAGCGGGTGTATGGAATTGTAAATTCTCACATCGTCTACATGGACAATACATAGTGTTATCTCATGGACCATTGCAAAATTTAGAAATAATTCAACTCCCTCATATTATTCTTATGATCTTCTATCCTTAAACATCCAAGATTTATCCATTTTGATTTAACAATTGATTTTTTCCTGAATTCAAACAAATTAAATGACTTTAATAACATATTTAAATGAGTTGAAACAATTATCCAATGAAATGACGTATAGGTAAAATAGAGAAAGAATGAGAAACAAACCAATAATATACTCATATGAGAGAAAAAAATGATCCACACAACATATATTCATAATATTATACACACTCTATCAAACCAAAAAAATTTCTCACTAAGTGCCCCCTAAAAAGAAGATGAGAGATTACATGTCCATTTCAAATAGAATTACACAAAACCACAATTATTTAAAAAAACAATTAAATAAAATATTAAAAACAAATAATATAATTTAATAACAATAAAAAACACACACACAACTTTGGCTTTCACTCACATTCCATGTGATCCAACCCCTTTTACCTTCACATCCTCACCACCACTCCCCAAATCTTTCCAATATGTAACCCTAAAAATCCCAGCCCCTCACCATCTCCTAAACATTTCCCCAACCCTAAAAACCATCCCAACATTAATCCAACAAATGAAGTAATAATAATCAAAATCAAAAGAATCAAAAGTTATATTGAAACAAATGAGTGAGAGAATCTGTTGATGAGGATGTTGATCATCTATTTCTTCAATATTCTTTTACTAGACTCATTTGGCGAAATATTCTTAAAGGGTTGTGCATCTCTAGGTCTATCCCGAGAACATTATTAGCTCTCCTAGCTTGGTTTATCTTCAGCTGCAGTTCTACCTTTTCAGAAATCTATCCTTCAATTTGCCCTGACCTCCATCTTGGGACACATTTGGCTAGAACGCAATTCCAGGATTTTCAAAGGGAAGTCCTCTCACAAGACTATTGTCCTTCAGGCAATCAAGATCATGATCAAAGCCCGATTTCTTTCCTTCAACTTTCCCTCAATCTTAACTCCTGCGGCTCACTCTATTTCAAAGTTCTTTGATGTCTCTATCTCCCAACAGCTGGAAACCACGGTTCAGGTTCTTTGGTCACTCCCCTTAGTGGCTGGTTGAAACTGAATGCCGATGGTTCTCTCTCTAAAGACAGGGGAGGTTATGGCTCCCTCCTTAGGGATGAACACGCTTCATTTATTGGCAAGCCGCAATGATCTCCCCTCCATCAATCTCTTGGAACTGAAAGCTATCGAGGTAGGTATTTGGTTAGCTCTCAATTCTGGAAGGGAATATCTGTGTGTGGAATCCGATTCTACAACACCAATTGCCTGGATTAAAGGAAAAGGCAATAGTCCGTGGAGCGCTATTTGTTGCTTGTGAAGGATTCACCAAGGGTTGGATCTTCTTCTAGGCTGGGAAATCTCACATATCCATTGTGAAGGTAATGTGCCGGCTGACATCCTTGCTTCCTTCCGATCAAGCAAAGGGGAAACCACCATTACACCATCCTCAGTATGGCCAGATCTATGCAATGCTCTTGATTAAGATAAATCTAGTGTGCCTTATAGTTGAACATGAATCTGAGATCCTTTTTTATTTTGGTTTTTCGGGTTTTGGGCTCAAGGGAAGTTCTCTTAGTCTATGGGGATGCAACTTGACTTGGTGCAGGCTTCCCCCCCATGAATTAATGATCTTCTACTTGGACTCCAATTTGTAAAACCTTGGCTACCTTTATAAAGTTCCTTTTTCTATATAGCAATACAAATATTGATCAACAAAAAAAAAAAAAAAACAAATGAGTGAGAGTCGTCCCTCCCAATCTATGTGTAGCCTCAACTATGGAAGGAAATTTTTGTAAAGTCTTTTCTCTTTTGTATACGAAAATCTTCATAATAATACAAAAATTTACATGTATCCTCAAAAACAAAAAAAAATTGACAGATTGGAGGGCATACATTGTATTTTGATTGAATGGGATTCGGTGGGGATCCGACGATAGGACGATAGGGATCCAGTGAAGCGTCGGTGGAGACCGGCGGTGGGAATCCGGTGAAGCGACGAGTATGAAACGTGCTATGGATCTTATATATGCTATGGATCTTAGAAAGAAAAACGTTTTGTATAAAACATTATCTTATGCTAACTTTTTATCACGGTTTATATAAATCATGATGCCTAGTGGTGTTTAGTTAGGGAATTTATGACATTTTTTTTTGAAAACGTGATAGTTCATCACCGATAAATCGTGATCAAAGTCCAATTTATTATCACTCTTTCAAAAATTACACCGTGATGTACAATACAATTTATTAGTATCATAAATGTCATCATCACATTTCCAGCAAAACTGAAATCACTTATGAATGCAAAAAAGAAAATTAAAAATAAGATAAAATTATGCATAGATATATTTAATCACACTTGCTATATCACTGTGATCATAAAATTGTGATCACATGTTATACTTATAGTATCACAGTTTGAGAATCGTGATAAATATAGTACTTTTGATTACGCATCTTTTACAACCGTGATCGAAGGTTAATTTAAGTTCTTCAAAAGGATATATAATTTTCATGTTCTTACTTCAACTTCCTTTCACGGTGCAGAGAAATGTGTGATCTTAAATAGCTATTAGATTTTGTTTTCTTAATATATATGATTTAAAATTTGTTTGTGCATAAAGTAGAAAAGCAATTATTTTATAAAACATAAATTTTGTATGTATTAATTAAATAACTTATAAAAATCTAGGCTGGCTTAGGCCTATCAATAACTCTATCCTTCTAGACTATGATAGCGTAGTATATATTACGCTATTATAGTACATGGAGTTTTATAATCATAATGTATGGAATTAAAAATTTTTAATTTTTTACAATGAAAAAAATATACTGCTGTATCTTAGTATATACACCATTTCATACAATAACATATATATCAATAGGAGAGTGTATGATTTTTTTACAAAAGTTTGGGTTTACAAAAATCATTAGATAAACGGTTCAAATTTCATGAAAAATCAGTTACAATACACACTGCAACAACATTTTTATTACCTGGCTCCACCAGCCAGCCTAAAAATACTACCCCTCCCAAGTCCCACCTCTAAACATTTCATCATGAAATCTCAAATCCCTCTCCCTCAAAAACAAAAACCCCTCTTAAACCTCTCTATGAAACCCTAGATAGATGCATTGCATGCCCTTAATATCATTTCTTTCTCATTTCAGATTTCGAGCAAACCTCTCAGTCTCGCTCATTCTTCACTCTCTAGCCTCTACTCTTTCTTGGATTTCATCAATTTTATAAAGATAATTTGAATATAATTTCAAGGAAAACCATTAATTTGATAGAATATTCAGAGAATATTCTATATCAAACTAATGAAATTTTAATCTAGGGACTGAAACAATTAATCATGACAATTATAGATAGTTATGGATATTTTATGATTTTATGAGGACCTTTTGCAATTTTGGAGAGTTTGTTGGGAGATATATATAGA
This sequence comes from Acorus gramineus, assembly GCA_030737835.1. Classification (NCBI taxonomy): domain Eukaryota; kingdom Viridiplantae; phylum Streptophyta; class Magnoliopsida; order Acorales; family Acoraceae; genus Acorus; species Acorus gramineus. The sequence continues at coordinate 5,494,273 of CM060850.1, forward strand.
GATTTTCGCTTGTTTTAACTATGATCATGTCATTCCTATAATGAAAGTCAAACAAGATATATATAAACATATAAATAAATTAGATTATTGAAATCTAGTCTCATTAGATGAGCTATACTATTTGTACATATTCGAAAACATTTTCCTTGCTTTAATCCGCTAAATATGAATGAGTGATATAATCATGCTTACTTCATGTAAATATTATTAGAAAAAGATATTAGCATGCAAAAAAATGAAAATTACTAGGACCTTAAAAAGTTTGCATGAGAATAGTGGTCGACCCAGGATTTTTCCAAATTTGTTTTTTGAAAACAGTTACACATATCAAACAAAAACATCATAAATTTACATTTTATTATTGTATAAAATTAATTTGAGTTTTGTTAATGATAGTCTTTCATTATATGTTTTTTTTTTACAAAATATCCATGAATATCTAGATTCCACATTAATGACATCTCTTCAACTACTTAGAGTGATTTAGTAATTTTTACAAATATGAAACTATCATTACAAAAATTATAAGATGTCATAAAAATGTATATTTTCATAATAAGATATGAAAAATATTTTACCTTATGATATTTAAACATAGATGGTAGAAAAATGTGTTGTGTATTATATTATTTTTTCAAAATTTTAATAAAATCAAATAAAAAATACTCTAAAATATGGTAACTAAATCTTTCATGTGTTTTAATTTTAGATAATATTATGATATTTAAAATATCACAAATTTAAGATCGTGTAGTTTGTTTGATATAATATTGAGTGGGTAGTTTTGAAATTGTAAAAAAATATTGTTACAACATTTTCAGTTGTCAATATGATCACATTTAATTTTGTAGCTAATAATTTATGGATTATAAAAAACGTAATAAATTACTCTGATCAAAGTGCCTTAGGCCACTCGTTACTAAAGTTTAATGAATTATAAATAAAACCATTCAAAATTTCATTATATCTTTCATATAAAATAATTTTTGAACCATCAATTTGACATTAATTAATCAATGAAGCAACTCAGACGGATTGATTAGTCAATGAATTAATAATCAATAGTTTTATTATTTTGTAATAAGTGAGTTAGTATTTAAAAAATGCTACATCATTTGAAATTGTTAATACAATGACATTTAATTTTAAATGTAATAATTTACGGATTATAAAAAAAGTAATAAATTGGTCGGATGGCAATTGACGAATTTTCTATTACTGCCATCTCGCCCACCTCTACCACTACCTCCGCCGGCATCCTCTGCAACTCACTATATGCATATCGGATCCCGATAGACGGGTACCCAGAAGAACTCAGGACAAAGACAACAGTATCAGCAGTAACAAGCTTACTATGATTAGTGAACTTAGACCTTGAAGGGCTTTCCTTCATGTTCTCGTTGCTTCATTAAATATTCACTACTATATTGCATTGGTGGACCTCCAATATCTCAAATAAAATAAATTTGTATTTCAGTGAATAGTTTAGTATTATTTTAGAAGTTAGTACAAAGTCATTGATTAATAACCGTTTATATGGCTAATGTCGAGCATGAGATGCATGAAATGCTCATTCAACAAAAATGCAAATGCTTGAGTCACACTCATCACATGTATTCCTTGTCATGTAATTGAAAATGAGCATAAAAAAATTACTAATTAAACTTATAATTTTATGCATGGTTTAATAAGAAAAAAGAAATAGAGCCAGCTATTAATCCAGTAATTTATATATGCGTGAACAAACTGTGCATGTCTCTTGAAACAAGTGAAAATTGAATAAGAATTTTATGATGCATATATACAACTTGTACAAGAAACAATGGTGTATATACATATATAGAAAAAAAAATGTTTGAACATGTGGTTCTTCGACACAAAGTTCTCCATACGAAGATTGAATTGAGGCACCAAACTATAGTGACTAATCATTTGTAATGTACAATTAAACAGGGGGTGGTCTTAAGTATATATTAATTTGTATGTAATTTGGACCCAAACTAACAATAAGAATAGTATGATGAACCAGAAATAGATTTTATGGGTCTGATAATAGAAGAGATCATAAGCAATACATTTTTTTGAGAAATTATATATATATAGGGGGCTGATGGGGTGCGGTCGTGCACCCCATCGCGCCCCCTCTGTTTCGACCGTGCAATCGTTGATCTCGCAATCGCACAGTCCGTGTCTTTTTTTAAAAAAAAAAAAAAAAAAAAAAATCAAAACCCCTCGTGAGTCTCTCTCTCTTGTACATTTCTCTCTTGATTTCTCTCTCTCCCCCCCCCCCCCCCCCCCCCCCCCGCCCCGTCTTTTTTCAGATCTGAAAATCAAAAACCCCCCCAGCGATGACGACCCCCTGGTGAGCCCCTTCACGTCGATCTGCGACCCCCCGATGTCCCCCTTGCGGCCACCTCCACGTTCCCTTAAAATTTATCATCTTATTTTTTTGTATAAATCATAAACCTAGTTTTAATAGAAACTCAAATTTTAATAATCTAAACATAGATCTAATCTTTAAAAAAAATCAAAAATCAAAAGTCAAAATACAATAACATAAACATATGTCTAATAAATCGAAACCCTAGTTTTATCAAAATCAATATACAATAACCAAAAAATATATACAATCCTTAAAGTAAATCAAAACCTTAATGTTACCAAAAACTTAGAAATCCATTTAAACATATATAGATCGATTATATAATAAGGAAATCTAATCTAATATCCTGATTTGATTTAAAATTTAAAAGGTAGTTATGGAAAGATTTGAATAATAAAAATTGGGAAGTGACAATTAAAGAAATCATAAATTTTAAATTTATGACCCCATATATCTAATAAAAAAAATCCCTTATAATTTTACATATTTATTATTCTAGTTAAGTTTCCTCAATTTTTTATATATAATATAAGTTCATTAACAAAGTTAAGTCATGCTGAAAGATAAAAAAAAATAACATTATTTCACTCTCACAAAATATAACATTTCTATTTATGAAATGAAAATATCATAATTATTATATATGATGAAAAATATAGAATTTAAAATTTCAAACAAAAAAAATGTTTTAATTCGACCAAGACATGTATACATTAAATAATACAATGTATTATACAATGTATTTTTTTTTCTTCAAAAAAAAAAATACAATGTAGATCCTTAAAAAAAAAGGTATTTAAAGAATGTCATCAATACATAAAGTAATATAAAGTGTCTACACCAACTCTGCATCTCTGTTTTTGTTAGGATATATAGTACAGCCAAATAACCGAATTGATGTTCTCTTGGGTGGTGTTCCTCTTTCCCTTTTTGTTGATGGATTATGAGGATGGGATATATGCGCATTCTTCATAACATATTCCAGTTGCCCTTCCCTAGGGTAACACTCGACAACAAACTGATTCCCTGCCAATGCCGCCCTTATACACTCCACCACCACCTCCGTCGACAACCCACCATAATTCGCTCGTCGGATCCCGATAGACAATTCCCCACCAGGACTACTCCGAATAAAGACAACCGTGTCACCGGCAACAAGTTTCTTGTGGTCATTAAACTTCGACCACCCTGTCCTCAGCAGATGCCGGAGAGGCTCTCCTCTGTAAACATGAGTGAACTCCCATCGTTTCCCATGCAAGTCCCGAACCACAATGGTCTGCATCCGTGGTGTCACGTCCTTGTTCAGCGGCGGAAATATCGATTCGGCCCCAGACTTTGGAACCGTTAACGCCCCTCCATTGTTCGCGTCACTCTTGCTCAATACCTTGGCGAAAGATCGCGCCTGCGACATGGCCTCAGGTGGTGGTCCAACAACAACACTGTCAGTGCTCTCTCCTCCTCCTCCGACGGTAGTAGTAGTAGTAGTAGGCCTTAGCGTGAGTCGATAAAAGACCTCATCGGTGTCGCGGTCGACGAGGAGGCGGACGGAGGCGACCTGGCAAGGGACGGCGTGGGATTGAGAGAGGAGATGAATGGGGGAGGAGGCGTGATGTGAATGAAGCTCGGGGGAGTAGACGACGGAGTCGCCGACGCGGGGGACGTGGACGGTGGTGCCGGCGCAGGCCATCCAGATGGCCGGGTCCACCTCTCTTTCTTGGTCTCGTACACTGGAATAAGAGGCCTCCATTGATGATCTATGGTTTTGAGAGAAGGTTTTTTTTTTGTTTGAGATTTGATGATGAGATATTTTGAGGTGCATGGGAGGGATGGTATTTATAGGCTGGCTAATGAAAATGTCGTTTGCAATGTTTGTAACTGATTTTTTATTAAATCTGAACCGTACGTCTAATGATCTACGGTTGTATGAGTCGGATATAATGAAATTATGTTCGTTTACAAGGTAGTTAGGATCTTTGTAATATTAAATTAACCTTATCTATCCGTTAATGAATAACTAAGATTCTGATCACATACGGATCTGTGTAGTGTAGGCCTGTCAACGGGTCGGGTCCGGACCCGGACCCGACCCGACCCGGACCCGATTACACGTGTAATATACCCGACCCGATTTGGACCCGACCCGAGTTGGACCCGACCCGGCGGACCCGAACAAACAAACGGGTCGGGTCCGGGTCCACCCCGCCCCGACCCGTTGGACCCGACTGTTTTTTTTAATACATGCTCATATATTATAAGACCATTAGTATTAGTTGATACATAATTTTATTTCTTACTTAACTTATTTTTGTATCTACAAGTTCATAAATCATAATCATAACAAGCCTATAAATCGGTTTGTTTTGGACAATTAACTTATTAGCTTTTGAATTTGTATGATTAATTAGTTTGTTGCATGATTTATGTTTATTATTTAGGTTAATATGTTAGTGTTTATTGTTTTGAATATTGTTTAAGTTAATATTGTTTTGAATGTTGTTTAGGTTAGTTATGTTTATTATTTAGGTTAATATGCTTTTTATGTTAGTGATTATTGTTTTGGATGTTGTTTAATAATTCATTTACTTCTTTTGAATTGTATAAAATTATATTCAAGCATGGTCTCATTAACAATAATGTTTTATTACAAAAAATTTCAAATAGAACGATAAGACAAACAAATACATGAGCTCTTCTCTTTTCTTTTTTTTTTACCTAACCATTCGGGTCGGGTCGGACCCGGACCCGACCCGGGTCCGACGGGTCCGGGTCCGGGTCCACATTTCCCCGGACCCGCCGGGTCCTGGGTTGGACCCGGACCCGTCGGGTCCTGTCACGGGTCGGGTCCGGGTCCACCCCGACCCGACCCGGGCCCGACCCGTTGACAGGGCTAGTGCAGTGTGTCTCTTTTGGGTAACTGTTTTGAGCTAATTTTGTTTTTATTTAAATCAAATCCAGTTATCAGGACACTTTTATAATGATATGATATGATCAACACAACATTTAATAAATTTTATGTACTGGCAATCCATTTAATTGATTACATAGAAGATGCTACTGAAATGGGTTTTTAAGGGAGCTCGATAAATAAAAATAAATTTTATTATATGATGATAATCTTCACTCAAATTTTCTGATAAATACGTCCCAATTTATCCGGACTTATCCTGGGAAGTTTGTATAATCGTGAAAGTTTTCTTTACAAACTTATTATACATATAATTCTGACATGTATACTACATGTTTTTAAACGCAAAATTATATATCATGTCTTTTTAAATATATATCTGCACTATATCAATACATGAACTATATATCCGTAATTATGTCTTCTTTTTTTAGGTCCAGGGTTTAAGTCTTGGCGCTGAATTACCCACATGTTTATTGGCGATTATTCGAAAGAATTTTCCGTAGGATCAGGACAAACAGGCGGAGGTAACCTTCTCAACTCGACCATAAGGTCAACCATGGAGAATCCCTCCGATATCAAAAAAAAAAAAAAAAAATGTCTTCTTCGCCACAGTGCGGACAAGTCTATGTTCCACCTTTGGGATTTGGCAGCTGGTGGCAAGAATCACAAACCGAAGCTTCTCATTTCGTTCGTGTTACAGGATCTATGAGAGGTGGTGACATGAACGAAGATGAAAGGGGACAAAAGCAAGTCGGGTAGGGTCTTACTCCAGATTGTGCCCGCGTGCATTTGGACCATTTGGAAAGCACGTAACGCGGTGGGGTGTTCGCACAACGTTCTACTTTGAAAACATTTGAGACACAGTGACGAGGTCTATTAGCGAAAGCGTGTGGATGAGGAGTCTCTAACCATCACAGAGTAGGGGAAGGTTATCACAGGTTCAACTTGATATCTTATCAACCCACCCCTGGTTCCTTTATTTGGACAGTGGGATGAGGGTCATCCGCCTTTCCCTTTTTCCCTTATTTTCCTCTCTATAATGTTTTTATTTTAATTAAAATAGATAAATCCATTTTTATTTGTAGTGCCTTGGATATAAAGGAAAAAATCATTTAAAAAATAAATAGATGTAATGCACTTTGGATATATAATAGAATAAAAGTGATCCAACATGTTAAAATAAAAAATAACATATATAGGAAAAATCATTTCAAAAATAAAATAGATGTAATGTACTTTGGATATATAATAGCATAAAAGTGATCCAACATGTTAAATTTATCTCATATTGATTCTTCATGAAGAATTCCCAATTAAGCCGGCCAAATTTATTAAGCAAATCCCGGTAAAATCATATAACGATTTGTCTTACATGATTATTAGCGATTAATAGTATAATAGTATAATAGCATTAACGATTATTATATCATGTAAAGAAAAAAAATCCAAGTTACATATTTTGATACTAAACTGGCATGCCCAGTGGGGGAAAAAAAGGAAAAAAAAATGGACATCTTACATATACTATAAAAAAACGATTTCAATAATTATAATTTATAGTAAAATTCACTACAGAAATCACAAACACCAAAAGTTTCTTCTGAAACATGCACAAGGAGCAACCTCAAGGTTTTGATTTAATCTAAAACTTGGGGGAAAGGAAAAAAAAAAAAATTGGTTCTTATGGACCCCCTGAATGAATAATGTACAAAAACCAGATGCCACAACCAATGGGTATATTTCAAGGTCGATCGGACGAATAATTATGGAACTAAAACTCATCAATCCCAATGGAAAAATTTTCCTCCAGCAAGTGAAAGACATCTCACACAACAGATTTGTGATTCAAACTAAACTTACAAGCCGGCAGGGAAATTGTTGACTTGACCTTGCTCCATCTTATCTTGGTTGTCCACTTTGTAAGATATCCGTAATCGCATGGCAAGGGCTCTCTGATACAAGAGAAAATGGAATACTCAATAAACACCTTATAGAAATGTGAATGTAGAATGCATAACTAATATGAAGAAGAGAAATTCCTTCTCAGCGGGAAAATGGAATACTCACAAAACACCTTATAGAGATGCAAATGTAGAATGGATAACTAACATCAAAAAGAGAGATTCGCTTAGATTATACTCGCAAAGAATGTAAGTCGGGACTGTGTTCACCAATAGAAATGAAAGAAGTGAAAAGAAAACCACTATCAACAAAATGCCTCTATTTTAGATGGTTATTTGCACAAAAAACATGCACTATCTAAAATTATTTGCACCATCTATCATCTATGTGACACGCTTCTATTGGTGCGCACAGCTATGTGTACTCCGCATAGAGGATCCAAGCACGCTGGGACGAGAGAAATTTTTTAGAAATAGTGAATAGATTAAGTTAGAGGAGTTCAATGTACAAACAACACGGGCACCATGAAGTATTGAAGTAGAAGTCATCTTATGCAAAGGATGATGCATTTTTTGCATATGTTATCCCATAAAATGAGTGCATGTGATGAGAAAGTTATCATCTGTAAAATGTTGCATCTGCTTCAGCTATAAACCAAATTATACAAAAGGATTAATCAGCCTCGTACCCCATGAAGCAAGTTAAATATGACATGTAAACTATGGTGAGATTACCCATAAAGTGAGTTAAATATGATATGTAAACAGATGGTAAGAGTATCTTTTTTACTTTAAAGTTATTAGAGACTATACTCCTGAAAGAAAATCCATGACCAAAGCAAAATATTGGAACAGAAAAAAGAAATGAATGAGGTTTAGATAATCTTACAACTTCGATAATTGAATAACAAGTGGATCAAGATCATTCACAACACTGACCAAGAAGAAATAAGCAGTGCAATGTATTTGCATCTTATAGCAGGAAAACATTTATTTGACATCCTCTGCAGTTTCCTTTTCCTATGAAGCCCTTGCTAAAATTTCCCTACCCTTCGCCAAAACCAAAGGAAATCCTATCAGGCACACACACGGTCAATTGCACAGATTTTTGCTCGAAGGCCAGCACAGCATTAGAGAGCAACGAATCTCCCTATGATTTATTTTAGCTGTATCTAGAGGTTTTGGTTGCCTTAAACATAGCTTTAATCTAGCTTAGTCACAATCCTAGAATAGCTGTACCAAGCAATTGGGTCCTTGTTGCTCTCATATTTCTCTTCATAAAGACAATGCAATTTTCGATGTCATTGGAATATTCTCTTCGATCGCAATTTTGAAGTTATTTCTCAGGAATAAAAGGTTTCATGTTGAACATGGTAACCATTCCTTCCGGGGAAAAAGAAATGCATCACCTCTGACAAAATAGCACTAGTTATTTTCAGACTCATGGGCTCGATAACTATTCCTCCTTTCCAATCGTATCCTTGTATTATCAATAAATAGTACATCATCCAAACACAGCTTGCACCAAGAAATCTGTTTAACTTAATTGCAAGCAATCAATTCATCTATGATACACTGCAAATAAAAATAAGTTTAAAAGTTGACCCCTCCTAAGGAACTATCGTAAATAGAAACAAAATGCCGCTGAGCAAGTCTGTGACTTCATTAAGCAATAAAAAACTAATTTACGAAATTAAATACATTATATAGGCAATTATATTCTTTGATAGCATGAATAATTTGCTGAATAAAGAAAGCATGGCATGAGTTCAGCATTCAAACAGGAAAATTAAGACTTGAAAGAGAACACATCTTATGTACCTGCCCATGTTGAGTATTAGTAATAACCATCCTCTGTGTTATGGACCCATTACCACTTGAAGGAAGAATGTTGCTGCTACCAGGATCTAACTTCAATTGAACAAACTATAAAAAAGAAGAGAAACATGACAAGGGTTTCACAATGGTGAACATGACATATAGGTTGCAAAATAATACATTAAAAGTGAACTATATCCAATATCTTCCAGTATGTAAATATGAATGAATCTCAAACGTAAAGCTTTACTATCCAGCAAGAACAATGATGAGGCATGATAGGCATTATCTATACATACACACACACACGTGTGTGTAGTGTGTGTGTGTGTGTGTGTGTGTGTGTGTGTGTATAGAGAGAGAGAGAGAGCATATGATTTGTTGATAAAATCAAATAGTTGAACACTTGAGCCAAGGTAAAACAATCAGTCAGATGCAAAAGGATAGAAAGCATGTCTATCAGTCAATTCTATCAAATGATCCTGATATTGCCCGAGTCTTGTTTTGTCTCCTGATAGTCAACCTCTTTCCTTTTTTCTTTACTTTGTTTAATTTGTTATGGACATCCCTCGTGTCCTTTTGTTCAAGGGGCAACTTTTACTGATTACTAATATGATTTGCTCATATTCCATTTTCAGGGGGGGGCGAAACACTCAGATCAAATTTGGATTAAGTAATATATTATTAAATTACATATATTCTATTTTGAATACAAACATCCATTGGGCCTTGACATATATACAGATTCAACAATTTTAAATGTGTTTGTTTATTAGTTCATCTAGTTATGCTATTGAAGGTTATAATTTCTAATTTAATTGGAATCTTTTTCTTGGGGTACTGAAGACTATAAACAAAATCCTTGGACTCATCTCTCTCCCCTCAGAAACAAAACCCAATATTCTCTCTACCACAAGAATTGCCAGAGGAAAGAAATTGCATTAGCTATCTCATTGTTCTCTGCTCCATTTACAATATCAAATAAACAACTGGAATCCAATATTTCCTTCCAACTTTGATGAAAAGTGTATATCGCTCCATTTCAAATTGAATGGATCCATTTTTAACAAAAGTAATAAAAAAATTAACGAGGTATATACCTCACCTAAGATAGTATATACCCCAATGGATGGCTAACGAGATATATGGGACTGCATTTGGAGCTGTAAAAAAGATTGTGTGTTCAGCGCCCTACCTACCTATCCAAAAAGCTCATATCCTACATCAGTGTGAGGTTCTACTGATATGTACCAGATACTGAGCCAAGGAAACCTAAATAGAAACAAAAGTACTAAAAAAATTAACGAGGTATATACCTCACCTAAGGTAGTATATACCCCAATGGATGGCTAACGAGATATATGGGACTGCATTTGGGGCTGTAAAAAAGATTGTGTGTTCAGCGCCCTACCTACCTATCCAAAAAGCTCATATCCTACATCAGTGTGAGGTTCTACTGAGCCAAGGAAACCTAAATAGAAACATTCACGTTTAGATCAAGTTCAGGCTATGCATATTCAGGTTTCAACCATTCTGACTATGAGCACAGTAATAACATATATACGAGGAGAGCCAACAGTAGAATGCAGGAATGATGAATCTTCGATAAATGACCAATCCAATCAATGTCAGATCTAGTTCTAGATATGTCTGATCAGGTTTCGACCAATCTGACGCCTAAGCACAGCTGCGTGCATATATGCTTGTATTGCAGGAACGGTTAATCTTTTTTTTTTTTTGGATAAGTGCTAAGACTTGAACCCATGACTTTATGGTTCCAAATGATGTTATCAAACCACTGAGCTATGGGCCCAAGCCCCTCTTGGAACAGAATCTTTGATTAATTGGCATCCAATCAATAGATTACAGAACAGAGAGAGAATATAGAAATTTGTATCAGTCATTTGGGAGTGACCAAATACTGTACTCTACTGATTAGATGGTAAAAAATATAACATTATCTACTGCAGGAAATTTTTTCTGCAGCCTAGGCTCTCCAATGCGGGACAGGGAATAAGAAGATACTGAAGAAGATAGATTAATAGTTTGAAGATAGTTTGTATTGTTAGTAAACTGATTCAGTTATGTGGTTTTTGGGGAGGGATTAGTCTCTTGTACACAAAAAAGGTGGCAATGGGAAAGAAAATTATCTTCCACATTACTTGCATTTTTGCAAGCTCAACGAGAGTTTGGATTTCTCTCAAATGGAATCCTATAGAGGAACTTTGTACAAATGTTTGTGAAACATTGGAATGCCCATAAATTTTAGTAATCACAATTCACAACTATACTCCATACACTCACAGCCTCCACTCCATCTCTAACACACCCAGGCTCATCCCCTATTATCCCATCACTGGTAATAGCAACCGGTATTACTCCCCATCCCCCGACCCCAATTTCCTCCCCCTTTTCACATACATGCAAGTTCATTTTTTATTATCTCACCTTTATTATCTTCTCTTCATTATATGTTCACCTTATTTATAAATTATTTTAAAAAAAAAATTGAACCTGAACTTTCCTTTCATAAATTATAAACAAATTCTCTGCCCCTTCACACCACATTTATTCCAAATTCATTATACTCAAAAACTTAAATCCATATGTTTCTTATGTACTCTACAAAATACAATTTTGTACATAAGAAATATTTAGTAGCCCTGAAAGAAAGTCTTATCATATTATGCTTCTGAAGAACATAAACAAATCACACTCAGAAAACAACCAAAAAATTAATTTGCATATGGATTCTAATAGACAAAAACCATATTAGTTAGAATACACTAATGTAAGTATATTGAGAGGCATGTAGAAGAAATAGAAAAAATATATTAAATTTACCTTTGGAACTGCAGCTTGAAAAAGAAAATCTGTGTAGACATTAGATGACATATTTGTATACATGGCTTGGATAACCGTTGTTTGTGGATTTCCAGGCTGCTTTGAGAAACTGAACATTATTTTCAATGAGTCACTCTGATAGGCAACTATAGATGGATACACTGAACTTCCTTCAGCTACAAAAGCAAACGACAACCATTACATCAATATAAAAAATTATGGTGCTGATGAGAGTAAAAAATTCAATGACGATCTTATCAGCGAGAAAATTAAGTGATTATATAAATTATATTACCAGGGGCTGAAGAATTTGTGGATAAGCCACCTAGCAGATCAACTACCGGAGCAGCTCCTGTGGATTGTGAAGAAACAGGAGAGGAGACTGATGATAATCTCTCCAATGGGGAAATTGATGGCAACTTATCTTGACTGGTGGATACGCTGTTAGATGCCAACAAATCATTTTGCACTGGAGTTTCTCCAATTGACAGGAGATCAAGCAGGGCATCCACACCACTGGATGACATGGTGCCACCACCTAAAAACAGGCAGAGCAACTCCATCAAATTTCCCATGTCAAAGAGCAGTGTGATCATTGCAAAGCAACAAGGGAAACTGTGAAATCTTAATGTGCAAAAATTTCAATATATTTTTTTGAGAAAGTTAGAAGCATTCTTATTAAGAAGGGATTCCCCTGAACAAGAGGAGACGAGGGACATCCCTATACAATGAAAGGAAAATGTAAGCAAAAAAAATTTCAATATATTGCACATGCAAAATAAAATAGATCGGGGTTTGGACTCAGTTCAATGGTTCACAACAAAATTTGCAACCATGGGGTCACGGGTTCGAGACTCAACGCTTAGCTAACAAAAAAATAAAATAAAATAAAATAAAATAGGTCATGTAAAACGGATCAACCTTCTTAAATATCCAATTATCAACGTTTGACACACGAAACACATATCTCAAATACTCAACACATCTTTACATGAAAGGAAAGAGTGCTTGTTTACTTAAGATATATTAATCGTGTGTTTCTTAATTACTGTAAGAAACTATACACAGAATCCTTAATTGGTAGATTACAGGCATATTCACTTGCTGCACGTATTTGATTATGAATGCCTCAAACTTCAGTAACACACATACAGATAGACTTTGAAAACTATAAGCAAAATGTGAAATAACCCTTAGTACCCTAAAAGTTGGCAATGAAAAGAGTTATTTAAGATCTAAAAGCTATAAAAATAAAAAAAAATAAAAATAAAATAAAACACACGAGAAGCTACACGCACGCTAAGCAGAGAAGTAAAATTAATATATTAGAGGCAAAGAGAAACAGTGTGTTCAATTGCACTACGAGCACTTCTATAGGGGAATTGAGAATAGGAAGCTAATAACTTACCAGCTGATGATGGGCTTGGTGCCAAACCTATACCTAGAAGGTCATGCAAGAAATCACCACCAGATGAACTAGGCTGTGGAATATCATCAGAACTCAAATCAAGCAAGTCTACAAGGGGAACTGCAGGGGTTTTGGCAACTCCATTTGGAAGCTTAAGTGAAGCTGCAGCAGTAGCTTGGCTAGTTTTGCCTTCAGAAAGATTTCCAGGTGCTGAAGCGGCTTTCTTATTGTGATAAGCAGATTCATCAAGAACGGGCATCCGTTCAACTAAAGATGATCTGAATGCATGCACACAATGGCTTGTCAATGGCTACTTACCAACGAATGAAAAGCAAAACTTTTCACAAATTAGATTGGGAGATAATTGAATCAATAAGATCAATCACATACTTGATATTCTGATGCTTCTGAATAATAGCATTAAATTCAAGGGATCTTTGCTGCAATTCCAACACAAGACTTCCTTTCTGCTGAATAATAATCTCTCTTATCCTCCTACAATGGATGTTAGAAGATCATATAAATTATATAAAATCATGTATGAATGTAATAAAGAAAATATTATAAAAAGTGGGAAAAAAAGCTGAATCATGAATGGCAAATTAGCATTATTGGAGATAGATCAGCGGTTAATATGTTACATGTTATAGATCAGCAGTTAATTTTTTTTTTATTGGCAAAAAAAACATGAACCTTGTATAAACTCGCATACACGTATGGGTAAACAAGTAGGGAAATGTTACATGTTGAGATGACGCAACAGTAGAATATACACTTAGAACAGAAAGAGAAAGAACTTACTCTGAACAAGGAGGAAAACGAGAAGAGAGCTTCAAAAGAGCAATCAGAGACATAGCTCGAGTAGTGATATCTGATGAATGGCGTTTCAATGAAATCTCTACCACATCAACAGCATCAGATTCTGTTACCTGCTATCTAAAATATTAGTTAGTATGTAATCAAGCAGAACTATTCTATTCCACATGGTTCCACATAGCATTCTTTAAAAGCTATACCATCTTAACAGTTTATCAACACTAGTGACTAGACAACAATAAGGAGGCACAAGTGAAACCCATAGGAAAAAGGAATGAAACCAGAACCAATATCTTTAAGTGCATTTTACTTTAGAGATGAGAATTAAATGATATTCTTAGAGAACACTAATTCAGAGCAAAACTCAGACCAGCAACAATCCCCAAAGACAAATTTATGTGCAGTAGTGAACACTATCAAAAAAGTGACAGGCAGAAAAAGTGTAAACAAACCCTTGTTTCTTCACTATCAGGATACATCATCAGAGAACATATGGGGATATTATACCCAACTCAACAATATTTATGTATTCTTCAATGGCATGAACAATTTCTGTGGTCATCCATTCCATCCAGCATCCAGTGATGATGTCAACTTTTTAAATAAGATGTGAATTTACCGGAATTTACCACCATAGATCGTATAAAATCTGATGAACTCTATACAGAGCAGAAGAGTAATCTGCTTACAAAACATCAGAGAGGGAGGAAGAAAAAAAACAAAAGAAGGGGAGGCTATAAAAACATTGGCTTATGCCACCACAAGCTTGCACTCCCTATTGGAAAACACATTTTGAACACCAAATTATGATGACATTATATGGCCATCAATACAAAAGCATACAAGCTTTCCAATGCATTGAAATCTATAACCTATATGAAACGGGACTTCTGGTGTTTTTACTGGTTTTACAATTTAACCCTATTGAAATCCTCTCCTTCCTAATAAAAACACCTGAACCATCTAAAATCGAACCCTGGGAACCACCTCTGTCACAGTCCATAAAGAGGTTTCAAATAGAAAATTTTATTTTTTCATATTCAAAGCAATACATCCTTATGTCTAATGATTACTTTTCCTTGACAGAGAAGTTAAAGGGAACAGTGCTCGTGTTATGAGCCTCAACCTACAACAACAACAACTACCACCCAAAAACAACCATTATGAGCCTCCTTTCAAGTAGAGGTACATATACGTCATCTGTGAATCTATCCCTTATCAAAAACATATCCTGGTATTATCAAAGGAAAACTAAATAATCTATAGAGAGAGAACTCGAACGCAATGAGGGTTCATTGTCCTACAATGCTGGTTAGATAATAGATGACACCGTGTCATGTGGAATATCCTAATTGCAATATATTCAGAAAATGAAAAAAATCTTGATGTGACAAGATCCCTCAGCAAAAACCCCATAACTCCAGATTCATTAATGAATAATGTAGTCAGCAAAACATGGTATAAGAACTCAGTAATTTCAGCATCAAAAGTTAATGCATTTATTTCAAAATAAAGTATAACATTTATATTCCCTGATGCATAGGGTCTCCTGAACAGAATTTACATATAAGGGTTGCCCTTCTACGAAGAGCCACTGAAAGTATGAAACAACCATGACAGGTGCCATGCAAAGTGGGGAAAAACGCTTGAGAACCCATAGGTGGATCTGAAAGGGGAGAATGGCCACTTTCAAGCACTGTTAAATAGATGTAAACCTCCAAAAAAGAGATACAGAATGACTTTAACTAGAATGTGAAAGTTGAAACAGATGTTAATCAGTCAAAAGACAACATAAGGAAATCAAATGACTGTTCAAAGGTTCTTGTGCACGTGGAAAAAATGCATTAACTATTTCATAAAATGCAACAACTATTTCATAAAATGCAACATATCTTCTTTTCTCATAAATTTTTTGCTCCACTAGTTATGTGAAGAGAGAAATGGACGTCTGACAAGATGGAAAAAAAAATAGCTCTAGTCACCCTCTCCAATTTGGAATTAAGTGATGCTGTGTTGTTCTAGTGAAATCAAAGCTAAAAGTGGCATGATGAGGCAATAGCACTGAAAAGTCAAAGATGTGATGGGGAAGATGGAGAACAGTGAAACAAGACGGATCTCAATTGTCACCACATCTCAAAGGGCAGACACCAGAACTATATATGTGCCATCTCCATTTGATCAAGGAGCAAAGTCTTGTGAATGGATGTAAACTTTGTGAAATTTGTGCAAACTTTGTGATTATATAGAAAATATAAAGTTTAGTAAGAGAATTTTATACGAAAATTGTGCATACAGAAATTACATTTGGCATAAAAATTCCACCATGGTACATTTGCAATAGTAGTACAACATTTGACATTTTGACCAAAAAAAACACGATTACCTCAAAATACAAAAACATGATAGATACACCAGGTCTGCAAGATCTGTAGAATAACTCTTCAGCATATTGATTATTAATTATAATCAAATCAATTTCTTGCAATGTTGGTCAAAATTCAAGATTGTTTTAGGACATTACATCACAATAAAGAGATTATTTTTTATCCTTGGTTGAGTATGCATCAGAATGTGATATCAAGCTGCATCCGACTACAATTATTGTAACTTGAAAGGAGAAATTGGTGTTCACTGAAAAAAACATCCCACTAACATTATTTTTGAAACACAAGCATGTCCTCTGATTCTTCAAAACACTTGAAAATAAATAGTCAAATGCATAAAAAGAAACATAGTTTGTACACTACAATGAAGTGAAAGAGGGCACCTACAGTTATTGGTTCTTCAACATCAAGCACTCCAACATTATTAATTAGCAATTCTCCGTACTCACCAATGCACCAGACTGCCACTCGTACAAGACTTTCCTGCATAGTTCAAATTTTAAAAAATAATAATAAGAAAACAAACAGATGACTAATTATAACTCTTCAACTCCTTACAGATGGATCCCCAAGTTACCTGTTCACAAGAATTTTGCAGAGCTTTGTACAGGGACCTAACAGTATAACCATGGAGATCAGGGACATTGCTTATAACAACTACAAGTGCATGCCATATTTCATCTTTGACAAAGTTTCCAGCCTGTCAAAAAAAATAGAAATACATTAATGTACACACATTTGTCAAATGAGAAATTAGAAACTTGAATTCAAATCATAACATGAAATTTCTCAACTTGTAGCAACTGAATATGAGACAGGTTATTGGAGAGAATCATGGAAAGAATTGTAAATAAATCTTCATAATCAGGATGTGTTATTAAATCAAAACATCAGCATACAAAACCAAAGTGATAGTCAGACTTACGGAAAATCATAGGAAAAGAACTTAAGAGATATATTCTTCATTTTGAAATCCTAACTCCTAAGAATTCATTTTTCAGAGTTCGTTTGATAGTTTCTTAAGGTGGCTTGATTTCCTATTCAGCTTGTTCAATAGCCAATGCCATAGGATGAAGGACAATTTTTCATCTGTGGCTTGATTCTAAATCAGCGAAATATGTTGCAGGCCAGTGTTGTGTTCTAGAAAGGCAGGTATGTGTCAGAGTTATAGAAAGGACTTTCAGATACAGAAAGATATTTTTCCATTAAAGTATATATGATTTCCTATGTAAAATGTAACAACTTGGCTTGTAAGAAAGAAGAGTAGGGTAACACTTATTCGAGGCCCGCCTAGCATGACTGAATGTACTCGAGTTTGTGTGAGAAACTCTTATTTTGTTTCTGCTTCCTTGTTCTTTATCATGTTCTATTTCTCTCCCATATCTTCACTCAATCAGGAACCTCAATTTCTCTTTCTCATAACTATATCAATCATTTCATTTTCTGCATCAACTGATCAGTTCTTCCTTAACCAGCCTCCTCCATTCTTCCCTATAGGCCTTTTGGACCATATTTCAGTAAAGAATGATGCAAGTGAAGTTACTTCCATACAAGTCAGACGGCTAAGTTGTGTTAATTGTCCCACGTAGGGACACAAGCTTATGCAAGCATACACTTTTTTCATATGTGCACAATAGAAAAGCTGGACATTCTTATATTTATGAGCACATAAGAAAAAGTTTTTTTGTTTCTGGATTTCCTGCAAATCAGTGGAAATTAAATAACATGTCGATCTTCCAGTACATGTATGACATGAAGACAGGTGAATTCTGCAGTATCAATGAATATTCCTAGTTATTGGTTCATTATATTTAACAACATGAATGCATTTTAAGTCAGCAAAGTAATCAACAAATGAAATTTAAATCTGTCTGAAAAAAAAATCATATAAATGAAACCAGGCAGGGAAGCTCTAAGATCAAACACATCAATAGTACCTCAATCAAAACCTTGAGCATCTGATCAATGTACCATAACTTCTCATGGGAAAACCTGCAAAGTGAATAAGCTTGCATCAATTTTCATAAATATTTTGTGGGCTAAAAAGGAGTGTTCAAACATCATGCTAGTTCAAATATCTGCTTCAGGTTTGATTTGTGCACTAATAATGCATCTGAATCAGAATATCGAGGATCCTGAGTCCTAAAGGCTTCCAAAAAAATACACCTTGGGGTAGGTTTTCAAATGATTGCAACAATCATGGACCAAAGAATGCAATCATGCACTTCCACTACTTAGTTTTTGTGCATTTTCTTTTCTACAACGTCCCTTAGCTATTCTCCTTAATTGCAGTTTCCACTTTGTTCCAATGATCATAATGGAGAACATTAAACTCCACAGATTCAACAAGGAAGAAGGATATAAAAGCTTGTTATATTAGCCACAGGTAAAAGCATTTAATGAGGCGGGAGAAATTTGCATGGGTTTGAATGGTGGATGCTTCGTTTCAAGGCCTGGAAACATTTAGACAAGACGTATATTTTTCTCTTCTCTTAAGCCTTGTAATCCACACAGCACTTTGAATCTCCCACGTTTGAGCACGATGACCTTACTGTCAAAGAAATTGATTCTCTATCATGTGCATAATTCAAATCAATATATTTACATGTAGTATACTAGACCAGGATAACAGAAATATTAATCAGATGATACAACATATATCCATTTTCTCAAACATTACTCATTTTTAATCAAATTAATCATAAACAATTCTCAGTTAAAAAATATCATGAACAATTCAATTATTAAACAGCGAGAAACAAACTTTACATGGTCAGATTAAGAATTCAACAACAATGAAACATCTTAGTCATAGTCATCTTCATATTCTTGCAACATCATCTCATCTGCTACATATTTTTCTCTTTATTTATGGATCAAAAAGAATTCTTCTATATTATATCACTCATTATGGCATAAGACGAAGGATTAACAATCGTTTCTTCCATGATTCCATTGGATGTATAAATCTAGGTCATCAGAAGGTGTTTTAAGATCATTTGGGAAAAAAAAGCTCTCAGGTGATAATGCCTACAATCAACTTTAGCCTTAATGGGTAAACAATCTCCTATCTGGTAAGAGGGGACTGAAAAGACACACTATGACTCAAATGCAATACCAATAATGATAGAGCAAGGGGAAAATGTTCCACATGAGTTCAGAAATGCAAATTAAATGCATTCACATAGAGGAGCATGAAAGAGCAAGCATACATTGTTCTCATATCAAAGACACCAACAACAAAATATATGAAACAAACAACTTACTTTTCAACAATTAAGCAAATTTTGACTGTTAGATCTCCTTTGAACTCTTGATCACTGACTTCTAGATATTCAATAAGATCCTTCGTGAGTGGTTTCACGTTGGTATCGTTTACTAAAAGAAAAACAAGTTCAAGGGCCCTCTTCCGGATTGATGCATCAGAATCCTGTAATGTTTCATAGGCACACTCTCAAAGCATTATAAGGTGAAATTTTTAAAAGATTTTGAAATCACTGAATGAGTATGTAAGATGCAAAAAAGTGGATGATGTTAGCATTCATGAAAAAATGAAAGCAATTTGTTCGATAACTTTTTTTGTCTGATTTTTGGGCAAAAAAAAACTTAAGGCATTGGAAGCGAAATCCAAAAGTGAGTAAAGAAAATTAAAATTTTGTTATGCACATTGTGATATTATACAAGGACACCAGTACCTTCACACATTCCAATATTGTTGCTCTATGCCTCTGCACTGCTTGAGCATCTACAGCAATGGCCTTCATTAAGATGTTCAGTGCAACATATCTGATAAAATATAAAAAATAACCAAATATTCAGTTATCTATATCTCCATAAATTCAAAATTTTACAATTTCATAATTAAAAATATTTGAATACTTGGAAAAAGATTCCAAGGATTTCAGAATTTACCATCTGCATACTAGAAAAATATACTATCTCTGTAAAATGTAATATTGAGATGTTCAGATTTCACCTATATTATTTTAACACAGGGCAAGCAGTTTGATGGCTGTGTGTATAACAGAATAGAATGATCTGAAAGGAATGGAAGGCCATGCAATGGTTTCTTGTTAGTTCTTTCTAGATCAAAAAAGCTTAATATTAGTCAACCAATCAGTGTACAGTGAATGAAAATGTGCGAAGGGCTTCGGTGAGTAGGCTGTTTGGCATTCCAGGTGTCTGTGGGTGGAGGGTGTCCATGAGTGTACACAGGAGGTGAGTGCTTGAAGACAAATGAAGGTGGTGTGAGGAGTCAATTCCCAGCTGGATAATGGAGGGAGAGGAGAACTTGTGTGACCTCATTTGTTTCATCACTTGTCCAAAGGAGAGTGGTGAAGGATTGTCAAGTAGATGAACAGAGATCTTAAATCTTGTTAAATGGAAATGTTAAGATCAAAATTATTGAGAAACATACTAAAACAAAATGGATATTCAAATTTAACATATGCTCTTCGAAATCCAGGACCAGCCAGAATTGAACATTTAGAGGAGAGTGTTCTCAGAAACTGTGGCTATCTATCTCCTAAGGCGCATAGATTAATCCAAGAAAGGCACAATTGACATGCAAAGGGTAATTGAACGGGACCTGAAGGTAACTTTTAAGCGCGTGGAACAAAGACAGACAGCTAAGATACAACATTGTACTAAAAAAATCACCTTTCAGGTTCATGGAGATGCACCAAACTTTCTTTAGAAAATAATTCACCGAACATGTCAAAACATCAGAAATGCAGACACAAAGAAGAAAGCTGTGCTGATTGCAGAATCCCATTATTGGTATGGTTGACATTGTTGTCCCTCTGTCCTTTTTTTCTTTGCCCATTTCTAAGAGCGGCTATAGAATGGTAGTGGTCATAATTATTTAGCTACAGTTGTCTGTTAAATTACCGAACTGTTCTTCAAATAAAGTTTACAAAAGAAATAAGAGGCATTTTGGAGATTTATGCAACTCATGGATGAGAGTGATTCATGGAGGCATTTCAAAGTATTTTGTATACAACCGCAAGTACCTTATTTGCAAGCATTATGTAGTGAAACCTTTCACTTTACCTTATTTGCAAGATTAATAGTGAACTTCACTATTGATCATGGTTGAACATATTTAACTCATCTAAAAAGAAAACAACTATGCACCAGGTCATTGCTTCAGGATGTGAAGATGTGCAGAATAAGAAGCAAATACTATCTAGAATTATTATAACGAAAGAAAGGTCAAAAAATATCCAACAACTTCAGTAAACTATAACAAAAGAATGGTTTCCCTAATTTTACATCAACAATCAATCTAGAGGAAAATACAATAATGAGATGTTAGCATTCACAATAAGATCAAAAGATAGCTTACCCATTATTGTGTTTTTCTAGAAAGAGATTACCTTATATTGTTGTCCCGGTTCGATAGGAATCTTCCCAAAATATTAATAGCAAGCACACGTAATCCGCTGGTAGCTTCAATCCCCATGATAGTTTCAACGCATTCATATAGAATGGCATTCCCAGCATTTTTGTTTGACTCCGTTTTCGTCGCAACCTAGATAAAGGATCCATATTCAGAGTGCTCAATTATTTCAAACATGTTATTGAGAAAAAAATTTGCAAGATATGAATAGAGAAGATTATATAGTACAAAGTTCATTTGTTACCTGTAACATGATGGAGATGGAAAAAGAAACAGAATGCAGAGGCTTCATGTCACATATAACATAGAATAGTCTAATGAACTGAGATATAGTAATTTTGGCAACCAAGAGACTAAGGTTGTGTTTGGCGCACAAAAATGATATGCAAGCGTTGAAATTTGAGTGTCATTTGGTAAAAACAATCAAATTTTGTGCTTTTGTAAGTTCTTTTTTTGAAAAATAGACGGCTTCCCATGGCACAATCTATAATGCCCCAGACTTACACACAAGACATTGTCTGCTTTTCCCTTCAATGTAGTGACCGATTTAAAAGGGATCTTGCTGTATAAAAGTCACACTAAAAAATAAACACAAATTAGTCCCCCTACTAGGGGATATGGAAATAAAATAGCTCACCCTCACCCCATATGATCCAATTGAACTCTTAGTTAACCCACCCTACCTCCCGCTCAATGGGCCACACTTCCATTATGGGGTCGTACCCAATCCCTTCAAATGTAACATCCCATACTTATTACACACAAGATGTGTCCCATTGAGGAGGAGTGTGGGTGAGGTCTATATGAGTGATCACACCGTGATTTAGTCTCATGTTGCCTAGTGAGGGATTATAGTAAAAGTTTAAATATGAACATAACTCTTATATGCCAAGATGTGTCTTAGAGCTATAACCCCATCGAGACAAAGAAAAGAATATCTCATGTGTAAGCATGGTCATTACACACACTCTCTAAAGCACTTGAATAGAAGAACATAGAAATCACGAAAAATTCCCCATGTAAATTGTAAACCATGGCTCATATACATACTTCCATTACCTCCATCACATGTGCACTTCCAAATCATAAGTCTCATAACACACCTATTTTGGCTCACATGCCATGAATGGTAATTTAGTTCTACTTTTTGTCAAAAACAAATAGTACGCCTCGCATGTTCATCCCATGTTATAATTGACATTGGATATGGATTCCACCAATAACTTGCACATAAATAATGCATTGATATTAGCCATTCTAAATTTGTAATATTGTGGGGGTATTCACATGTACATAAAGGCATTGATATACCCATGTTTGACCGGTATATTTTTATTATAAAGTCAGAATAATACATTCCAGTGTTTTAAATATCGAATATATCGATATATCAAAATCGTCCCCAATCGATATATGGTAAAAAAAAAAAAATAACAAAAAAAATGGAAAAAACAGCAATTTAAAGATAGAAAATTGTGAAAAAAAAAAGGGAAAATGAATAAACAATAATTTCATATTAATTTATGAATATTTTATAATGATGTTGGTTTGAAATAAAAATACATAATTAATTAACTACAATATAAAACTACAAAAATGAGGAAATTTTATTTAAATAGATAATCCATTGCATTGGTTACAAAATCCCCTCCTTTGGTTCCTCCTAATGGTGTGCCATAACCATAATCCACCAATATCTCTACCAAGGAAGGAATTTTTTGGATTTTTTATGGATTTCCGGATTTTTTTTGTGGATTTTTGGGTTTCTTTTGGGATTGAGGGATTCTGGGAAGCAATTGTTAGCTAAATGAGAGAGTAGAGAACTAGAGATTGTATGAGAGTGACTGAATGGTTGAGAAGATGTTTATTGAGTTGTTGTGGTAGGGATGGGTGTTTGGGGGTCTATTTATAGGAATGGGGAAAGGAGGGGCAATTTTAAAAAAAAATTGTGTGGGGTGGTGTTTATGCAAAACCGCCTCTTTTTTAAATAAAAAATTGCAGTTGGGTCAGGCTGGTTGATATATCGATGGTTTTCGATATATAGAGATATATCGTTGACGAATCAATATAAACTCGCGAAATCAACCGATTTTCGCGATTTACTCAAAAAATTTGATATATCGACCGATATATCGATATATCGTTCGCGATTTAAAACAGTGATACATTCATAAAATAACAATAGAAGAAAATAACATAAAAAGGTTCCACCTAACAACAAGTCGTTAAAACACACAACCTAAATTAAGCATTTTGTTGGTGCAATAAGATCATGCAAATACATCAAGGTCACTATATTCTCCAGCCATCCACCAATGAAAAAAAGACACACGAGAGGTATCCATATTTTAATTTGCTTGTTAAGCTTATCAATTCCAAGCCCCATGAATTTTTTAAGCACATAAGGTTGATATGCTTCATATATTTTTAAATGCATCTGATTATTAAAATTGTAATATAAATGTTAATTTCTTTTAGTACAAAACTAATATTAAAATTTGAAACATCAATAAATATTTACAAGCTGAATAGTTCTATAAACGATAACATTTAAAGTCAGAAAAAAATTTGTTTCCAACACCATTATGAATGGACTTCTACTTTTCTTTCTTTTGTTCAGAGATCCCTTGTCTCTTCATGTTCGAGGAGCAATATTTGCTAATATGATTGCTCCATAATTTCCGTCAAAGAAAAATGGTGCCTGAGCATTGAATCATGTAAAACATAATTGAGAAGCTTCTCAACATTTTACCATGAATAATTCAGATTTTATGCTAGATAAAATGACTTTGGAAAGCAATATATTCTTTGTTCCCAAATTCTACAAGTTACATTTTATCTTTTGAGTTAAAACATTTTTCGTAATTATTTAGATTTTGATTTTTTTTTCATTATATTCTATTTACTATCTATTTCTCAATCTTTCAAGTGTAAAAAGCTTCACCGAATTGTTTAAGTTCAAACAAGATTGATGTCATCTTCTAAAATGAAGATTCTATCCCTTCCGCTTTTTCTTACTTAACAATAGCACTAGCAACATATAAATTTTTTAAATTAAAGGAACTGCAAAACACGTTTATTTAAACCCATCGCTTTGTAAAATATCCAACTTATGATGTGATGAGTTGTTATACAAGAATGAAAACTGTATATATATAATTTATTCCCCTCAACAGTTTAGTGCAGAAATCATTTACATACTTATGTAAAGAAATCGAGGAAATAAAAAATCTTTATCATACCAGCTGGAAATTGTTCTATTCCCATGCAACATTGGTTTGTTTGGCCTAATACAAGTTCATCCAAAATTTAACCACGATAAAAACAGCATTTTATTTCTTTCCAGAAAGTACATCAACACATATATGGGAATAAGCCACCATAAATATATAGCATTATAACTAATCTCATCAACATCACGTTCGAATCTCATACAACAGAAAAATTTTAATATAGAGATAATGCATTGTCAAAGAAATTGAACATAAAACAACTAACCTGTGCAAGAATATCATTCATAAAGTCGCTGGAGTCTGCATCCCCTTGGCCCAACGTACGCATAAGTCTAAGCACCCGAATGTGTAGGAAAGGGTCAGTAATCCCAGCGATGTCATATTCTGGCGCGTATGGACTGTTGGAGACATCCTTCAAGATTCGAACCAAAACCTCTGTGCAGTTCTAAGATTATGGTGAAAAAATTATTTGAGACCAAGGAACCATAATCAACAAAAATTATTTAACTTCAGTTGCCTACATATATATCACTCAAGTGTGGCAAACAAAAAAAATTCAAAAATCTAGGACCTCCAATCACTAGGGTTGCAACTTGGGTCGGGTTGAACCCAAACCGGATAGGTTGAATCCGATTTTAACATGGGTTGGGCTATAAAAATCGGGTTCGGGTTCGGGTTGACTAATTCGGGTTGATACAAAAAATCGGGTTAGGTTCGGGTTAGCATCACTCACAACCCGACCAACCCAAACCCGTAATTAAAAAAAAGAAAATTCGCGCGAGTGAAAGAAGTCAACCACAAACGTAAATAAATAAATAAATAAATAGCACGAGCTACACAAATCGAGACTGTTTTTTGGAGCATTTCGAGGCGAAAGTGGGTTTCTACGACAAATATAGAAGACCACTCTTGGTTTTTATCAAAACCACTTTCATTCATTTAAAAAACCAACACCACATTGAGGAGGGGTTTCAGCCATGAAAGCTATTTGCGAGCTCTGCAATTACGAGGCCTCTCTGTACTGCGATTCAGACTCCATCGACCTCTGCTTCAGATGCGACTTGCCGACTCCATCGTCCACGGCGCTAACTTCCTCGTCTTCCGCCATCTCCGCCCTGGTTACCGCCGGATCTGCTGCTCCTACAACGATTACACCTCCTCTGCCTCGTCTTCCTGCATCTCCTCGTGGTGGCGGAGCATCGACAACTCGTGGTGGCGGAGCACCGACGACTCGTGGTGGCGGCGTTCTGCGGGTTCTTCGGGTTGGTTGTTTTCATTACGGGTTGGGTTCGGGTTAAAGTACCCGGGTTGAAAATCGGGTTGGGTCGGGTTAGGATTGAGTAGTATGAATTTCGGGTTGGGTTCGGGTTGGGGTCAACCTGAACCCAACCCGCCGAGTTGCAGCCCTAGCAATCACCCAAATTTTATGTTGGTGAAAGAGAACCTTCGTTACCTTAAATCGAGAATCTCAAAGTAAACTTCAGAAACAACAAAAAAGCTCAATAAATTATTGAAAGCCCCAAATGGGGTACAAATCAACAATCAATTAATTTGGAAGTTAAGAAGGGCTCCGTCATACATATAGTATGTTTAATATGAACATGGTTCTGGGATGACAATTAATGTTTATTCAAATATCGAAAAGCATTCATAAAAAAAACCAAATAAGCAAATGAAGCAAATTTATCATCAAGGACTATATTTTTCAGAATTATTTTGAGAAAGATGGTGTCCACCATGTTTGATTAAAAAAGAAAAGAAGAAATAGGATTTTGTTATAAAAGATCACACTAAGATTTTAAAGTTCAAATATTGACTCAAGAAATAGCAGCTAGGCATAGATAACAGAACATCTATTTCCCAATTATTAAAGTAAACTCCACATGGTACACATACAAACACAAATCTTAGAACATTTGTCCTAAGTTGACTCACAAAATTACTATTTCATCTCACAAATGACAAGTTCAATATATAGAAATAAAGGTCAAATATTTCGTATAATTCCTATTATAGACTATTTGACTTTCCACATTACATGGATGAATGTGACGTCAATGTGAGTGATACATAAGCTTCATCAAATGCAACTCGCACCAACGAGTCCCTGTCACCAACTAAAAATTCCTAGATAGAAATATAATTTTATTATATTAGTTTATATAAGTTTGGAGACCATATTTTTGAGATACATCTATTTTGCAGGCCATCAAACAAATTGTGCACTTTTATGTTTCTTTAGGCAGGAATACAGCTTCATTATTTTGAGATATACCAGTTAGTAAATTAGTTTTATGATATATTCCCTGATGATAAAAGCCATAAGCAAACTTGTAAGATCCCATAAAAGGGTCATAATCAATACATGAGTGCCCACTGGTTTGCAAGAATGAGAGTCCATAATAATGACTATATAAACTTTGACAATAATGTGGAACAAATTTCCCATATCAATTAAGCTCTGAAGGAAATCTACCTTTCTTAGATAATCAAGAGCCTCAGCACTGGCTTTACAAAGTTCTGTACAAAGCTGAACTCCAGCTATGAGCACTCCATGATGTTTTTCTTTAAGTAAAGAAGCTGCAGGACTCATAAAGTTCTCGGACAAGTCAGGGACTTTCCGTATAATCCTTATAGAACACAAAGCAGCCTGGCACAAAATTGAAAGCATCCTCAATGATACTAGCACGAAAGTAGGAACTTCTCTATAAGAAAGATGGAAAAGAAGGAATTGCAATGATGCTTTCAGAAATTCAGACATTTCCCAATTAAAAGGAAAGTTTTGTGTAATATGCATGATCTGTAATATATACTCTGTTTGGCCATAAAAGCAATTCAGAAGTATGTAGAAAAGTGCACAAATACATTTTCAAGTGAAATGAACAAATACATTTTTAAGTGATTTGAAACTGTCACATAGTGACCAAGCAAAATAATTACATAAGCCACATGCTCTAAATACATAATAAAGAATTACCAAATCAAGACCTACTAAGTAGGATGCTAAAGATGTCCCCCAGTTCATGAGGAACAGAATGAGGTTTAACCCAGAAATGACTAGCAAAGGAGCTTCTTAATTAATCTGGGGATAGATACCCAACTTAATGCCATGTTTAGAGAATCGATTCACATTTATAATATCCGGGTTGGTTTCCAAATTATCGGCATGATAACCAAATATAATTGAATACAGAGCCTTGCATCACCTAGTAGCCAACAACTGACATTTTTTGTGTTTTCCTTATTCCCTTTTGATTTTTGCTCTGTTTGATTTCTCAGTTTTTTTGCTCTGTTTGATCATTCTTGTCCACACCTTTTTTGTTAAAGCTTGGGTCATCAGCTAGGGTCGATCCGAATAAAAGATCATCTAGGCCCTTTAGACATGGATAAGAGATCCCTTTGAGACCAAATTTGATGCAACTCCAAGTTCAATATGATTAATGAACCTATAGAGAGGACCTTCCAAAAAAATCAATGGTTGAGGTAAAGAGTCTTGATTTTAAGCCCCAGAAAAACATAAATTTGACATGTCGGACACCAAAGAAGTTTTGTTGGCAGAAGGCTGGACTTGCATGGATGGAACCAAAATCCCTTAATAAATTTGGCACAAGTTTCAGTAAAACAATGGTGAAATTTACAAAAGGTCAAATTTAAAACCATGCAATCCATATAGTTATCGTCGGTCACCATGTATATTAGCAGATGCATAACCGGCAGATATTTAAAAGAGGAATAACACAAGAAGAAATATATGGCTTTTCTTT
The DNA here is from genome assembly GCA_030737835.1 of Acorus gramineus. Classification (NCBI taxonomy): domain Eukaryota; kingdom Viridiplantae; phylum Streptophyta; class Magnoliopsida; order Acorales; family Acoraceae; genus Acorus; species Acorus gramineus. Next base: position 5,523,133 of record CM060850.1, read on the forward strand.
TCTTCCCGGTGTGTCTTGCCCCTTTCATTTACTTTCTTCCTTTTTCTTACATATATGATATGATTACCACCAAGGATGATCATATTCACACCAAGGATCTGATTCAGTTAATAAGGATGATCAAATTCACACCCATTCTTTATTAATATCTATAGTTTGAGTGAAGTCTGTCATGGGCATCAGATATGTCAGAAATTCCACATGTAACAGTCTAAAGCACATCAAAGGGACGTTCTAATAACAATACTTAAAAAACTTGCATAGGCTACCAAGGCCATCAAGGGGAAACTTATTCTAGAATGTGAATTTACAAGACAATATCTATGAGATGCTTCTAGTACAGATTAGATCAAATCAGGCAAACATAATCATTTTTTTTTAGCCTCAGCATCTAATTAGCAAAATAAACCTAATTATGAAAGCCAACTCATGAATTACATATCATTTGTAATAATACAAGGTGCAAAGCATAATCATATTTAGAAAGAAAAAATGTGTAAAGTTGTAAATTCCTATTTAAAAAAATGCAATTATTAAGTTAAACAACAAATCAAACGTGATTCTTTAGATGAAGAAACTACCTTTTTCTTAATGTTCGGATCTCTTGTTTGAAACAACCTTTCCACTTCTGGAGCAAGGTCACGTGCCATTTCTGCAGAGCAAATATTCCCTAAAGCGCAAATAGCAAGCCCAACAATATACTGATTCGAATGATTAAGATCTCTGCATATTTCTTAAGGATTCTGCATGGTGATATTAATAAATAACAATTTACAAATTGAAACATTAATAACTAGATAAATAAAAGCCCGATGATATGGATACTGTTTTAAAGAATTTGTAACCAGCATTAGAACTTCTTGTCTTTCATCAAGAAGTAACATGAGTCCAAGATATCCTATGCGCTTCTCAGGGAATCCAGCAGATGCTATTAATTTAAGACATTCCATCTGGCCAAAATGAGTGGGGTAACCAAGCATATGGATAAACATGAGCTTTGCCAAGTTTCTATGCCTGTAATCTGGATCATTTTCACTAATTGCAGCACGTATCGCTGCACACTCTTTTCTCACAACACCACGCTCCTCTGCAGCTGTTTTGCAAGCACGTATAGCACGTATCATGTCCCTAAAATGTGAGAGTCAGCATAGATCAGCCCAACATTATCACAATGTAAAACTAAAAAAATCTATCTTCAGCAAATCACAACTCAAAGAAAATGAGTTCAATATTCTGGCTCCATATAATACAAACATTTCCAGTACCCTTCATTTGACAAAAGTAGCTAACAGAAAAGTGGACATACAGACCAAATCATAATAGATTATTTAACAAAATTCAGAGAAATTAAAGCATAGAGCGGCCATTTTCTCCTGGTGAAAGATCACTTCAACAGGATCTTACACTTGGTGCATGGCAAATTAATGGATGATATCATGCAACAATGGATTTGCAGAATGTACAAATTCTCCATGGCTTTCCATGTATGCAATCAATTAGTCCCCTTTGATTTGATGTCAACATTTCTGAGGTAATAACTTTTCTTAGCCGAAGGCTACAAGTAAAAACAAAACGGAGTTTGTACTTCTAGTATCCAAATTTGGTTTCCATTTAACAAGGGACCGCACATGCGAGCCACCCCATTTGCAAGATAGCCATTCTCCCCGGAGGATCAATTCACCAAAAGTCCAGCCAAATAAGGATCCTTCAAATATGTGTGTGTGCGCATATATAAGAGAAGAAAAGTCCCACCTTCACCCATAAGACAATCACAGCAGTCAATCAAACCATGATCAGATGGCCCTCCTCCCCTCCCACCTCCTACCTCCCCTCTCTGCCACTACATCCTCAACCTTACCTCATCCTCCCACCACCACCACCACACTAGTTCCCTGCCTCACCACCACCACCACATCCACCCCTATACAAACTAACTCCAAAACCACGAAAGAAAAACCTTAAGAGTTACTTCACACCTCCAATGCAAGTATATAATATCACCAACATGGCAGTACAAAACATGTTCATCGCACAGGTGTCGATGCATTCTATATTTAATTAGACAGGATAAAAATGGCATCTACCAGGGGAAAAGTTATGTCTAATAAACAAGAACAATGCATCCTTATTCAATATGTTTTTTTTCTTTTGGAAAAGTTTGGCTCTCTGCCATTACATATTAGATAGAAGAAAATCATGATACAAAAGGAAACAAAACCAAAGAAAATGAAGGAAAAGAAAAGATGTACACAACGTCAGTAACCAAGATGTCTACTGACACTGATGACAGCAAAACCATCCCCCTAACTCCTCAAACACAAATCTTATCCCAACAAAATTCACACTACTCGCCTGTGAAACATATTTATCAATACGCTTACTAAGCAACATTGTTGCTTCCATAATTATTTTATAATCTACATTAAACCAAACAGCTGAAGAAGCACTAGAAATTGCAGAGCCAGATATCTTCGTGTGAAAACAGCACAATCCCCTTTTACATTCAGACCTGATAATTAAACTACGTATTTGTCCACAACTCTAACCACCTATCCACATTGGAGTCTTGGAAATGCACAATGAGCTAAAATTCGACCTCTTTGACCCTGTATTCTGTCCTCATAACATTCCTAGAGACTGTTACAACTAAATGCAAAATCAACACTCATCTACTCAGAGTTTCTTTTTACTAAATCTAATAATATGTTTCTGGAACCGACCCCTACCTCCCTCCTCCCCCCCAAAGAAAACACGAGGGGTGTACTCCAATTAGAATGATATTCGATGTACGGGTAGGTTTTTATTATTCTGAAAAGCTACAAAGTGGGATGTACTCCAATTAGGATGACATTCAATATACCAACTTTTTTTTAATAAATTCGATTTACTCACTTATAGGGAATTATTAGCAGGTTAGCAAAGTGTTCATAAAATCTGTTTGCATACAAAACTCTAATTTCCTTCCCTGTCTCTCCAGAATGACATACCCCAGTAGGTTTTTTTTTTTTTTTCATGCCTCATAATCTGTTTGGGAAATCTATTCATACTAAAAAATAAAAAATTTAAAAATTTGCAAGGAATCCGAACTATGTGAGATTTTTATACTCTAAGCATCAAACGATAATATCCATGATTCATGAACGATCCAGATCAAGTTAATGAAAAAAAAAAAACTCAATAAAAAAAATTAATTACATAAAGACTGGAGTGCAAATCAACAACCACAATCAAACCCTCGAAAGATGAACCAAAGCCCCGAAATTACGCCTTTGGTTGATAAATTCACACTGAATTCAACCCAGAAAAACACTTACAGATCCATACTTCGACAAAAATCAAGATTTTCAATGAAAAAATATGCAAGACCGCATTTTGAGACGCGCGATCTGCTTAAAATAAAAAAGAAAAGATGAAGATCGACGTCCTCACCTCAAGCGGGTCCCGGAAGAGAACGGGTTCATGATTGATCCTCTGTTGAGGAGACCCTAATGGAACTCAAAAGAACGGATCGAGAGAATAAGAGATCTGTGGAAGATCTGCTGTCGATGGAGAGAGATCTGGAGAGAGAGAGAGAGCGGATCGGAAGCTCGAATTGGGAGATTTTTATTGTCACTATATGAGTTTCTACTTTTTACATTTTTATTAATCACCCGTTGAAAAACGTTGTGCGTTTTAAATGGGTCGGATCTTATCGGACTTAAGGAGTATTGAAAATCGTTATATATGTCTACTTCATATGTTATTTGTCCAAAATTTATATATAACTAACCAAACAATAAAAAATTTATAATTATATTTTAAAAAATATATATAAAAAAATAGTATAACATAAAATAACTTCTAATTTATCTATTATGCAGTAGTTATTTATTCGGATTCCATAATAGCTTCTATCACTACTCAAAATGAGGCTAGTAAAGAAAAATGTTAAACCGAGACATGTTTCAAACCCCAAATGTAGCCTTGACACTTTTTATTTTTTAAAATATAATGTATTTATATATAATTAAAAAAAGATATATATACTTCAATAAAATATATAAACTCATTTAAAGAATGTGAAAAAAAATTCAATGTGATATATGCTTCATTATAGTGAGTGTGGGTGGTTAACAAGGTAAATAAGACTATATTGGCTGAGTGTATTGATGCTCATTAGTAAATTATTAAGAATGCTTTATTACAAACCTCAAATATTTTGCACACCCACCTTATTTGCGTTTGAGAACACAATATTCATCTATGATTGGAGGTTTTGCGCACCCCATGTGCATCACATCCCAACATTATACACCTCTTTGGCACACCTCACTTCCTCTTTGCACACCCCACTCTTCTTCAAGTTTTAAACTTTCAAACTTGCGGCACACGAGAAAAGATAAGGAGAAGCAATACATGGACTCAACAACACAAGGAGGATCGACGAACACGGCCAACAAGTATGTGCAAAGGATTCAGGTTGACCATTGTCATGGCTCAAGAAAAGTGTAACGATGATGCTTAGATGTGTGATATTGTCTAATTTACCCAAAGGCGAGTATTTCACTTTCGGATAAAGCGGACAATATCAGACATGCAAGCCTTGGCATTACAAGAATATTTGAACATCGTCAACAAAATCATAATCAATGTGTTTTATAAACGTCAACTGTACAATGGTAGACATGTGCATTGTCCAACATACTTCAACACTATTTAATCGACATATTGATATAAAAAAATATGAAATATGTCAATAAAGCTAACATGAAAGAAAGTGTAAATAAAATTTATAAAAGAGATGGCACAGTGCTCGAGGTTTATATACTTGTATGTGGTCGATGGATGTCCAAATAATTATCATAAATCAACCACTAACACTATCTTTGACATTTGATAAAATTTCCTTTAAATAGAGAGAAAGCACATGTACATTCAAAATCTACTACAATCTTAATCCACGTATATTCAAATTCAACATTCAATATATACATTCAAAATCAATGTTGTGATCTCCATTCATTCATTATCTTAGAGCAACTCCAACCGTGCTCCATTTCTTTAAAATGGAGCACGGTTGGGCTCCAACCGTCCGCCAAAATGCCCCTGCATTTTGGCGGACGGCATTTGAGCCTCCATATTTGGAGGCTCACTATTTGAGCCTCCAAATATGGAGGCTTAGTTTAGTTTTTATTTATTTTTAAAAAAAAGTGTATAATTTGTTCTACATAATTTTAATTTTCATAAAATTAGTATAATTGGATTGATATCTTCGATACGATTCAAATGAGTCTAATATTGAATATGTTTAACATATGTTTAAAAAAATAAAAAAATCCAAATAACCCCCTGTAAACTATTTAAAATCCATTTAACCCCCTGGCCTTTCCTAAAGTTCATATCTGTCAATGAAAATCTAGCTCATGGAGTTATTTGTATTTACATAGATGTTTTAAGGGGGTTAGGAGGTTATATGAATTTCAAGCAATTTACAAAGGGTTATATGGATTTTTCCCTTAAAAAAATATTTACAATTTTTATTTATTTTTCATTAACATCAATATTAATTTTATTCTTATTAATTATTATTTACACTTATATACTAAAATATCATTTATTTTATATCCAAATACTGTTTTTTCGGATATAGATTTTAAGTTTGTGAATAACAGATAAGCTGATTATATTGTCTGGAACTGATAATATTAACTTAAATATATTTTTAATTTCTTAATATTTCTCAATTATGTATATTATATAAAAAAAATAATAGAGATATTACAAATTGAAGTTTTATGAAAAATAATATATAAAATAGAATAGAGATAAAAATAGAGATTGTGGTTGGAGTTGATAAATGAATAGTGAGACTCTAAACTCACTTTTTGATTTTTTTAATATTTTTTTAACCTCTATTTTAGAGATCTCCATTGGAGATGCTCTTAGTGCGTCTTTCTTGAGAGAGTGACGTGGAGAGTCGTCGGCTATATTGCAAATATTCAATTATATTTTGCATGTGTCTTTGTAAATCAGCACGTCACTCTCTCAATGTTGTGATGTCCATTAATTCATTCTCTTAGTATGTCTTTCTTTTACAAGTGATTATAAGTATTGTAGAATCATGATACCTTACAAGATTAAATGTATAAACATGAAACTAACATTACTATGGTTAGAATGAATTGACAAATCAGGCTTTAGAAAGATCTCCTTCAATGATAATAATAATAAAAGGAAATAACTAATTCACATTGATAATCTTCTCATAAACATATATTTGTCAATCACAAGAATAAAGGATGCAGTACAAAAAATGGAGGGAAGGCTGAAATCGTCACTGTGTGCAGAAGCCGAAATAACCAATTCTACACTAGTGATGAGGGATGGATGAAGATGGATGAATGAAAGGGCAAGGGGGGTTGTAGGTGCATGGGAGGGAAGAAAAATGGTGAAATGGGGTTCAGAACTTCTATGCACACGAATAGGAAAGTGATGCGTGGCCCCTTGTGCACGTGAGCATCACGTGTTCGGACAACGGAGACCCCAAATCTCTCACCCCGTCTCCCTTAAAAATAAAAAATAAAAAATCTCTATTCCCTCATCATCTTCTCGAGAACAGAAAAATAAAAACCCATCTTCTTCTCTAAGAGATCTACAAATCCCTCATTTGAACTAATATGAAACCCTCATTTTCAATAGCCGCTTGAAACCCTAGCCACCATTTTCTTGGACATCGGAGACGTCAATAGGGCTTGTCTCGGTCGGTTAGATCTTTTTGTTCGTTTTCTCCGACCCTTCCAAACATCAACTCCTCAATCAGTACTGAATTTTTTCTTTCTTTCTAGTTTGCCACCCTACTCAATGTGGATTGACTAGCGAGCAATTCAACTGCTTCATGTTCTGCTTTTATAGAAACCCTACGGATGGGATCACAAGGAAGGATAACAATTGTTTTTCATATGGGTGCTCTAAATCTCCCTTACAAGATATATTTATGTTTATAGACACTCATTCAAACACAGACTTCCACAAACACAGAGACACATATAACCATACACATACACACACACACAAACCATATATTAGTTCCCCTGTGTGAAAAAATTATATATTTGTTTCATGACCCATTAATGACTACCCTATCAAAAGTGCAATACATATATTCAAGGAAAAGGAATTGGGGCTAGTTAATAAAGATAAGAGTACCAACTGGATGATTCAGACCTGTTGTTCCAAATCAAAATTACAACTCTATGACATTGAAACTCACCAAAATTACATGTTTTTGGTTCACAATACATAATTTGGACTTACCTACATGTGACAGAAATGATGATGAGAATTGTGAGAATGAGGACCAACAAGAAAATAGTATAACCGAACATGGTAATTATGACATGAGTGATAGGCAAAACAACTGACGTAGGTGGGTATGCCTATGGGTGCTGAACTTGTACCACCTCTCTTTGAAGTGGATCAGTTTGGAAAACCATGTCCCTAGAATTGCTTGTAAATACATGTGCAAATGGAATTTTGGAGGTCAGCAGTGGAATGGAATGGTCATCCAGATACTCGATCTCTCTGACCAGTGAACCAATAAAATTGGCACTTGGACTCGACACACGGACTGCATGCTTGGTAATGAATTGATTGGCCTCCTCTGCAAAGCCCTTGTATGCTAGGTCCGAAAACTCATGTACTTGTACTTTGTATTCAAACCAACTCGTATACACGCCCGAGGTTCTCCCTATTGCTACCGCATAATACCTAATTTTTTCCATGAACCTACAATAAAAATAAACCAACATGGATAAATATAATTATAGAAAAAAAGCCTAATCAGTAAATGTGCGTTTGTGGAATCCTATTCAGAAAATATAATTATTCCAAATCAATGAAGCCTAATCAATAAAAAAACATGGATAAATATAATTATGTGTCTATTTATAGAAGCTTAATCAATGAAGAACATGGATTCTCGGGATTATGGGAAAACAACCTAATTAGTAAATATAATTATACCAAATAAAATGGAATAATAGTGGTACTAACATGACTTTTTATGGTAGTCCCTATCCCTATTATTTTTTGGGCTAATAACAGTGGTATTGGAGGGACTTAAAGGGGTGCCTAAAAAACTACCCAGAATCTCTTGGAAAGAGTTGATGAAATCAAACAAAACTAATCAAATCTATTCCTAACAATGCAACTAATAAAAAAAAAAATGGATATTGATGCGACTTGAAGAGGTTCTTCAAATAAGATAACAAAAATCAAACAAAACCAACCAAAGATCTCATTAACAGAGCATATGATAAGAAAAACAGTAAACGTTTCCATTGAAATGTTATTCTGAATAGGGTTTTGAAGATGGAATGCATACGGGATTTGGAAGACGGGATACAGACTTACCAGCGGACGGAGACAGAAGGGGTTTTGAAGAGGGTTGTGGTCAGTGGTTGTAGTCGTTGGCAGGTCAGGGGCTTCAGTGGTGGTGGCGATGGTCAGGGGCTTCGGCGGTGGTGGCTAGGTTTCTCAAGTGGCTAGGATTTCAAATATTGGTAAATGAAGGAGGAGAGAGAACGACTGTGATGTAACTGAGAAGATGACATAGTCTTTTCAGATCAGGACCGTCCACAATCCGATGAAATAGATGGTTGTGATGTAGTAGATCTGATGAGAAGGAGTGAGACTGCGTGAGAGACTGGGGGTCTCCGTTAGCCCAAACACGTGATGCTCACATGCACAAGGGGCCACACGTCGCCTTCCTATTCGTGTGCACAGAGAACTTCTATGTTTTGTGCATAGAAATTCCGAACCCGCGAAATGGGTTTACCCTCACCTAGTTTTCCTTTTAAGGTGATCACAAGGCAACTTTATATGTATCATCTCCATTTATTGATTTTCTAATTTTTAACCAAATATTGATTTTTTAATTTTTAACCAAATAAGACAAATGATTGGAAATTTCAAGAAGCAGTTTTATGGTGCATTTGGCAACCCGTTTTGGGTAGCATTTGCTTTTCAGTCGGTCAAAAAGCTCTCAACGAGTTATCAAATGCTTTTGATTGAATGAAAAGCAGTCGGTGGATTCGGGTCAATTAAAAACCTGTGTTTTAAGAAGCGCTCAAGATATGCTTTGTGGGGGATCGTTTGTGTTCAAAGCCAGAGGTGGTTGGTCAAATGACCATTTCACCTCTCTATGGGAATGTTTATTTGGGAAGGACAGGGACAATAACGCAATCTAACCCCTTAGCTTTATTTAATTGCTAACTTGTAACTAAACATCAAGTAGATTTAAAATGGTAAAAAGCAGCTTTGGTTATGAGTAACAAACGTAATTCTTGAATTAATAGAAAGCAGCCCTCGAAAATACATGGTCAAAAAACATGTTATAAAGTTGTTTTTTTCAAAAAGCTATTTTCAATGTTGATTTTCAAACGCACACTTATTGGGTTAAAAAGCAAGTTTGAAAGATGTTTTTATACAAAAGAAGTTTTTCAATGTGTGTATCCCAACACACACTCACGCCATGTTTGGATCTGTGTTTCGATAGATTCTGCTTTTGAAAAACTACAAATTTCTATATGGGAATCCAAACACATTTTCAGTGTTTAGTTTTTTAAATCACCATCTTTTTTTTTTAAGCAAAAAAATCTTGCGATTAAAAAGCTAATGAAACAATATTTTTCAAAAACTGAGTTTCAAATGCAAGATTCTAAGAATCTCAGTATTTCAATCGCACATTCAAACGCAACCTCAATATGAAAACACACACTCAATATGAAAGGGCATGAATGATGATGTATAATCATATTAATGCAAGTATCTATCATAAAGATAAAAAGACAGTTTAAATAAGAATGGGTACATCAAAGATCTACTTCACCTACATTTTTTTATGTTAACGAATTTTGTATAATATCTACTTATAAATGCATCTTTGCCACCACAGGGACAATTTTGAGTGAGCTTATTGACAAAGTATGTTAGAAATGCAGATATTGCTATATTTATAAATGGGTTTGGAAAAGTGACTTTTTGTTAGAAAAATATATTATGAGACTAAATAGAGAACATAAATAATGAAAACGGGTTCCAGAGAGCTTGGTATGAAATCACGTGGTAATGCTGTCTTCTAAACAGAATATGCCTCATCGGTTGCACAAGGTTCTTGATGCAGGTAAGAAGAGAAGTCAAACTAATCATAAACTTGATCGTACAAATAAGATCAGAATATTAATATTATGTGGAGAAACAAAACAATTGTAGATTAGGTGGTTTTATTTTTTTAAAAAAAATGCATATAGCCCCTTAAAAGTTTTCTTATATCCATATCGACCCCTCTTTTTTTGAAAATCCATATAATTCCCTTATTGTTTGGATTATATTGATATGCTCCCCTTCCATTAACACCTTGAAATTAGGGTGTGGTTAACCTAACCATACATAATTAAATTACATTTCTACCCTCATCACTTTCACCCACATCTAAGGAAAGAACGCATATAGGCCCCTAAAGTTTGTGAATATCCATATTGACCCCTCATTTTTTTGAATATCCATATAACCCCTTATATTTTCTCATAGATAAAGATTTAGGTCTCTGAGTTAGTTTTCTGTCAAATTTTAATAAATATTATGGATTTATTCTATCCATCTAAAAGTACTACAAATGCATTTATCCAAATAACCACATGTGATTTAAGAAAATTTAATACAATCCCTCCAAATGATCAAAATGCCCTCCATCAAAAAAATATCCTACTGTATTTCTTCTTCAATGTGTTAAGAATAAATTATTGTATATTATTAGGTTAACCACACACAAGTTTTAAATATGTAACGGTAAGGGGTGATATAAATTAAGCGCATAAATTCAGGGGGTTATATGGATATTTAAAAAAATGCGGGGCCGATATGTATATTCGCAAGCTTTCAGGGGTTTATATTCATATATATTTTCAAGATAACGTTAAGTAACGGAATATTCCATTAATATTTTTCCTAAGTTGAAGACAATTTAACTCAAGGTTTTTTTTGCTTAACCAACGAAACTTTCAAGGGTTATATGGATTTTCAAAAAAAAAAAAAAGGGGGGGGGGATATGGATATTAGCAAACCCATGAAAGAGGTGTTAGCAGTTAAACAAGTTACACGCAGCTATTAATCCACACATCTAAATTTTAAATATTTCATTATTAATGGTTTTTTTTTTATGTATAACTATATCCATACTTGTGGCCGAACCCAAATTCAAATCCGGAATATGCAAAATAATAAAAAAAAATTCACAAGCCCCAATTCTTGTTTTGAGTACCTATCCAAGATCTTAAGGGTCAAATATGAAACACAATCAAGATGGATGAAATTCCCATTTAAAATATTTATGTTTTCATTTGGAAATTCAATATAACATTTAATGGAAATGTTTTGAATTTTCAACAATTTTTACTGATGGTCGGTAGATTTTTGAAAAGTTGTTATTTCATAACTAAAAGCCATCTCCAAAACTATCCACTCATTTCCAAACGTTAACTTCAGCTACAATCATTAGTTTTTTGTGAGGGTGAGTTCACTGGGTGCCTGAAGTATTGACATACATTAGTTTTTTGGGTTTTTTTATTTTTTAGACCCTATAAACAATATGATTTAGTGATCGGTCTCTCACTTCTTTATATTTTAGTTTAAGCCACTAGATTTAAAGAGTATGTTTCTTATTAGTACCTAGGAGGGACTTATCCCTAAATTATTTGATTTTTTTTAGTTCCTGGGAAGGACTAAAAGGAACATATCCTTTAAATCTACGAACTTAAACAGAAATATGAAGAATTGAAATATCGATCACTAAATCATATAGTTTATGGAGATTTAAAAATAAAAAACCCTAGTTTTTTTTAGGGTTAAATCCATATAGCCCGCCCCCACAAAGTTATCAATTAATACAAATACCCCCCTACCGTTATCTTTCCAAGTAACTACGGTGATTAAATTAACTCAACATAATAAAATTACCAATACACCCCTCCCCCACTTTAACTAACTTCTCTCCCATCTCTCCCAAATCGAAAACCCCCTCTGTCGCCAGTCCAACCCCTTCTGTAACGCTCCAGGCTTACACAGTAAAGAAATTGTCTGTTTTACATCTAAATGGGCTCACCGCTTTAAAACAGGTCTTAGTGTATAAGAGTTGTGCTGACATATAAGTACAGACTATCTTCTCCCATTAGGCGATGTAGGACTAAACACTAAACCCTTACCCTCACCCAATCCATGGGCCTCTTCGGACTATTGGGCCTCCCCCTCAACGGGCTAGGTGTCACAATCACCCCCTTAATGGGCCACACGTCCTCGTGTGGAGCCGCACCCACCATCGCAAAATGGACAGGCTCTGATACCAATTGTAACGTCTCAGGCTTATACAGCAAGAAATTATCCGCTTTGTCCCTAAATGGGCTCACGGCTTTAAAATGCGTCTTGGTGTGTAAGAAATGTGACGCCCGGCCCGTTGAAGGGGAAGCCCAACAGTCCCAAGAGGCCCATAGATTGGGTAAGGGTGAGGGTTTAGTGTTTGGTCTCACATCGCCTAATGGGAGAAGATAGTATGTACTTATATGTCAGCACAGCTCTTACACACCAACACGCGTTTTAAAGCCGTGAGCCCATTTAGGGGCAAAGCGGATAATTTCTTGCTGTGTAAGCCTGGGGCGTTACAATTGATATTAGAGCCTGTCCATTTCGCGATGGTGGGTACGGCCCCACACGAGGACGTGTGGCCCATTAGGGGGGGTGATTGTGACACCTGGCCCGTTGAGGGGGAGGCCCAACAGTCCCAAGAGGCCCATAGATTGGGTGAGGGTGAGGGTTTAGTATTTAGTCCCACATCGTCTAATTCGATGAGATAGTCTATGCTTATATGTGAGCACAGCTCTTACGCACCAATACGCGTTTTAAAGCTGTGAGCCCATTTAGGGGCAAAGTGAACAATTCCTTGCTGTGTAAGCCTGGAGCGTTACACCTTCCTCCACAAACCCTGCCTCCGCTGCCTCATCTCCTCCTCCCTGCGCCACGTCCTCCAAAGTCACCAAATCTACCTTTCTGATCTCCTCCCTTCCTGTCATTGGATGCATTTCTTTGTTTGATATATTTTTTTGGATGCACTGTTCCTCTGTATTTTTACATTCATTGAGAATGTATTTGGTTACATTAAACTTTGATATGGTTAAATGGAGGAGGTGGATGTGATTTTGGGTAATGGACATATTTGAATTAGAACTTAAACTTCAATCGCATCCAAATTAGTGGCCGCAAAAAAAAGTTCCGTGAAATAAAGAATCAGGCAGATCAATTTTTTTGCCCTGCCATGAATGAATATATAAACACATACACAGAAACACTATAATCATCATTGCCTCTAAATGATGTGAGGATCACTGGCTAAGAGAGAAAATAAAAGAACACAGTGGAAAGGGCAACCCTCAAACCAACATGCCCCTCTGTTTTTTTCCCTCAAATCATCATCACCCACAAATAAATGGCTACAAAAAAATTGGTTGCCCAAAACAAAATGACCGTCGGGAAGAAGAAGAAGAATGGATCTTTTTGTATTTTTTGTGTAAAGTAAGGGGTTATATGAATATGTGAAATTAGAAAGTGGATCCTTTTAAATTTATGGCACAAATCAGGGGGTTATATGAATATTTTATGTAGCTTCCTATAACAAGGATATTTTCGTTATAGATTTGGGTCCTTTTGAATTTATTAAACAAATAAGGGGGTTATATGAATATGTAAATTAACAGCCAATGGAATATTATCAGAATATTCTTTTTGTTTTTAACGAAAAGTTAACCATGGGGCTAAATGCTTAACCATATCAACTTTGAGAGGGTTATATGGATATTTGAATAAATGAGGGTTTTTTTAGATATACGCTAACTTTTAGGGGGTTATATACATTTAACCCTTTTTTTTAGAGTGCTACTACCCTCAGTTTTATTCTCAGTCCAAAACACAGACCTTATATACCTCGTTACAGATTTAATTAAACATATACCTCGTTAGATGATGTATAAACCTAATTGAATTTTTTTTTACACTTGCTAAAAAGGGGTTCATTCAATTTAAAATTGAGCGATATGCACTTTTTATCGAAACATATACCTCATTAAATGATGTTTACCATTTAAAAATAAATAAAAACATGTGAGATCTGAGTTTTTCTTGATAAATGTGACTGAGTGTATCTTTTTTCTTTTTTTTTTTTATTAATGGTTGTCAAACAAGTTTCTCAATGGTATTCATTACTCCAGGTGATCACTATATAATATGTAACCCATTTACACAAAAACCAGCTTTAGAGCTGCATCAAATATATATGTATATATATCAAATCCTTAAAACAAGACTACTGACGTCTTCCCACCATTGCAGACAAACCATTTTAGAGGAATAAAAAGAACACCAAATAAACTACACCACCCCAACAGTATCAGTATTCATGAGAGTATCCCATAAAATTATTCCGGGACCGGAGTCCATACGACGACTCATCGTAATTCACAGGCTTGATCTCCACGGCCCCCCGCTGTCCGCCCATTGTCTCCTGGACAGCCCCAAACACGATCTCGTTCGTCGATTCACAGCTCTGCTCGTAATATGTCTGAGGCCCCGATGAGTGGTACCTCTGCTGGTGCTGCTGGTGCTGCGTCTGCTGCATTTGCTGATGAGACTCACCATCCCAACCACTGTAGAAACCTCGCCCGTGCCGGAAATGGTGGGCCTTATCCGCGTCTTTTGACATGAACGCGTACGTCTTACGAGGCGTTGGTGTACGTGCTTCGACGGGGGGTGGCTCGTCCTCATTGGGTACAATGTAGCTGTCCTGAACAGGCCATGGATTGGACTTCCATTGTTGTTGCTGGTATTGCTTTCTGCGGAGGCCGGGAACTAAGCCTCTGAGGATTTCCGTCACGGATGAACCGGCATTGATGAAAAGGCGTCCGATAGAGGTGAAGAGGCCTTCATCATCGTCTTGCTTTTTGGAGTCATCTTCCATGGGGATTAGAGGAGGTCGCCCCGATGGTGGTTTCATCGATTTTTGGTAAGGGAGAGTTGGGATGTTAGCTTTCTTTGGTGTTCTTGGTGGATCCTGTGAGATGCAATGAAACACTAAGCATTTTTTGGTCTTCAGGAATGTAATGCTAAAACATAGATTTATGATTGAGAAACTTGAATATCTATGCAATCTCCCTAAGACTCTCATGGAAGAATGTACACTAAAAAGGAGTTTCCATCCATGAGAAAATGTAGTAAGGATACATGCAAGTAGACCAAATGACATGGAAGCACAAAAGCTCTTCTATTCTAAGAATATATGAGTATTGTAGGCCCAGCAATGCCTCTAGGGTTCAATCATGACACCTGTAGAAGAATGGCGAAACAAATACACATAATAGAATACAGATTTTCCTGGTTTGACAATTTGCTTGGGTCCACCAATGGAGGAATTAATTCACTATATCAAGTAATCAACATACAAAATCTCTAAGCCTCTCTCCTCACCATCACCCCTTTCTCATAAAGCAATTCTGTACAGTTGTTTCTTAAAAAAATAATCTCGCTTAACCCTAACAAGAAAGAGACTAAAGCAATAGGTATATCAAAAACCAAACTACCCTTACAAAATTTCAGGTCCGGGGCATGGATCTTCGGGAAAAGGCCCATTACTTCTAGAAAACAAGATATCTCACAGCAAGTATGCATATGGATAGATAGAGTACTGTGATTCGTGTTATGTGTATCACACTTGCTGCAATTGTGGATCCAAACAGCCATTGAAGCAATACCAATTTTGGAATATCTAACACAAACTAATTATTATGAGCCACTCACATTTTTGGAAGAGACCACCATCCCTCCCACTCGACGTTGCAGCAACGCTAGCATGTAACCAAAGAAACCAGCTGCAAGAAGCACAACAAGACCTGCAAAAACAAATATGGACCTGCTGCTTAGCCATTCCATGTGTGTCATATACTATAAAGAACCAAAAAGTTATAAGAAAAAAATTAAAAATAGAAAAACTAAAATTGACATCAGATCTGATGATTGATTTCTCTCCATGCATGGGCAGTAACATTGTAATGTTTGAAGTCACTATGATTTTATCATTTCAATTTGGGTCATCCACATGGATGCCGATTTAGCTGCCCATGTCAAGGTGCATGTTCATAACAGGCAAACATGTCCCGCATAACATCTTTCCTGCATAAAACCAGCACATGCAATCACTGCAATGTCATCCTCCCAAGTTATTTATTACCTAAAGGAAAGCCAGTGCCGTACTGGTAAGCGCAATCATCAAAATTTAGTTGGATCTCTCGAATTGCCTGGTTTCCTCTATCAATGACCAAAAGAGAGCAGCTGCTTCCAATATAAACCACATCGAAGTCATCGGAGAACATCGCATCTTCGCCTGGACCATCAACATGGCTTCCTCCTCTGCTCCACTTACCACCAGCAATTGTCGTCACCCCTACACACAAACTGCAACCATCAGAAAATATAGTTTTTCTCTTCATTTGTTCTCTTTGTTTAGTCTGCCTTTGCATGTCCACAATAAATCCAAGTAGCCATTTTGAGAAGCATTTAATGAAAACTTTTCAAATGAAGGATGTATTTAAAAAAAAACACTGGTCATGCAGTGATAGGCATGGGTCAAAGAGGCCGTGTTACATCAGGTTAGCAAACTAGAATAGTAGTTTGTCTAGGATGAACTTCCCAAGTTCTGATGTTTTGTCAACCAACCATAAAGTGTCCTCTGATACTGATTTTTTGCTATGTTTCATTGTTAAATATCAGGAACCAATTCATGATAACTGACTCATAAATTATGATTACGCCTGGAACCTGGAAGTTTTTTACTTCCAAACTAAAATTCCATACTCATCAAATAAAAACCCCATATTCATTTCCTCAAAAATAAATTAATATAAATAAATTGCAGATTCGTCCCAAAAGCATGAATGAGAATATCGGGCTACAAGGCTACTTATAGTAATCCTGTAATATTATGATGAATTTGGCTGATTCTCATGTTTATGACACTTAGAATCTGAGCATGCTCAACACATTCACAGTACAAAAATAATAAAAGGTGAGCCATGAGCAATAGAGAGTGAGAGCCCTGCATAGTGTATGGCAATATCAGATATCCCAAGTTTACCACCAAGTCATGAGAAAAGATTAACAATCAGCATCATCCAATATATCTTAAATGCAGGCTTTAAGTTTAGCAGAAACTCAAAAACTCAAAAACCATGCAAAGAAAACAATTTTGGAATCAAATAATGGCAGGGCTATGCCACCTCTCAAAGTCGCTGATGATGCATAGAAAAGAGAAGAAATGAATGATAAAAATATTAAAATAGCCCCTTGATACCTGAGTCACTGATTTTCCTGATTGCCATATTGACTGTGTCGGCGACATATATATTCCCCCTGTCATCCACTGTAAATCCTTTAGGATGGTTCATCCTGGCTTCCCGTGGTCTCCCATCAACATGCCCGGCATAACCATCTGCTGAACCAGCAACCAGCCTGGGCCTGCTATCTGCCATTTATACAAAACAAATTCTCAGTTAAACATATCCAAGTGAACGTGTATATCCATTTACATGGTTTTAAAAATGTAAAGAAGGCAGAAAACCAATTTTTCCAGCTTCCATACAGTTTGCACCATGTATTCCACCACCCTTTTGCTCTGTCTCAACCATCAACAAATTTTTTGTTCTTTCAATTCAAATTTTTGGATTGACCACAAAATAAAACAGTCCAACTGCCTGACTTTCTATGGAGAATCAATTTTTTTTATCATGCTAATATAAATTCAAATTTTAGAACTAATTTGGGTGTTCAAGAAATATCTTGGACTTACAGTTTGTGCTACATTTGTGTCACAATCATACGTTCCAGACATGATTACAAACTGACATGAAGAAAAATATGAAATATCACAGGATCAACGCCATTGAGAGATTGGTTCTTTGTTGTAATCCCAATGGATTAAAACAGGATACAAATTTTACAAAAAGAAAAAAGGAGGCATACATGACAGTAAACTTCAAAGAAAGGAATATATTCTACAAATATGTGCAGGTATTCAGACATTGACAAAGAGATCAGAAGCATTACCACAGGCAGGTTTCACGTAAACCATGAAGACAAATGCCATTTTCACTGAAAATCAACCTAATAGATCAGTTCTATCACATGCATTTTTTTTGGCTAAAATCAAGTGACAAATTTTCGACATTCAAATTCAGACCAATTGAAACTGAGTCAACACAGTCGACAAAAAAATTGAAACCCAGATAATAATTTAATTAATTGTACCAGTAATTGTGATAACTTGGCAAATAAGAGAGAAAAAAAGCAACTCATTATGCAGATTAAAAAAACTTCACTTTTCCACATAAACCCACCATCAATGAAACTCAAAACACAGATTAAGATACTCAAATTACCCTCTTAAAAAGACATCCCCAAAACAAAACAAAACAAAACATCTAGAAAAACAAACTACAATGGTCACCCTATATACAAGTCCTTCCATTCCTTCATCCACCCAGCAAATAATACATCAGATCACCAAATGCTTACGAATTAAACATTGGGTTCTAACCGTAATTAAATTAAAACAAGTAAATCATCCAAATAAACATCAATTAAAGGTAATCAAGCCACCAAAAAACTCACATTTCGACAAGGGTGGCGACATCCTGTAAATGTTGCTATTTGCAGAATCAAGGACCAACAACTCCCCGGTCGGCGAGACCTCAACCGCAAACGGCTCGATCCCGAGCTTGCTCCCATCAAACACCGTATCCACGGTGTACCCGCTCTCGTACTTGAGCACCGGCCGTCCGTTCGCCGTCATCGCTATAAACCCAAACACAAAATCATACAAACCCAAGATCAAGTCAAGTCCTCCTCTTCACACATTTTTCAACCAAGCAATTGACAACCCATACCTGTTTTTGTAGTGGCAGGCAATGACCAGAGCCATTTCAAGAGGGCAGAGAGTGCATTTGAGAAGAACCCACTCACAAACTCTGATTGAAAAGTGAAATAAATGAAGAACCAAACAATGAGATAGTGGAATCTGAGCTTGAAATGCTGAAAAAATGGTGAAAGGACCAAGTGGGGGTCTTACTTGCTGGAGCAGTAGCAGCTGAGGTGGGGTGAAACCCACCCAGAAGAAGCAATGAAATGAAGAGCAGAGCAAACCCTTTTGTCGTCTTCTTCATATCTGTCTCTTTGTATACCCAAAATGCGCGTTCAGAGAGAGATGCTTCAGTTCCACTGGAACACTAAATTAAAGAGAAACCCATCTCCATTTTTGTGTTCTTGAGAGAGAGAGAGAGAGAGAGAGAGGAGAGAGAGATGGGTGAAAGAGACAACAGAGGCTTATGGTGCTGTGTTGAAAATAGGCACACACTCTGATTCAATGAAGGGGTTTTAAAAAGCAAAAGATATAAAGAGAATCATACTGTGTGTTTAATGCATCATTTTTGGGGACTTAAAAACAGTCACTCTCTCTCATTCAAATTTCTTCTTTTTAAGCTAACTTTGTGGGGTATATTTAATCTGGGTCTGACCGTCTGAATAAAAACACACACACTGGATTCTTGAGGTGGGATTTCTGGCAAAAGGTGGCAACTTTCAAGGTGGTGGGCTTGCTTTACTATTATCACTCCTCTTTTGGACTTTGGAGTTATTTATATAGTTCACTTTTTCTTGTTTCTTTTTTACTATTGCCACTCATATAAGAGTTTAGATCCTACAAGTGTGATATTCACAAAAAAACTCTATGTTAAACAACAAGTGAATGTCACGTAGATAGTTTAAAAATAATTAAAGTATATGTGTACTGGTCTTTTTATAAATAACAATACAAATGATAACATTTTGTTACCAGACAAATTTTTATTGGACAACATATAAATTAATTATATATGTAATTGTCACATAAAGATTCTGAACTTATATTTAAAGGGGATAAATATGCGCACTAGATTGAGCGAACAGACAAGATGGTATAATAATAATAATAATAAAGTTTAAAATTAGGATTTTAAAGCATCTCAAATAGGATGCAAGAGTATTATTTTAATTTGTTAGTATTTAGATTTCTCAATTTTCTTGGCATATCAAAACACTTATATCGGTCAGTTAACAATGTACAAGCAATGATTGACGGCATACTAGATTTAATAGTGTACTTATGTTGTATAACAATGTACATAATTAACATAAATAAGGTACAAGGGCTGGATAATTGTATAAATAAAGTGCATAACAAATACCAAGAGTATTATTTCATGGTTTAAACAACAGAAAATAACACGGAAGGACCTTGAAAAAAAAATATAACTATTTAATTGTAGGTGTTTTCTACTGTTAAAAACTCGAGAGACATAAAAGATAATACTTGGAATTAATTTTCCCTTTAAATTTTGAACATTCTAAATACTATAATCAAACTTAAACACATATAAGATATATAATTTTATAGTATATCGTCAGGGTTTTTTCAGAGTGAATGCATTCATGTATGACGTATCCATATTCTACGTATTCAAATTAAGAAAAAAAAAATTATTTTTTTCACACAAGCATTTTTTTTCTTTTTTTAAAGATTGGTGCCCTCAAAATTTAATTATCTGACCTCCTTCATAATGAATGGGTACTAATCGACTTTCTTATAGCTCGGTCAATAAATAAGCATAGATAAAACAAAACACATAGCTGCGGTCAATAAACAAGCATGGATAAAACAAAACACATAATGGGGTTAATTCAGGGTGGTCACCTGTGTAGTGGGTGTTGCTGTAGTCTCTCTGTCTGGATTTCTGATGGGTTGTTATTTTGATATTATTTTTCTTGTGCTTCGTGAAGATGCCAAACAACCCTTTGGCTATCCTTTTATGAATCTTCAACTGGCACTGATGGCCATAGAATTTTTTGTTTCACAACCATTTGATCAGTGTTTAATGTAGACGGACCATTGTTTGGATGTCTCTTGATTATGGGTGAAAAACGAGTCGAACGAGTCGAGCTTTGACATGTTCAAGTTCGGCTCATTTATAAATGAGCCGAACCAAGCCAAGCCGAGCTCATGAGCCTAAACGAGCCTAGTGTTCTTCTTTATTTTAGGGTTTTTAAATATTGAAAACAAAATTTTAGCATAAATGAGCTATGTTGATGAGTCTAAACGAATAAAATTTTATATTGATTTAATATTCTGATTTTATAGAGGAGTTAAGTTAAACTTCAACTAAGTTTTTATAATACAAATGAGCCGAGTATAACCACAAAATGAAGCCCGATCCAGGTGCTGAGTCTAACCGAGCTTTAAAAATTGTTCAAACTTATTCATTTATCTAATTAAACGAACCTGAACAAGCTCATATCAAGTCGAGCCCAAATCAAACCCGAACGGCTTAATCCGTTTATTAACCCTCCTCTTGATTGATTCAATAAAAAAAGATATTATCAAGCCCACACTTTTCAGTGGGTCATCATTTTTACTTGTCCTATTGAAAAGGCACATGAAAATGTGTGAAAATGTGTACGTGAGGGACAATAAAGGGGTTTGGAAATGAGTGTAAAAGGAATGGAGATGGGTCCTTCCATGCATCCCAAATGTTTAATTTTGACTTATATATGATGAGCATATATGATGAGGTTGTCATGTTGCATTTGATCCTATCTCACCTTTTTTTGGATTAGAGTATGAAAATTTATTTCCCCATATACATTCTACCTGTTTTTATTTTTTTAAAATAATACATCTAATAATAAGTTATTTTTATAAAAAATAAAAAATATATAGTTCAAATAATTGTATAAATTTATATAAAAAAATATAGATTTTTTTTTTGTTAGTTTAAGTGTATGCGGCAAATCAGAGATATAATGAGACTACCAATAGAACTAAAAAAACAATGATGTGTAACAATACCCTTACCACTCCTTTGGGGTGAGGCTTAATTGGGGATTAAGGGGGAACAAATAGGAAGAAGGAAAAATGTTGGTTGTTTTAGGAGAATAAACTCCAATAGTTATGATTGGATAAATTAAAAATATGCCATATAACTATTCTACGAGGTGCTAGAATTGTTTATCACGATTTATCTATGTTAATGGATAAAGGTACCCTTATGTGTAAATTTTAAAAAATTATCTCACTTAACATTTCACGCATATCCCAAAAAATGACAATTTATTATATCACACACATCTCTATCACTTAATTCTTAAACACAAATAATTTATGTATAAATATAATTATCATTTTAAAAAATCAAATATTTTTATTCATCTTTTATCCACTACTTATGCTCACTTTATTTAAGGTAAACCAAACAACA
Organism: Acorus gramineus; assembly: GCA_030737835.1. NCBI lineage: Eukaryota > Viridiplantae > Streptophyta > Magnoliopsida > Acorales > Acoraceae > Acorus > Acorus gramineus. The sequence goes on from CM060850.1 coordinate 5,545,548, forward strand.
AAAAAGTCATTATTATATTTTCCAATGATTATGACAGAAAGGATAACCAAGGAAAAATTTGTTTATTTTACATGGATTGTTATATATTTTAATATGGCTATCAGGGGCGAATAATTTTTTTGTCACACCCCAAATGGTGGTTAAAAAATAATTAACACATCAATTAAAAAATATAAAAATTCCACATGCATAGGATGTATAGGATTCCACATGCATGATAAAGATTCAGAAAATGATACATCCAGCCTCTATTGCAGTCCCAATTGTAGTTCACACCTTTTAAAAAAAAAATCATATGCTCTCCAAATAAAGTGTATGCTATTATATAAAATGAAGTATATATTGAAATACATCACTACATTTTTTTCAATTTAAAAAATGACATTTTTTTGGGCCATATACTACGATAGAACCTCATACACTATGATAGTGCAGTATATATGACGTTATCATAGTGTATAGAGCTGTAAAACGGACCGAGTGTATCAACCCTCTAAATATTCATATCATTATTTTTATATAAATTAGATTTGGTGGACCAAGCAGCTTGCCTATCTCTTCTAAGGTCAGGGCTGGCCTAGGATTCAAGATTGAAAAATAAACCAACAATTCTAGATTGATTAATTATCCTGCTTGTTTGGATGAATTAATAAACATACGTATTGTAATTCTGTTTTTTAAGATATCACATTATGATTTATTTATTCATAATGTGGTTACCTTTCTTTAGAGAAGAATTAAATGAGGTGGGAAACAAATAATTTGAATGGGATGGGTGTAGTTTTTCTCACATCACACTGTCATGTGCCATGAAAAATTGTGGATAGCACAAGAGAACTCCAAATCAGATCTTCATGACACAAAATACATTGTTTAACAATGTTTTAATAATTATGGAAGAGAACCTGAAACCCAAAAAATATTTTATGGAAGAGAACCAGTCACAGTAAATCATATTTGGGGAACAAAGAATACCACTTCTTTTAGAGGGGAAAATGCTACAGTCTCATTTATAACCTCATTTGTAACACCCATTTTTTATAATGATGTAAATATTTGATTGAATGAAGTGCATCAAATATATACTTTATTTTTAATAAATATATATTTCATTAGTGCAGCTTTATTCTAGGGAAAAATCCAAATACAACCCCCCCCCCCCGGTTAAATTTTCGTTGACAAATTAAGATTATTCTGCGAATATTCTGCCGGATGAACCTTGGTTGAAAATATAGTATACTTAAAATCTCTTACAATGTGTTAAAAAATGTGAAAAATCATTTATAAATTATAGGGTTTTATAATCTAATTGGGGATAAAATTATCATGTATAAAAGGTTTTTCGTATTTTTAATGAATTGTAGGGGTTTTTTATATACTGTGTTTTCAGTCATGGTTAACAAAATGGAATATTCGTAAAATATTCCTCATCTATCAATAGATATTTAACTCAGGGGGTTATTTAAATTTACATAAGTGTTTTTTTGAGGGTTACTTTAAGAAAAACCAGAAGGTGATATGGATTTTAGTCACTTTTTAGGGGTTATTTGAATTTTTCCCTTTATTCTATAAAATTGACTGTATGATTTAATAAACCCCTTGGAAGTTAATTGGATTTATTTTTTCGGGTTGTTTTTGTGACAAACAAATGAATCAAGGCTTTGGTGGAAAGGACAAACAAACTATTCATAAAGTTGATTTTCAAAAATAAAATAAAATACTATTCATAAAAGTAGTTGTAATATCTTTGTATATACTGGGAATTTCATTATGCCTTGGAATAAGGTAAAAGTTTATGTGGGGGAATGCAAATCAGCAGTCATCCAATCCAAGTTGGCAAAGTCCTTTTCCACTTATCCTCAACAGTGAATGCTGATGATTGGCCTAGTCTATGCCTCTATGAATTATATAAATCTTTATGCTAGGGAGGCAAAACCATAACCAAGAAGTTTTTCTCTCATCAAATTATGAGTTATTATTGTTACTATTATTATTACGAGAGGCAAAAAGGATGTTATGAGGATCAGATTTCATGCAATGTTTAACATGACCATTTTTTTTAGGGGCGCTCGGCGCTGTTACACTCAGTTTTTTTTTATATAATTTAAATTACAGTTTTATATATCTCATTAAAAATTTAGTTGAGTACATACCTCGTTAAATGATGTATATATCTCATTAATTTTTTTTTCTCTCACTAAAAATGAGTTCATTTAACTCGAAATGGAGTGATACATACTGTTTATTAAAGTATATACTTCATTAGATGATGTTACTATTTTTAAAAAAAATGAAAAAATGTGTAGTCTGAGTTTTAATTGGTAAGAATGACAAAGTCTAACATTTTCCTTTGTCTAATTTCTTTTTTACATGCAAGATTTAAAGGGGGGATTGAATAGTTTTAGCTAAAACTTTGTAACTAATCTTGTTAATTACTGATAAATTTAATTGATCTAAGGGGTTGTTTGGCATTCATTCTCATTCTCTTTCTACTGGAACACTTAGAAAAGTTGTGTTTTGAATCTTCCATTCTTGTATTCATTTTTGAACAATCTAAGCCAAATTTATCATTCAACGGAATCTAACAGAACTAGATTCCTAGGGTCGCACATGGTCAATTTGGAGAGCCCGAAAGAATGTAATATTCAAAACCTTGTTTGGATATGGAATAAGGGTGTGGATATCTTGGAATAAAGCGAAATAATTAATTTTGGTTGTTTGGGAGGGTTGGATACCCAGGGATAATCTATGTTTGGATAACTTATCATAAAGGTGGATAGTCATTCCATAAAACATGAGGAATTAAATTTACTACATGTTATTCCACCCAAAGTATGTGTGGGTCCACTACCAAATCAATTGTCATCACATCTTATAAATCATTTATCAAATCAATTATCATCATTTTTTTACCTTTTATAAATCCTTATTCCCATTTTATCCATCCAAACAACAAAAAGGGGTGTTATTAGAATTTGTGTGCAGACCTTCGATAGGGGCCTCAGGTGGCATTCTCATTTGCTGGAACGACAGTATTTGGAGGATGATTTCATCAGTGGAGGGGGGATTTTCACTTTCCGTGATCTTTGAGAACAGATCAACACAGTGGAAGTGGGTGTGTTCCTTAGTATATGGTCCGTGTGAGGACTCTAGCAAACATGTGCTATGGGAGGAGCTCAGCCAGGTGAAAGCAGTGCATAGGTTGCCTTGGTGTGTGATAGGCGATTTCAATGTGACACAATTCGTGGAGGATCGAAATAGGGTCGGGTCGATGACAACTCAAATGGAGCAGTTCTCTGATTGGATTGCAGAGGAGGGGCTAATTGATCTTCCTATTGCCAACCAGAATTTCACTTGGAGCAACCTGAGGGAAGCTCCTACTTTAGCTAGACTTGACAGGGTGCTGATTGACACGGAGTGGGAGGAGGCTTACCCATTGTGCCGGGTAAGTGGGCTTCCTCAGATATGCTCAAACCATTCACCCCTACTTCTGGTGGGAGGGGATGTAGAGAGGAAGCCTGCGTGGTTTCTATTTGAAAACTGGTGGCTACTTCGTCCAGATTTCAGAGCTTTGGTGGAGTGTTCGTGGACTGAGGAAGCAGGGGTTCTAACAGGGGCTTCAAAGCTAGTTTTCAAACTCAAGAGATTAAAGTTGAGGTTAAAAAGGTGGTCAAGTGAAGTGGCTAGAGCTCGCAGATCTCGTAAGCAGGAGATAGGGGTTCGGATCGGGATTCTAGACAGTTGTGAAGAGGCTGGACTTCTTAATGAGGAGGATAGAGCGGACCATAGCAAGCTAAAGGATGAATGGCGGAGTTTGTTCGTATGGAAGAAGCGGAGTGGAGGCAGAAATCCCGGGCAGTGTGGCTGAAGGAGGGCGATCATAATACAAAGTTCTTCCATAAGTATGCAAATCAGAGGCGAAGAACTAACAAGATTGAGAGGTTGAGGGTGGGGAATCGCATTGTACAAAATTTGGCAGACATCCAAGAGGAGATGGTGAAGCATTTCACTGGTGTTTTCCGTCGGAGAAGGGGCTGGAGACCAAAGTGGTATGACAAAGAGCTGGGTCGTATCCTGGATCATTTAATCCACAAATTGGAGAGCGAATTCAAAGAAGAGGAGGTCAAAGCCGCCATTTTTGAGGCTGAGATCGACAAAGCCCCAGGTCCAGACGGCTTTGGACTCAGATTTTATCAAGAATTCTGGGATATTCTCAAGATGGATATAATGGAAATGTTTGGAGAGTTCTTCTGCTCCTCGAGGGGGATAGGGAAGATGAATGCAACCTTTTTGGACCTCATCCCGAAGAAAGACGGGGCGATAGAGATCGGTGACTACAGACCGATTTCCCTTGTTAATGGGTGCTAAAAATGATTTCACTGGTTTTGGCCAACCGTTTGAAAGAAGTGATTAGTTATCTTCTCGATGAATCTCAATCTGCATTCATTCCCGAAAGAGTGCTACAGGACGGGTTCATGGCAGCACAGGAATGTATTTCAGCTGTGCATTGGGAGAGGCGAGAAGGGGTAGTGATAAAGCTCGATTTTGCCAAAGCTTTTGACAATGTCAACTAGAGTTTCTGCTTCACCTACTCCGATGCCATGGATTTGAGCCGAATTGGGTGTGAATGATATCGACGTGTATTTCTACGGCAAAAGCTTTTGTGTTAATCAATGACCTTACTTGCGGCTTCTTTCCAATAAATAATGGTTTGCGTAAGAGAGACCCACCCTCTCCATTGCTATTTGTTATTGTCGCTAACGTGTTCTACAGAATGATGAAGATGGCATCTTTGGCGGGGTGGGTCTCTGGAATCCCATGAGCATCTCACACGTACAATACGCCGATGATATGGTGGTTTTGAGCGAGGCATCAAAATTATCTATTCGAGGTGTGAAATTTGTGTGCCGGATCTTCGAACTTCTCTCGGGCCAAAAAATTAATTTTTTCAAAAGCGCAACATTGGGGATTAATGTTGAACAAGGGCTCTTCACTTTGCGGGCATCTTTGGGTGTGAGGTTCAACAATTCCCTACTAGGCTCCTGGGGCTACCTCTACACACTGGGCGAATACAGAAGGTGGAGTGGTTACCACTTCTAAACCGATTTAAGAAACGTTTGGAGGGCTGGTCGACCAAGTTTCTCAATTTCGGGGGTCGCATCACCTTATTGCAAGCGGTATTGTCGAATCTCCCTATATATTACCTCTCGTTATTCAAGATGCCTACGAGCATTCTCCAACTGATTGAGGTTATTTGTCGTCGTTTCTTGTGGAACGGGGCTAAAGAGGATCGCAATAGAGTGTATCTAGAGAAATGGGAGGTAGTGTGTAGTAGTAAGCAGTACAGAGGGGCGAGAATTCTCAACCTCAAGGACATGAATGAGGCGCTGCTGCTGAAATGGCTTTAGCGATGGCTGGCGAATCCTAATCTCCTCTGGTGCCAAGTGGTTCGGGCAAGATATGGGTGCAATGACTCGTTCACAAACAAATTTCCCAGGCTTAGCAGCAGTACTTCGAGCTTATGGAAAGCCATTCTTGACGGACTGAGCCCATTTTCAAAGACTATAAGGTGGAGACTCGGTTCAGGGTCATTGATTAATTTCTGACATGATATTTGGATTGGGGAGACTGCCCTCAAGGTGAGATTCTCTTCTATCTTTCATATTGCATTGGATAGAGATAGAACTCACTTATGCTTGGATAAATGTATACCCAAGAATAAATCATATTCTCGTTCCAATCAGGGGTTTAAGGATAAGTTGTCATAATTTTAGATGACAAAAAAATTCATCAATTTTATTCATATTCACATTTGTCAAAATTAAAACAAAAAATGGAAATAAATGAGACTGAAACAAAATATTCTCATTTTCATTTCAAAATTAGGACAATTGCCGGTAGTTTATCTCCCAATCCTCTCACTCATTTATCCCTATAATTACTCCTTATCCCACCACTTCTCAAGCTACATATATTGGGATAGATTGCAGGATATCAAATTCAAACTCATGTGATTTTTTAAATTATATAAGCAGCTTTAAAATATTAGATCAAACTTGATATAGTAAACACATTTTATCAGATGTTCAGGTTCAAAATCATAGAAAATTGTTCTAAATTTGTGATGAGCAAAACAATACCATCCCATTATCAGAAATCATCTGAAAAAAGTTGATTCTCAGACACATTGTCATCTCATTCAACTAGTATGGGAGGACAGTTTCTTCACTGATTATTGATTAAACATTGGTGTTCAGGTTCAAAATCAAATTTTGTGTTCCTAGTAAATTTGGAGAACAACTTCACATGCTAAAAAAAACTTCAAACATGAATGAAGATATCAAGATTCAAGAATAGTTGAAATAAGAGGCACCATCAATCTATTCCATTCTTTATCAAACATGAAACAAAAATCAGTAAAAAAAAGGAGCAACTTCCATTGCCTATACAAATCAAATGGATGCTTCAAGAATATCAGTATTCATCAGCAAATCCAATTATGGAAGTTTTTAAAAAAGGAAAAAAAGAAAAGTAACTAGTGGGGTTAGAAAGTTTCAGTAGGTATAGGCACGCCCCTAAAACTGCAGCCAACAAGAATTAGAAAACATAAACTGCATTTTTAAAGGCGTGATCATGTATAAGATTGTAATACCATCATAAACTATTTGTTTCATCCAATCTCAAACACTCGAACGAAACTCGCGCTTCGGGTACCTTTGGTTTCTGTATTGAGGCAGAGGCAAGACCTTTGAGAAGCTTCACCACCTCGACCGTGTCATCAAGGTAGTACTTTGCCTTTGTCGGCTTCCGCCCGACTGTGCAAGCGAACACCTCAAGATTCGCGGGGAGTAGAGGCTCGGAAGTGACAGCGGAGATTATGCTCTCGAACATGTCTTCATCAGATCGATCATCTCCGATGCACATCACAAAATCGGGTGGCTTTCCTGAGTCGACCAGTGTCTTGAGGACGCTTTCAGCGACTAAACCTTTACTCAATCCCTGCCAAAATCATGAAAGACGATGTTCATTCATCTTGGCAAAAACAACTCAAACACTTATGCATTCATTCCTACAGACACTATGTCACTTAACGTGGTATATGAAATCTCTAGTAAAGGATGTACTCTACTATGTCAGTGTATAATCGATTATGAAAAACATAAATGCATTCAATTCGTTCTAATATGTAATTCACTTTTTGTGAAAGTGGGTCCTTCAGTAGCCAAGTACATCTTCAAAAAAATTCCAAAATGTGTTCGGTATGCAAAAGCGACTGCAAGAATGACAAAGAACCAGTTTGGTGAATGACCAGTTTTTTTTGGAACACATGAATGACCACATAAATGGAGGTTTCCAAACAACATTTATCTGGGTGTTCTAGGAGAATTAATACCAAACTAGTCCTAAGTGTAACATTTTTCAAAAACAAATTAACAAATGTAAATAAAGAATAAGATTATGTTATACCTGAGGTTTAACTTCCACAATATACTGACCCCTTTTAACGACTACCGGCTCATTGGCAAGCACATTCTCAAGATGGTCTAGCAATTCCTTTGCTTGTCCGGAACCAAAATCATGGTCCGCATCTTGGTGGTGCCACACCAAGGCACTCTCTTTAGATTCGATGGAAGAACCATCTGTCGTCTCTGTATATAATTTCATTACAGGTTCAGCTATTCTTCTCCAGTCATTGTTAGCCGTCGTTGGTGAAACCACCCAGTCAGAGGCCTTCCTCCACCTTCAAAAAAAAAAATTGAAAATTGCATTTTGTTAGTTCAAAATGCAAGATTCCAGATGTTGAAATACTGAATTTCCTTCAAATTTACATGAAAAGAAAGTAGCACATACAAAATTTTATTCACTTTATGAACACAAACACCACAATTTCAACAGAGATCCACACATTTTAACAAAATTCTCTGTATTCCCCATAAGATCACCAGAACTTAGTCAGATCAATCAAAAGGTGACACATATCATTGACTCGACTCAAATCAGATGCACTTTCAAAAGAATTAATATTTTTTTGGGGGTGAGAAAAAATTCACATTGTTAATTGTAAATAATAATAATGTTAATACAATAAACAGCATAACATACCTCAAAAAGTATCCATGCTCAGCTGCAATACCCAAGTTCTCGCAGGAGTCAAACCATTCACTAAGGCTAGACCGCCCCCTTCCACTCACGATGAACACTGTATTCTGAGGGTCGTTGCACAACCCATTCAGAATGGAAATGACTTCCCCGCTCGGGCTTTTACTAATCAAACCTCGAGGCATTACAGTGCCATCATAATCCAAAAAAATTGCCCTCGTCTTTGTCCTTTTGTAAGCAGAGACAATGTGGTCTACCGAAAGCTTCCTGAAACTCGGAGAGAGCGCAACAACCCTAAAACCCAAACCAAGCCCAATCCCCCAGCACCGCCGGCTGTAATGATCCTTGCATGATCTCTCAAGATCCTGCAAAAAGCTTCGCGCCCAGTAAGCTATGTCATGGGACCTTATATAATTGTAATGTTTTTCATGACGGAGCTGTTTCTCAGAAGGAAGCAGGGTTATGGCAGAGTAGATAGCCTCAGCCACAGCCTCGATGTTCCAAGGGTTTACTCGGATCGCCCCACTCAGAGACGGGGAGCAACCCACGAATTCGGAGACAACAAGCGCGCTCGTCTGAGGTGACCCCTTTCCAGTGCCCTGCCTGCACACAACATATTTGTAAGGGACAAGATTCATACCATCTCGTACAGCGTTCACTATACAGCACTCCGCTGCAGAATAAAAGGCAATCTTCTCATGAGAGTCAATGGGCTGATCGATCATGACCACTGGATTGTAGCCTGGAAAGCCATAGGTTTTGTTAACCCGCTTAGCAACCTCATCTGCCTCTTTCTTTGCCTCCTGCACATCCTTCCCGGAGCTCCTTGCAGGGTTTACTATTTGAACCATGACCAGCTTCCCCCGCAGAAATGGATGCTGCCTCAGGAGTTCCTCCACAGCTTGGAGCTTAAGACTAATGCCCTTGAAAACATCCATGTCATCAACACCCAAAATCAAAGTCTTCCCTTCAAACTTCTCTTCAATCTCTTTCACCTTGGCTGCAGTAGATTCAAGCTTTAGCACAGACTCAAGCCGACCCATGTGGATCCCGACTGGTAGTATCTTTATATTCACTGTCCGTCCGTAGTATTCAAGTCCAATATAACCACGTTTGGATTCATAATCAAGCCCAAGCATCCTACTGCAGCAAGAGAGGAAGTGTCGGGCATAATCGAATGTATGAAAACCAATTAAATCTGCATTCAAGAGGCCCTTCAGGATTTCATCTCTGACAGGTAGAGTCCGGTAGATCTCCGATGAGGGGAAAGGGCTGTGAAGAAAGAACCCAAGCTTGACGCAATTCAGCCTCTTCCTTAAGAAGGTAGGAAGAAGCAGCAGGTGATAATCATGAGCCCAAACATAGTCATCATTTGAATGAATGACTTCCATTACAGTATCGGCAAATGTTTTATTGGCAGCAACATAGGCCTGCCAGAGGGACCTGTCAAAGCGATCTCCATGATCGGGGCAGAGTGGGAGCATATAGTGGAAGAGTGGCCAAAGATAATTCTTACAGAACCCATGGTAGAACCTATCCTGAACATCAGGAGCCAAGAAAGTGGGCATGCAATGGAATTCCTTGTAAAGCTTCTGAGCAACCTCATCCTGCATGTGAGGGTCTATTTCGGCCTTCAAACGACCCACATAGATGACTCTTGTTTCGAGGGAGAAGCCATCCTTTAGTTGCAAGAGGAGAGAGTCCTCATCCAATTTAAAGCGCCATTCACTGGTTGTGGAGTCCTTCTCAGAAATCAATGGCAGAAAATTTGCAACTATAATCATTCTTTCTCTGCGGCCTGTTGATTGACGGCTGGGTTCGGTGTCACTGTCACTGCTCTCTGTATCCAGTCCAGGGGAGATGAAGCCAGGGTCATTCATCAGACGAGGTAGTCTACTAGTAGCTCGTGGAGAATCCAATAAATCCCCTGAACCAAGGTTCAAGAGCTTTGCGTGAAATCTCGAAAACATTGTCTGTCAGGCTGTTTTTAATATTGACCCACAGTCATACACTGTGGATGTCTTGCAAAAGCAAACTGGTTACTGCCACACAAATAGCACAATTAGCAGGTTTCAAATATATAAAAAAAAAAGGGCCTCCAATTTAACATCAACAAGTGATGCAGATGAAGGAACATGCAGAATATAATATAAATATAACAGCATGCAGATCATATCTCATGATGCACAAGCAATATCAGGAATATGTTACATAATGGCTCAGAATAATAAATATTCTAAATCAAACACACACATTTACGAATTGTTATGTGCATAGTCTGCGAAGAGAACAAAGATCATGTCCCTTGCCGAAAACTGACAAGGATGTGTGTTTTCTGCATGAAATAGTATGGATCATCATGACGTCGTATGTTCCAAACTAAACAAATAACATATGACTACTGATTAATAATTGCTGAACTCCAAACCACAAGCCCCAAAATGCATGCATGAGCTTCACAGCATTCCAAATAGCATTTTGGAGAAAAAATATGCATCAGATGGAGGCAAATAAACCGGATAAAAAAAGCAATAATATGAAGAGGTAAAATAGTAAAAGTAAAATACACTCACTCAATTTTCTTTGTAACAGATCCATCCACAAAAATATAGTACATGCAAACTCTGATAACCAAGATTTTCCAGGTCATCTCATTTATAGATACATCCAGTACTCAAATTCTTGTATTCATCTTACATGTTTAATCTACAGAAAATGTTAGGGACGGCTTTTGTAATCCCTAACATTTTTTGAATTTTAAAACATTTACTTATCTAATGAAGTATATACTTTTACAAAAAAAAAAAAACAAATGAAAAATACATACTAAAATGAATTAAATGCAATGCATACCTTTTTGCATTTTTCTAACCCATTAGACTAGGTTATGGGAAGGTGGGGACCGCAAGAACGACCGCAGAAATGACTGAAGATTATCGGAGCAGCCTTAACATAAACCCAAAGGTCTAAAACGGTTCTTTATACTGAGGGGGCACCACTAAAAAAATTAAAAAAATAAAGCCAAACATAACCAGACTTAGCCTACAGGGGCAAAACTGATTCAACTCGGACTGAGTTACACTGGGCTGTGTTAACTTTAAAAAATTCTCTGACTGAGTTGACTCAGGTACTTAAAAGATTGTGATGACCTATTTTATTGATATTGAAAAATTTAACATATTTAAATTAATAAAAAAATAACAGCTCATAAAACAAAAATGAAATATATTATTAATATTATTATGTGCGCATGTGTCAATTATATTGCAGGAAAACATTCACAATCTTGCAATATGGATAAGAACAAGACCAGTCAAAGCCAAAAAAATGGAAGAACATTCTACCCAACAGAGAGGCAAACTCAGCAAAACAGGCTAAAAATATATATATAATGATCATGGTATTTTTTCCCCTTACACAATAGACTGTCTCAACCAATTCTTTATAACATCAACAAGCACACCTACACTTTAAAAAAATATAAACTAAATCCAAGGAGACCAGTAACCTTATCATCTTTAGTTTTTCAATACAATAAAAGATGCATGAGTAATGACTCATCAAAATCATTTGTTAAACACAATCATATCAACTCCCAGAACAATAACATGAATCAAACTAGAGAAAAAAAAAAGATTCAGGAATACCTAGATGAAAAGACCTTATATTGTGCAAATCAATACAAACAACCCAAAGTGTTGAATGTAATGAAAAGGGAAATCTTTCTGACCGTATTATATAAGTCCCTTGAAAGACCCATTTCAGAAATCAAGATAAGAACAAATCCTTCCAATTCATGGATATATTAATTTTGTAAAATCCACATAAAGGATTTCTTATGCCATAAATACATTGATTGAAAACAAACACACTCATCAATTATTTTCCATTAATAGAAAAAAAATCTTCAAAAAAAAAGATCTTTTTATTCCTCCACAAGCAAAAGATCAGCGAATCCCCAAAAAAGTCTATTTTGGGAGTTCACTAAAACGAATCAAAAAAAAATTTACAAAAAGATCAAAACATATACAATTCGCTACCGATTCGATTAAAAAAAAAATCCAAAATATCCTCTTTTGCACCAAAAAAAAACAAAAGGAAAATCAAAACAGAATCCCGAATCAACCAAAACAGAGAAAGCTTGGTTTCGATGAGCGCACTCACCGTTTCAAAACCAGACCGAATCCGAACGATACAACGTGATCGAATCAGGCTTTCCCAGATCCGATGAATGGTGTTTTTAGGGTTTCAAATCGAGAGAGAGATTGAGAGAAACAGAGCAAAAACAGAGAGAGAGAGAGAGAGAATGAGATTTACTCGGGTTAGATTTTTAACCACGACGAAGTGTTAAAGACAAGCCCATATTAGGGAAAAGGACCCGAATTATCACTGAATTACAAGAGTGCCATTGGTTTCTATTTTCGGTGAGTCCTGTTTTTTTGGGTGGAAGATTTTCGTACCGTCCGATGGAGATCGAACGGTAATTGGTGGAGATGGGAGGATAAGTGGAGACAGTTTTGGTTCTGACAGTGTTGTGGGTTTTCCGTTTTTGGTACGTCGAATCTTGTTTATTTAGAGAGCGGTCCCTGAAAACCCTTTTTTGTAATTTTCAGAATCCTTTTCCATTTGCTTTGTGAATATATTTTTTGGGGGAAAATTTCAACCCCATTCTCAATTCACATCTGATAATGTGAATATATGGCATTGAAAAAGGGATTATGTAATTTTTTAGAGCTTTACTCATTCTGTATAATTAATTGGATATAATTAGTTAGAATATATATTTTATTTTTTTATAAAATATAAACATCATTTGATAAGGTTTGCTATTTGAAAAAATCAAAATGATGAAAAAAGGATTGTATGTGAAAATATTAATTTTTGGGGTTTTTTTATTGAGTGCCTTAGGATATTTATTAAAGCTTTATTTGTTGTTCTTAGTTTTAGAAACTATTCATATATAGTTAATGATCATATTAAATGCAATTACATAACTATTTAATGTGATTTATTAATTCTTATATATCCAAAATTAACATTGACAAATATGTATAAAATAAAATTACAATTCCTAAAATATATGAGAATTTTAATACTATAAATTTTTTTAAGTATTTATGGATGTTTTCTAAAAAAAAATATTTAATGAGTTTTAAAGAATGCCATAATGGCACTAGTTAACAATATCCTTTTTTTTTTTATATAGGTAAATGGTAGGACAAAAGTTAATGATCACTTGTTTATAAATTCTCTTGTCGATCTTAGTTGGCAAATAGATTTTTGTTATTAAATGATGAATGGATGATTTTTCAGTTGAAAAATAGTTATACTTAATATTTTTACAACTTTTTTTTTTGTCAATTTGCACATGTTTTAATTTTATAAAAAAATGTATTTGACGAATGAAATGTATTTTTTATAAAAATGGAAGTGCATGATTATTTAAATTGAAAAAATACATTTTTATATTTTGTCATAAGGCATATACTGACATTCTGAAATATATATACAATATTAGTAGATTTCGTAAATGATAACTGTAAAGGGGACTGAAAAAAGAGAGTTCTTCAGTGCCCTCGGGTGTCTATTTTTATACTTAATAATTTTAAAATTTTACATTTTTTTTTGTTAAAATATGCATGTAGTTATAGAATGATAAATAATAAACTATATGAAATAATGAATATATTTATTAACATTAAACAAATTTATTTTTCCTGATTAAATATATTCTTTCTAATGCACATTGTTATTAGCAAAACAAATAGGAATCATAATTTAAGTTTAAGTTAATAAAATTAAGAATATTTTAGTCCTTTCCCGTGTTGTCATTGAAAAACGTAAAAAAAAAAAAAAAAACGAAGAATGTTTAAACAAATTATGAGAGAAATTTAAACAAATATAAAAATGAAGACAGAATTACCAGTTTCATCATCTCATTATAATAATAAATATTTAAAAAAATCTAATCTATGATAGTCGTTGGCTAGATTTGTTGATAAAATCTAGTCAATACAAAAGTATAAATATTGAGTTTTTTTTTTGCATATACACCCTTAAAAAATTGCATTTTGTTTTAATACACCTAGCGAATTTGCTATTTTCAGCAATATCCCTCAACAAGATTTAAATTATGCATTGATACCCTATTGAGGGACTTATAATAATAAATTAATAATATAAAATTTAAATTATTTATACTGTGCATCCCCCTCTGGGCATCCAAGCACAATCTAACCCTTTATAAGAGTATGGGTGGTAATTGATTTTAAAGGGAGTATTTTAACAAATAGGGTTTTTTGAAGGGCCGGGTTTATATTGAAAAACGCAAAAAACATAGAAAATGTTAAACTCAGTTTATTTCTGACCCCCAAATGCAATTCACATATATTTTTATTTTTTGTTCTAAGATAGTATATCTCTCATCTAATGAATATGTATTTTTGTAAAAATAAAACATATATTATAATAAATATAGATGGCTAACAAGATAATATAAATAAAATTGTAACTCAAAAAAACTAAAATGGCATATTTTTCAAAAGTTGTCCTAACATAAAACTAAAAATGGGTATTTTTTTATAAACAAGAAACATGTGAGGTACCTGAAAAAAAACCCAAATATTATTGAGAATTTATATTAAACAAGGATATATAATACTCCCACCCCACTAAAATGGGTCCTTATCCTTATCTCCCACTTTGACCTTCTTTTATTTATTTATTTATCATTATTATTATTATTTGCCTGTTCTGTTTCACATTTTATGTTTGACAAATACTAAAAATAGGGGTTAGTTTGAAAGTAGGGGATATCATTATCCACATCAAATAGGGGGTGCGTGCATTGTGTGGATAATATAAAACTATTCGGATAAAAATGTACGGATTCTGTGACAGGTAGGGACCACCGTTATCTGACCGTTGATTTGGACCGATGGACCACGGATAATGTGTGGTTGGGGGATAACATTTATGATTCATGTTTGTAATATCATTTGAGATTTTATTTTAGGGTTAAAAAGACATTTATACCCTTATAAATATAGATAATTTCATTTAAGTCTTTATTAAGACACAAATACAAGTCTTTAAAAATTCACAAAAACTCAATTACCATGTTTGAGTGAAATTTTCATCAAAATTTAATAAAATATTCTCATAATAATCATAAATACAAATCAATCCACACAAAAGACAAAATTATATTTATAGAACTTTTTATATTTCTTCGTTTTTTAGACATTGTTTGAATGGGTTAAAAAATCAAGGATAATTTAATTATTTCATCGTATGGGTTAATTAATTAAAGTAGATTGCATCATTATTAAATATTGTTGATGATAGGGATATATATAGATTTTTGTGAGTTTTCAAGGACTTATACGTCTACTCTAACTTTGACAAAGATTTTTATGGGATTATTCATATTAGGGACCTATTTGTCTTTAAGCCTTTATTTTATTATGTCATGTTGGTTGCGCTGCTGGATGCAAACACATATCCTATTCCATTTACATGACCAATTTAAAATCTGGATAGTTTATTGTCATGAATAATTTAAGATAAATATAGAACCTAACACCCGTTTGGATTTATAGTGAGACGTTAGATGAGTTTGGATATTTAGTATTAAATGTGCATTTCATTTGCTTTTTATTCATAAAAGTATAATGTTTGAAAAGCTGATAAAACAATGTTTTTTTAATATCGGGTTTTGAAAAAACGATTTTTGGAAAAGACGCATTTGAATCTTTGATCAAAATGAGTCTTAAATTTAACCCTGGTAGGTTAATAGAGAACATTTTTCAGAGGGACGGCCAGATTCGAGACTTATCAACTGAAGGTTGCAATAATGTGAAAAAGGATAATGTTACGTCCAGCCTCATTTCGAGCCTCAATTCCAGATTACGTATGTTTTGTATTTTTTAAAAATAATATATCTCATGTAATGAAGTACATGTTTTTATAAAAAAAAATGAAGCATATACTCCAATGAATTGCATAGATGCATCATGCATTTATATAGAAAATGTAAAAAAATTCTTTTGAAACATATGCCTTGTTAATATGAACATGTGCGTCTTTTAATTTTCTATTGACGCATATAGAACTGGAATTGGAGTTGAAAATAGATCTGGATGTAACAGCGCCCATATGAAAATGATTCACTGTAGGCTTGGTTTCTGGACTTTAGTCCAACCGTGTATTTGGTGAAACCATTGATAGTTCAAAATAGTAGTTGTACTAGTACAACTATTATTGGACAACTACTATTTTAGTTACTATGTCGAAACTTTGTCTCCATAAGCCTTTGTATTAAAAAAATTAAATTATTTTGGAAGTATTATCCCTATATATGTACAATAGTGTGAGGCAATATAAAAAAAATTGAACTAAAATGTTACATTCAGTATCTATTTGCAATTTTTTTTTAATTTTTTAAAGTATATACTTAATTAATGAAATATATCATTTTTTAAATAGGAATGCACATATTTTTTTGTTTTCATAATAAAATATAAACTAACATAATATAGCATATACAACATTAGACAGTTTAAAATATTGTACGTATTAGTATCGTGATGACTACATAAAAGACTATAGAAATGACTTAGTGCATCAATACCCTAAATTGAATTATGTCATGCAAGTGCATTTATGGCAGGGAGTTGCACAGTTTCATTTGTATCAATTTCATTTTTATGAAAGTAAATGTTTTGTTATATGAATTATACACATTATAAAAAAATCAAAATATGTAAGTACTACATATGGAGCTTTGTGCCATACTGTTCCTAACATTTTTCTTCACGGAAACATAAAGAATGTTAGTACAATCACCACATTCTTTATTAGATTTTTTTTTTAAGTGAACACTTCATTTTGTGAGCAAGATCATGTCTAAAAATAATTTATTGATGCAAGGGTAAAATTATGTTTAAAATTGAACTTATGTCAACGAAATCTGTTAGTGGATCACAAGCAAATTAAATAACTTCCGTTTTTTCCATATACAAATGTTAATATCCAAGTTTTGATACAACATTATTTTGATTATTAACATGTCTAAATGTAAATGAACACTGATTAGGTTGACCGGGTGACGTATTAAAAAATGTGAGATGATGCAACATGTAAATCTAAGAATGTATGAGTTACTTAAATTTGAAGATTCTGAATATATAATTGTATAAGAAAATTGAATGTAAATAATAAATGGCACAAATCATAAGTTATTTTATAATTATATTGGATTTGAATATTTTTTGCAACAAATAGCTTAATATTCTATAATTATTTTTAATCATTTGATATATTTTTATATCCAAGTTTTGATACAACAAATGCTTTTTGGATGATTGACATGTTTAATGTTAACTCAACCATGTACATGCAACTATATATACAAGTATAGTCAGACTAATAATATTAGATCTAATAATAAAATTTTCATTATATTAAATTTTTTTTTTGTTCGATATTAAATTTTACTTGAATATATTGTTTGATTGTTGAACACTAAGGACTATTTCAACCTTTATTTCAAAGGCTCATAAATCATCATTCATTCGTTGGTAACAACATTATGAATGAAAAAATGACCTTTATTTCAAAGGTATTAGTTTTCAAATAAAGGGAAAAATAGCATTCAATCATAAAATTAGTTTTTAAGAAATCCAACAACATTATATTTTTTTTTTAATTTTTTTTATTCAAATTCATTTCCAAGCACAACAATAGTAATAGATAGTAGGTCCATGTTTTCTGTTATTATACAAATTGACTCTTAGTTATAGTTACACATGGATAATCAAGCATGCATCAATTCCAATTTGATACACCTTTGTAATCAAGTAGGGCTGCAACTTGGTTCGGGTTCAGGTTGAATCCGATTTTTATATGGGTTGGGTTGGTCAAATCGGATTCGGGTTGACCAATTCAGGTTGACTCACAAATCGGGTAGGGTTCGGGTTGGCCTCACTCACAACCCGACCCAACCTGAACCTGTAAACTAATAGTTAAAAAAAAAATCATGGCTGTTCATTTTATAGCTTCTAATCTAGGGAGTCCAAATTTTAGGTAAACCTAACTAATCTTACGGGTTGGGTCAGGTTGGATCGGGTTGGTTTATTTAATTTGCATATCATGTTAGAAAATTGGGTTGGGTCGGGTTGGGTCGGGTTGGTTTATTTAATTACGGGTTGGGTTCGGGTTAGTTCAATCCGGGTTGAAAATCGGGTTGGGTCAGGCTAGGATTGAGGACTTTGGAATTCAGGTTGGATTCAGGTTGGGGTCAACCTGAACCTAACCCACCCGAGTTGCAGCCCTATAATCAAGACTTTGTTATGAGATGTCTTGACATTCTAGTAGAATAGAGCATATTCACGAGCCCTTAGGAATACATTCATGCACGGAGAAGAGAATAGGCTTGTGCGGATTGGGGAGTAGTTCCTCTGACTTCAATTTTTTAATGGCGACGGGGAATGTCAGGGACAATTTTGGTTAATCTCATACACAAACTCGATAATAAAATCTCATCCTAAATCGGTCCCACACTTGCGATGGGATTGCTCCATCCCAAATCCATCCATTGGGTACTTTAAAAATTGAACACGTCCCATCCCATTTATATCAGGTAGGGTTTAAGACCCTGGGTATTTTTTTTACTGTTCTAACAAAATAAAATGAGAATGAATGTCAAACTTAATCTTAACAAAATACGCCGTAACATGTCCTTTGTAATAAGATAATTTGAGGTACAACCTCAAATGGAATCCCACGGACAGTTCGCATATATTTTAATTTTTTAAAATAATATATTTCATCTAATGAAAAGTATATATCGCTATATTTTGAATTGAATGAACACATTTTAAGCAAGTGTAATTTTATTTAATGAGATATATACCTCATTCAAAAATGTATTTTTTCACTGGATGATTAGACTACATTTGGGACTATAACGTGTACTATAGGTAAAATTGCCACAACATGACAATGTATATAGTACATGTTTGTTAAAACTTATAAGTTACATATTATAGCTTTTAACTTTTATTTAAACTCATTGAAACTTATTTAAACTAAAAACAGCTTAAAAAAAGTCATAATTTGTAAGATGGGAAAGTGATGCTTTTAAGATTTTAGCTTATAAAATGTTTTAATTTTTTTTTATTTTAAACACTTATACCCTTAATCTTTTTTACTAATAATATGTGTATCAATTTTTTACTATTACATCAAAAATCATCAAACCTTCTTTCATCTTCTCAATTTTTTTACTATTACGAATAATATATTATTATTTTTTTTATAATTCCATTTGTCACTCAATTTATTAAAATTCTAGAATGTGATATTGGAAAAATATTGTAGTGAATTTGAAATATTATTTATGTTAAATTGGTTTTCTTTTAAATAGTTATAAAATTACTTTTATATGTAAACATCAACTTATTTTATAAAAATAAATCATTTTTTCACTTCTACAGTTTAAGGGTGTTTTTGACAATTCTATAGCAAAAAGTTGTTTCACAACATAATAACATAAAACCACTGCTGCTTATTTTATGTTTTTAAACAATTACAACAAATATATCTACTACTTATCAAAAAATTTATAATCTTTGGGCTACTTTGGCAATGAGTTAAGATTTTTAGGATAAGTTCTTTTAATTTTAGAGAATAAAAAGTTCATTAATTTTGTTCATATTCACATTTGTCAAAATTAGGACAAAAAGTTGAGATAAATATTATCCCAACCTTAGGTGTAATAAAACATCCCTATTTTTATTTCAAAACTGGGACAAGAGTCCGCAGTTTATCTCAGATTATTTTTTTATCCCAAACGGTGATAAGTTGTCCTCTCACTTACTTACCCCCATAATTACCACTTATCCCTTCACCAAACCGACCCAATTATAATATATAATTTATAAATTTAAGCTACAACAAACATGATGAGGATAGTTTGATAAATGGTTAAATATTTAGGATAAGTTAGCATAATTTATGAGGATAAAAAGACTATTATTTTTATCCATATTTACATATGGTAATGCATTTTGTTATCCCTATTTTTCTATGTTCTTATCCTTAACTTTGCATTTGGATCACATAATGTAAAATATAGGGTAACTTTAAAAAAAATTTAAAAATATCAAGTCTATCATTTCTATTGAAGAGGGCATTAATATTATTGGTTTTGATTTTATGAAGTTTTCGATTTTTATTTTTTTGAGAACGACAATCATAAATGTCGTTCATGTTTTACAAAATTGATATTAAAAAATATGGATAAAGTCTATTTTACCTTTTACCTAAAACAAAATATTATCATTTTTTCTCTTAAAATACATATAATTATCCTTGCATTATGATGTAACACATGTGATTTAATTTAATTATTTTTTTTATTCCAACCCCCTTATCCTAACGCCGACTAGTGTATATATATCTCTACAACCCAGATATTCATGATTACACATAAAACCAATCCACATGTTTTTTAATTGTCCATATTCCATAATGGTTCGACATGTAAATAAAACAAAAATCGAGGGCATTCGTAGAAAGCGACAGGGGTGGCGTGAAACGAGGGGAAAGCGCGATACAGCCCCTCTTTTTTATTGGTTGATTTTTTGACAGCTGTGAACGACACGTTGACAGATCGGTCTCTCTTTTTCGCGTTTTCGATTTTTTATTTTTTATTTTTCAAATTATTCAATTTTTATTTTTCGATTTCCCACGCGAAACCGCGACGACTCGCCGACTCCAGCTGTCGGTCCATGGGGCCCACCGAATTGATGGCCCACGGTTTCGCATCATCACAGTTCGATCATGGGGTGATCACGTAAATATCGATAAAAAGAGGGCTTGTTTGGGATGGTTGAGTGGATAAACGAGTCCGTACGGACACGCGTGTTTTTTTTTGACAGGGGGTCACATCTGGGCCGTCCGCATCTGAATGAAGGGATCAAGATTTGACACGTGGTGAGTGTCAGATGGACCTGAGGGGACCGTTTTGGAGATACTGATCGCCGCGTCACGGTGTTTATTTTATTTTATTTTGGTTTTTATTGGGGTTGTTTTTGTTGAATTTTTGGTTCACGTGGGATTTTTTTTTTTTTTAATTTTATTATTATTATTATTATAAAAAAAAATTGAAGAAGGTATGGGTGTCAGGGGTCGTCCCTATCCAAAACTTTTGGTTGGGAGGTGGGTGTGGGTCCCACTAATTACGGTGGGGATGCTACTCCAATTGGGGTTGAGGAATAAATTTATTCGGTCTATAATAATTATACATGTCTAGTTTATAAAATGATAAATATTTATGATAATTTAATTTAATTTAATTTAATTTTTTATTTTTACATTTAGTAATGTAATTTTTTATTTTTATTTTTTTGTGTTATTATCATTAATTTTATATTTGGATTACATGATGTAAAATATGGGATAACATGAAAAAAAATTTAAAAATATCAAGTCTATCTTTCTATTAATGAGGCATTAAAATTTTTAGCTTTGGTTTTATGAAGTTTTTTATTTTTATTTTTTTGAAAGGCAGTCATAAATGTTGTTCATGTTTTACAAAATGGGATTAAAAAATGAAGATAAAGTCTATTCTACCTTTTATGTAGAACAAAATATCTCTACCTTTTCTCTTAAAATATGAAGATAAAGTCTATTCTACCTTTTATGTAGAACAAAATATCTCTACCTTTTCTCTCAAAATATGAACAATTGTCAATGCTTTATCCCTTTTTCTTCTTAAGCCATATGGGATAACATGTGATTTAATCCAATCATTTCCTTATCCCAACCTCTTATCCCAATGTCAAACCAGGCCATAGGGTTTGGGGATAAAAAATTCAACAATTTTGTTCATATTTACATTTATCAAAATTGGGATAAAAAATTGAGATAAATGTTATTCTAGCATTTATATCAAACGAAAAGTGGAGATAAATGTTATTCTAGCATTTAGCATTTCAAAATTAGGACAACAGTCCACACATGTCAGGGTTTAGGCAAAATCAAACCAACATATCCGGTAACCGATAACCCGAATTTGAGGAGAGCAGAGTAAACGAATACCGACCAAGCAGATAGTCTAACACCTCGCGGGCAAATGCCAAATCGCGAATCGAGTAGGACTCCATGTCCCGACTAGACGAAGACCACGAGCAGAACCTTGAAAATGGTCAAATGTTTGTACGGACTGCGTGTAACATCACTCTTTGTTTTCTAGTCTATGAACTAAGAAGTTAAAATAAATGCACTTAGTTTCCAAAAATCATTAACTCAATTGGTGGGTTGATCTGTTTTTAGTACTTTTTAAGTATATCTAATTTATTACTAATTAATTTTGAAAGTTAACTGTACCAGAAGCTACTGACTGTTTAACTTTTGTATTTATTTATAACATTGCTTAAAAGTGAGCTTTCTAGGTTATTTTTTTACACAACAAGCAACCTCAACTAAACATCATATTATAATCTTATTCCATAGCACCAAATCATTTACGTGGGGGCTGATAAGCCTCAACTGATGACTTCTTGGTAAGCCCCCTTTCATACTACTTTCTTGGGTTGTCACACCAATTAAAATTTTAGGTTAAATGGGAATTCTATGATATTTCAATCTAGATATTAGTACTCCCTATGATAATTAGAATTTTGTTCTTAGCTAGTAGTAGTAGCTCGCAATGAATGTACACAACTGAGTCCAAACACACACATTTTCAATGAAAATTTTAACAGTTTGTAGATATAAAAATCTCCACTGTTATAATGAGACGTGTCTTGCCCAGGTTAGTTGTTCCACCTTCGTCGAACAACCACATGGATCGAGACACCAGTCCGATGTAGACAAAAGAACCTCTGGCACCCAAGTTATGCTAAAGGGGAACTGGATGGTTCTGCAAAAAGGTAGATGTGAATATCCTGTACCTTTTTCCATAGTAGTGTGTGCTATTTATATATAGTTTATCGGGTCCAATGACAGACTTTCATGTATATGGTGTATTCATGAGCTATCATGTGACACACAAGAGGTCATATACGATATTTCTAATTGGTCACGCGACTTTAATTCGGATCAACCAGGTTATAATGCAGGTATAATCCATGAGGCTATTTGATAGTTCTTCTTGATCTCATGGTACGAGGGCAGACCGGCTTTGACCCCTTCAAAGTGATTTGAACCTGACTCAACTTGTGTTCAATTATTTAGCTCATATTGAGTCTTTATTCATATGATGATTCTACACTACAAATTCTATTAGGACTCATAACATTAGGCTGATCCGATACATGTGGACAAGTAGACAACACATATAAGCATGTGAAAGCTTGCTATTTTTTTTCTTGCTAAAGTATAATTGAGATTCACGTAACAATCACACTTGCTCACATTAAACAATTTTATGTGTAGCTACATTGGGCATCTTTATCAATCTATATAATGATTCTCCATGCTTATCACATAAATGATCTCATCACCACACAACTTTTATGCAAAAAAAAAGAAAAGAAAAACGTGATCATGAATTATAATTTTGTTCAATTTGGATGGTGACATGCACAATCTTAAAGGATATGCATAATCTTTTGTTCAATTTGGACGGTGACATACACAATCGTACATAAATTATTTTATATATTCTAATATATGAATTTTTTATTTTTTTAATTATAAAAATATCTATTAACAATTCAATCAATTACATACTTCATTTTGTAAAGGTACGTACTTTATTAAATAAACATATTAACAGATGGAATTTTAAAAAGGGGTCTATCCATAACATTATCCACACACTTTTATTTATGAAATTCAACACCAACCCAATTGTTTTTATTAGACAGGTTTGAAAGAAACAAAGGTTGATGAGGATAAGCAAAAAAAGAGAAAGAGAGGCATGTTTAAAGCATAAAGGAGCGCATGCTCATGCAGACAATCGTGGGAAGAATTTTTATTTTATTTATAAAATAAAATGTAACAATGATTTCATAATGAATTAAATGCATGGAATTCAAACAAAATGGAATTCCATAAAACAATTGATGCATGTCTGATGCGAAACGTATGTTCCAAGTCAACCTTAATTCATATGGTTCAGTGTTTATAAAAACAACAAAGAGAGATATTAATCAATGACTTGTTGCATCATATAAAATGTACATGACATGATAAGACTACACTACACACATATATACTAATATACACCTTTAAAAAAGCCATTCCATGAATCACATATATCTGCCCCTATAAAATAAAATAATATAAAATAGAATAAGTTAAATGTATCGCACTCACATCCGTATAACCCACCAAATAATATGATATGTTAATAAATTTTAAGAACAACCCACCAACAAATAAAAAAATAAAAATTCAAATGTAATATACCCATAAATTATATTATTTTATTTTAAAAATTCCATTTTTTTTAGTAACTTTAGAGAATTTGTTTTATTTGAAATTTATAAAATTTAATTATATTATCTATTTAAAATTTTAAGATAAGATTAAAGAAGAAATATTGATTTTAGATAATAATGGACTTTAATAAATTTGTTAAAAGGTAAAATTGTAAAATTGTGTTTAATACAAATTAAAACACTTTTGGTTAGTGTGTGTGTATATATATATATGGATGGATTTAATTAGATGAATCTGGTTTTATACACGTGTCACGTGAACTTAAATGTACATGATCTACATATAATATTGATATAAATAACACAATATAAACGAAATATTTATAGAATATTGAACAGTTTAAAAAGTTTAATCCTTGTAGCGTACCAAGTCTACTAGCTAATAAATTTGTATACCATATAATATTTTTTTCATATTATAATAAAATAAACTAATTTTTTTTTATAGAATTTGATTGTGATAGATTTGATGAATATATTTAATTTTGAATTACTAAAATTTTAATATGTTGATATGATTTACTCAATTTTGATTTGTGACTGGATATAGATTCAACTGCATGATATATTTTTAGAGCACTAATCATATGACAATTTTTAATCAATTTGATAATCTGGATTAATCACTTTGATAATCTGGATTAATCACAATAGAATATGTCATCCTATTACTTTTTAGTAATGTTGCTATCTGCGATTGTGATATATCGGAGAGATTCCCTGTGGTTGACCTTACAGGCAATCTGAAAAAGCTATCTACGTCTATTTATCCCTGATCCCACATGATTCTTTTGAATTTCGTCTAACAAACTTGAAATATAACTGTTAGAATTGATCTCAGATATCATGAAAAAATATTGTATTTCAAAGAGTAATTAATTTGAAGAACTCAGATATAATATGATTCATAATATAAAGATAATAAGATCAAGAGAAAAATGATTGGAATCGCCTAGTCAAGAGACACATAGGAGATGTTATTCTTGAAACAAATATGTCCTCTATACGCACGGAGTTTCACCGACACAACATTCTCGAGATACAACTCGACCTGCGAGATTCCGCCGACTCCCCATGGTGCGATCAAGTGGAATCCTCAAACCGAATCCTTGTATTGTCGATGCCCGAAATAGATTGATAAGACTTGATCAAGATCTTTTATAAAACATGAAAGGAATTTTGATGAATAAAATTCTCATAGAAGAAGTTGATTGATTCCCCTTTGTTATGTTAGATACCAAACAATCCAATACATAGGAAGAAGAACGGATCAGATTCAACGTTCCATTTGTAACTCATGCAAATGAATTGCATTCATGCATGCAATTAATAATTAATAAACATTTATATGCATAAAGTGTAACCTTCAAACGCATGGTATCATGTGGACCGAGGGACTATTACACAAATTAAACACATCCAGCGGTTTCACTAAAGCTTACTAATGACTGGATTCAAAACATCATATTGAATTTGGATCATTATCTCCAACAATAACACACAGCGCCGATACTCAAATCCAAGACCGTTTTCATTAGTTTTTTTTTTTTGAAGCAAAGGTAGATGTTTGCTACCCGATTTCATTTCTGATATCGAATTACAAACTCCGACCGTTTTCATTAGTTGATTGGATATTTTTTGGCGTGGAGCTCTCAAAGACACGTGCATTGTGTTTGTGAAGTTTCATCAATGAGTAGAACAAAATTACCCTTTTTCATGAAGAAACACTTATTTTCAAGATGCACTTGTAACATTTTCTTCTTCTTTTCCATAGTGTCACTTTCTTCACTTTTAATCCACGTTTTGTTCGATATATAATGATATGGACTTTCCCTTAAAAAACAAAACAAAAAAACTACTGTACTATTAATTAGTTCTTGAGTTGAAGACATGATCCATCACCAAATAACTCAAAAAAATAGTTGTTATTACAGTGACTATTAGTAGGGAGATTATTAGAATAAAGAGAGTTTTACGACTCTCTTTAAATTTGAAGAGGTATAGTACCAGGATAATATTTATATTCAGTCCATTTTCACCCTTAAATTTAGTCTACAAGTGTTTTAATTTTTTTTGAAATAGTGTACCTCATTTAATGAGGTACGCGTTTGTATATAAAAAAAATGAAGCATACACACTAATGAATTGCATAGATGTATTTATAAAAAATGTAAAATTTTTTTATCGAAGCATATACCTTGCTAAGGTAAGTATATGTTCTCATAATTTTCTACTGACGCATATCATATTAGAATTGAGGCTGAAAAAACTATGTGTAACACCACTCATAGTTCTATCTATATATGGATGAGCATGCGTTTTTCCCGCTAAAATTAGGTTTGAAAATTATTTGAAAAATGTTCTTTGATATCCAAAAATATATAAATTATCAAATGTTTAAATATCCAAATTGCGGATATGTATATCAATCTATCCACTCCTATAAATATTTGAATTGACATATATCATAAAATATTTATGTTTGTAATATACTATTCATATCCATGATCTACACGATTAATCACAATCATGAAAATTTAAATACCTATTAACTTTTCTATGTATGATATATGTATGATGTATAAGCCTTAAGATCATCCAACTTTAGTTTCCAAGTCTTTTTGTATTAAAGGTAGTTTTTTTTCTTTGTACTATATATATTTTGTTGGAGAATTTAATGAGAGATTTGATTCATTATTTTTAATTCTTAATTTATGATATACTAGCTGTGTCATGGGTGATTTCCCTTGTCATGCGCAACCCGTCCGCATTTTATCCCGTTTATATCTTATTGCAAACGGCATCTTGCCAAATTAGCCAATATGTCGCTGTTAGTGGTGAGGCAGAGTCTTATTCGGGATAGATTGATATATTTTTAAACAATTTTTGTTTGTAGCATTTTTCTAATCATCGTCATTATTATTTTTTTTTGTGTGTTAAAACATGAATATATTATTCCAGCTCCACTTAAAATTATTGTGAAAACTTATTCTAATGGATTAATTAAAAAATAACTATCTAAATTTATTCTTATTAACCAAATCAAACCAACCGTGTACCTTTTTTTTCCTCTTCTCATCTTATTTGCCCTTATTCCTATGTTCAAAGAGATGCTAAAGAAGTTTGAATCTAGTCAGCAATAGCTTCTATCAAACTGCACAATCTATGAATTGAACTGTCAATCTTGAGTTTGGTGAGCACCATCAATATTCAATATGAGAATGAGATTTGTACCCCATAATTCACTATGCAGTTTGATTCATAAATTATATAGTTTAATTAATAGACTGTGCAATTCAATACTAATTGAATCGAATGAAATCTGACTAAATCTAAACTCCGGGGCGGGTGGACATCGAAATATCAAATTAAATATATAATAATAAATTTATGGATGAAGGATAATAATTAATACGGTGGTCATCAAGATATCAAAATATATATATATATATATATATATATATAAATTAAAATTATGGATGAAGGATAATGTTGAAAATATAAATTTTCAGCTGCATAGGTGAGGTGGCACAGTCTGATAAGAAATGGAAACGTTAATAAGTGGATAAACTAGTCTGTACAGACCAGCGTTTATTAGACAGGTGGTCACATCTGGGCCGTCCACATCCAGATGAAGCGATCAGAGAAAGACACGTGGTAGGTGTCAGATTTGACGTGGGTGACCGTTTCGAGATTCTGATTACCGCGTCAAGCTCTTCATATATTTCTTGTATTTCATTATTTTTGTCTTTTTTGAGGGTCCGTTTTGTTAATTCACAATCAATTTTTTAAAAGAAATTAATTTCAAGTCCTCTAAAGAATTCTTGAATTAATTTTAAGTCTCTATATTATTTGATGCATTATTTGTATGTTTTTTCATTTAATAAGGTTATCTTTTATATATTTTTTTTACTTTTATTATTGGGTTTACATTTTTAATAGTGTGCACAAATATGTGTATAGATAGAAGGACCTAGAAATAATATAATGGGTTTTGGAGGTTTATAAATAAGTTGATATATTTTAGGGATTTAAAAATAAATAAAGGATTCTTTAAAGGACCTGGAGATAATTTAAAAAAAAATAGAAGAAGATATGGGTGTCAATCTCGTCCCTATCCAAGACTTTTTCTTTGGTGGGGAGGTGGGTGTGGGACCCACCAACTCTACTCTCTTTGAGAGGGAGAGTGGATTTACATGATGTTATAATTTGTCACTTTATATTTAGTTTTTGGAGTATTTATTTTATAGATATTTATGTTATATGTGACTGAGTTACTGTTTAAATACTTAATATTTGATGACTCGTTGAGCCACTGAAACCCCGAGTCAGTCACTGAACCAATAATTCTAACAGTGATCAAGTATAAAAAAATGTTTTAAAAGTTTAATCATATTGAAGAACCAGAAAATATCATATTTAACAAATTAAGAAATTAATTAGTTATGCGTGTAATAAATAAATTAAAATAATTAATATTATTAAATTAAATTATGTTCATGATATCGTCTGAAATGAATTTTAATGTATAGACATAACAATAAATTTAACTTTTCTTGATAGTCTAAGTCTGTCTCCGTAGACCTTCGATGACGGATAAAAGCCATCTTAAGTTTGTTGGCGTTGAGGGGTGTCGCGAAAAGGTTTGCGACGGACTATGTTTGTTGCCGTTCCTACATTCAGCGACGGATTGCATTTGTGCTGTGTGGGATTTTAGCGACGGCTTTTAGCTGTCGTACTTGCTATGTAGCGACGGATATTGTTTGTCACTAAGATGTTTTACAAATGCACAAGCTGTCCCATGTGATCTTTTACCAACATAACAGATCCATTGGGAGACCCCACAGAACCTATAAAACCTAATACTCCACTTACTATCAAAACAAATGTAATTTAATATATGAATACATAAGGGATCATGAATATATATATTTTTTTAAAGAAAGATATTTATTACCCGATTTCATTGAATGAATATCTAATTATAAACTCCAAACAGGTGTAGGGAGGGAAAAGAGCAAGAATAAATAGAAAAAATATAAACCAAAACCATGGACGTGCTCCGGCACGACCAAGTTAGAAGAGGCATCTAGACCAAAGAGGTACTGAAGCTCCCCATTGTTTATGTTGTGCCTACAGCACTGCTCCCAATCATGGTTGAGACGACCCAAGCTGCCGCAATGAACCGATTCCAGTCCCGGAGACTGGCCCAAATGGATCCCACATATTCTCGTGGTGCATGCGAACTCCACGAAAGATCACCTCATTTCGGGTGGGTCAAATCGTCGTCGCCCCCGCTAGCACAATAGCTTGCGAGCACGTCGCTTGACCTCTATCAGACGCAGCCCCATACATTGCCTTCCCTACCCACCATAGCTCCTCAATATTGTGGAAGGAGGTCAACAGTTTGGTATGTTTCCCCCAACTTTGCCCTAGAACCTCCTCACAAAGGCGCATTCACAAAACATGTGCGTGATGGTTTCTAGGGCCACCTAACACAATGCACAAGTTGTTGGAGCATTTACCTCCCACTTAGCCTAATATACCTTCGTGAGAAAACGTTCCTGGAATAGAAGTCACATGAATACTTTGATCTTCATAGGGATCTTCGAACGCCACACCTATTTGAATTTTAAATAGCTTGGAGAGGTGCCCGCCGTCCGCTCACGCTACTATTGATACCCTCCCTTCACTATGTACTTCCCTATCATTGTCAGCCGCCATCTGATGTTGTCCTCCCGATCTGGCCGCAACACGAAGTAATCTAGTATAGACTTCAAAGGCTTGAATTGCCTAGCTTCTGCCTCCCCTAGTCGTGCCCGTGTGATAGACACAGTTCATCTCCCACCATTCTCCCGTCCTTGGAAGAACTCGTCAACCCTGCCTTCTTTGTTACTGGATAGATGGAACATATCGGGCACGACGTCCCCCAACCACTCCTCCCCACACCATCGATCATTCCAGAAATGGATAGATGTGCTGCTCTCCAACTCCCAACCAAACGCCATGCCAACCACTTGCATGTCTGATAATATACCTTTACATAAACTTGATGTTCTTGCGTTAAGAGTGTTACCTTTACATCTCATAGAATTTCTAGTATCTTAGTCATTCCAACATCAATTTAAGATAAACTAAATAACAATCATATTCAATTTTACATAGAATAATAACTAAGAGAAAAAAAATGAGTTAATCAGTAAAACTACATAATTGAGAATTGGCTTCTTGGGAAACGTTAATCAGGTGAATTATATAAAAAAGCTTCAACGGTTACCTGAGTTGGATCGATGAGTCAAATGCAAAATCTATCGATCACTCTATTTGACTAATCGAACTTGAGTAAATTTTTTTAATAACTTTTAATTTTACATTATATATAATTTATCAATTTATATATTTATCATGAAATATAAATATTAAAAAAAATCAAATCACATGTAAATTGTTTTTAGGATTATTTATTTGTGTTATCTTATAAAATATCTCCTTTTTTTAGAAGGATTAAGGGAGTATGTATAAAGTTGCTAGACTGTCTTTTATTTTAATTTGTTTGTTTATTTTTAGGGAAATGATACGTTCAACCATGAGTGCAGCCCTTTTTGTAGTCCTCCTGATTTTGTTTTTGTGAAAAAACATTCTTCCATTGAAGTATATATTGTTATATGAAATGAAGTATATACAGAGATACAATAATATATTTTTTTTACTTTAAAAAAATAAAAAAAATTACGTCATACGTTATGATATATAGAACCTCATACACTATAATAAAGTAATATATATTGTGTTATCATAGTGTATGGTATTGCAGTCAAAGTTACAAAATGGACTCGAGTGTACCATCACTCTTATTTTTCCATTGATTTACTCCAAAGTTAGTTGTCTAGCATTTCTTTCTTTTTTTTTACTCATGCATGCCAACAAATTATTTACATGGGGCCTGATGAGCCTCAACCAAATACCAATGACTTTTTCATACACCTTTTCACATATTCATATGTTATGACCCACTACTAAAATACTATGTGAAATGGGAATTCTCTTATTATCTTATAAGTCAAGACTCGTCATAATTAAAAGTTTATTGATTACTAGGAGCTCATGTCCACGCATGAGTCTAAATCATCTGTATGACAGACACATAGGAGCCTTGTATGCATTAACCAGGGGATATCACATGAAAGATATATAATCGTTTTTAATTAAAAAAAAATTGAAAACTATTACTATTTTAATCGAGATTTACATGGAAATAATCGCATTCTCAGTTTAAACAACTTTGTGTTACATACGTGACACCTCATCAATTCATGCAGTGATTCTCTGTGTTTTCGTTACAAAAAAATCTTATGAGATTTTTGCATATTTACCCCTCAAAAAATATAATTTTTCAAAATATTGATGCTAAAAATCTCAACATAAAATTATCTCTGAAAACTTTTAAGTTAGTGCATCAGTGCTCATCTGGTCAGCTTTCGTTGGCAATAGTTAAGGGGCTTTGTTTTATCTCCATTAAGTGAATGTGTAAAATGACCTATATATACTCCTACTAGTTGAATGAAAAATATTTTAGTGGAGAATATTTTTACTTTTCTAGAATATCTAGTTACCCTAATTAATAATCACGGTTGAACAATGTTATAAATGACATGTGATGGAAGGGTACAGATGCATTGACTTTCCAAGAGCATTTTTTCATTGAGGTCTTTAGCTTGAGTATCTAGACAAAATTGGATTTTATACTATATACATGCAAAAATAGATAATCTTATCACCATACAACCTTTATGCACAAAAGTGTGATAAGTTTATTCTCTATGAATTCAACACCAACCCAATTATGTTTGTCAAGCTAGGTTTGGAAAAAAAGTTAATGTGGATAAGCTAGAAAGGGGTGTGTATATTTTAAGACTAAAAACTCGCGTGTTCATAGGGATAATAAGTCATCAGAAGAATTGAAATAACAAGTAGGAAGTTTGAATTGCATGCATTGAAACTAAAAAAAGAGAGAAGGAATTCCATTAAAACAATTGATGCATGTTTGACGTGCAACGTATGTTATGAGTAATTGAAGGGACAATATCTCTTTGCGCATGAGATATGTTACATTTGGAAAACGTTAGAAACAGTCCTTCAGACAGTCTCATAGACAGTTCGGATATATTTTATTTTAGAAGTAGAAAATCTTATCTACATAATCACGAGACTTGAATTAGTCCCTAAGGAGATATTAGAACCATTATTAAAGTGGAGCCAAAATCCAATATGTAACTGATTTTCTAATGGACAATGATTATTATTAAAAAGATTTGAATCTTTTTATACAATTTTTTTTCAGTCTCAGATGCGTCGATAAAAAATCATCAGAGCATATACGCACATTAATGAGTTATATGTTTTAATAGAAATTTTTCACATTTTCAATAAATGAATACATGCAATTAATTGAAGGATAAACTTCATTTTTTATAGAAACATGTAACTCATTAGATGAGATATACTATTTTTAAAAAATTCAAGACACGTGTAAATTAAAATTAGGTTGGAAAAATGGTTGTACGTAATATTATCATAATATTTATTTTAAAATATAATTTTTTTTAATCTAAACTAATCAATAAAAAGCTTTAATACATCTGGTCCTAAAAATTACCTCACCTCTAAGTCATATACCCTTATTTGTATGTTATATGCATTTTAAAAACACCAAAGAAAATTTATTAAAATGTAGATTACTTCCAACAAAGGACATGATTTTTCTTAAAAAAACAAAATCCATTTTTCCAAAATCAACAGACACACATCCCAAGATGGTAAGTGATCAAAAGTCATGACACTTGTTATGAATACATTAAAAAAACTGGAGCCACCAACTAATAAAACAGAAACATCATATTTCAGAAACAGGAGAACCTAAATTAAAAATGTGAAAATGTAAAAATAAACGGACTCAGATAAAAAAAATTATACAAAACTTTTATATTAAACCACTATAAGAATTCAGATTTTAGTGACTATCTTTACCGACGGCCAGGGCAAACTGCATCGCTGATGCTTAGTTGGGATGTTTAAAAACATTTTCACTGACGATCACACTGTAACCGTCACAAATAGTGCTACTGAGCCCCCAAAAGAAAATGAAATTGTGAGGGGCATAATACATTACATGATTAGCGACGGCCATGGGGCCTTCGCTATGTCGTTTAGCCTCCAAAGCATTAAACAGCTAATGACGGCCATTGTGGACATTAACTGATTTAGTGACGGCTTTCAACGTAGGTAAAACACCATTTTTTTATTGTGACACTATAACATACATAAGCATCCGAAGATCTTTTATAACTAGAGTTGATCGTGGACACAAACAAGCAAAGTTTCTGCCTAGGACTCCACCTTCAAGAGCCTTTCAAATATTAAAAAAAAACATTGTTTGATAAAAACATATCGTTTTTTATTTATTGATAGATTAGTAAATTAAAACAAAATTTAAGGTTCAAATTTATTTATATTTTTTATTATTTTTTTGTTCTCCCTAATTTGGAGTTATATATTGTTTTTCAGTTTTTTGTTTTTTTTAATTGTTTTTATTTTCTAAATTTTCTGTTTTTAAATGGTTGTATTATTTTTATCACTTTTAATTTTATTTATTATTTGCCTTTCAAATCTTTGTTTCAATTATCATAATTATTTTTTTATCCTTGCCACTGATAATATGAGATGTCAAGCCAACATTGACCCTGTTTAAAGTTTTTCTGTAAAAAGGAGATCTAGTTATGCAAAATAATAATAATAATAATAATTAAATGTTAATCTTAAATGGATTTTTTTGGCAAAAAAAAAAAAAAAACATGTGCATTGTGTTTGTGAGTCCTTCATGATGAAGAAAACATTCAATGTATATGCTCTTGAAACTTCTTTTTTTTGTCGTTTTCGTCGCTTTTAATCCACATTTTGTTCTATATAACGACATGGTCTCCAAGAAAAACATTTTGTAAAAAATGGAAACCCATTTGAGCCTGCAAAAAAATAAACCATGTTATATATTAGTAGATTAATCATTCAATTCACCTGTCAAAAAACATGTGAATTGTGTTTGTAAGATTTCATCAACTACTAATAACTCATTATCTTCTTTTTTTCTGGACCATTTGCGTCCCTTTTAATCCACATTTTGTTCTTTTGTTCTTTACTTCTATTTAATGACATGGACTTCAAAAACAAAAAACATGAAAACCCATTTGAACAAACAAAATATAAAGAGCTCATCATTCTTGCAATCAGAACGAGTACATGAGTTGTCTCGTAGAATATTTTGTACTTGGATGAGTATATACTGGATTAAAAAAGATATTAAAAAAAACAAAAAATATGAAAACCCATTTGAAAACACAAAAGATAAACAGCTCATCATTCTTGCATAGTTGCAGTTAGAACAAGTACATGAGTTGTCTAGTAGAATATATTCAGTACTTTTGTATATACTAGATTAAGACTCCATTTTAAAATGGAGTTGGACAGTTTTTAGGTTTGTAGTAAGCTGTTTTTTTTAAACCCGTTTTCAAATAATAAAACTGGGGCCAAAAGGTATAGGCATTATGTTAAAAAATTGTCTAAAACCTGAGTTTTTTAAAAGTTGTGAAGAGATAGTTTCCTACAAAATTAGTTTTAAACATAGATTTCGCCTAAAATTAGTTTTGATGTAAAACAATATACATTCAACTCATTCGAATGTATGTGTCATCTTTTTAAAAAGTATTTATACTATTGAATAAATATATATTTTAAATGATTAATTCAAAGTATGATTTTCAACCTTTTTTTTCCATCTTTAGGTTTTTTTAGCACATGATGTTGGAAAACGGGACAATGGAAGGAGACAAAACTGGTGCGGGTGCTTCAAGGATCAACAGTGTTGAATGCTTTTAGACAGACTTCTCCCATTCCGGTATAAGCCGCGAGTATACCAAGGATTGATGAAGTGCCGCCTTCAGGATACAATGAAGCCCACTCTTGGTGTTAAGAGCAGAGTGTGTACTCTCTGTCTCAACCTCTTATAACTCTCTGTTTGAGGGGGCTGATGATGCTAACTCGTAATGGAAAGAAAGAGAAGATAAGTGGTTGTTGTGCTGTTTGTTTTGGATCTGAGGGTCTCAATTTATAAGCAAAATGGTGCCATTTGGTTCAAATGAGACACCCTTTCATGAATGGAGAGTTACAGGAACCGTCCAATATATTGGTGGTCCACCGTTTCCACGCGATCGTGCGGTCCAGATCGTCCATCACGAGATGCATCCCATCAAATGGCACCCCTTGGTGAATATAACCACCAACTGTCAATCCAACGGTGCACATTGCATCTGAACGTTCCTTCATTGGATGGTCCAGATTGCATCTGATCAAAACGATCTCCACCATCCGATTAGCCAAAAAGAAAAGGCTCCAGCTCCTAACGACCTAAAACGCCCAATACGCACACGCGCGCGCACGACATGTACTTTATATACGTTGTTAACTCATATACTATTATCCATGACATATACATTATTATGTCAACCTATATATTGTTATGCATCCATGTACATTGTTAGATCCTTGTACACTTTTAGATTTACACACGAACAATATTTCAAATAGAATGACTTAAACAATACTTAAAACTGATTTTTTCTTGTGAACAGTGATTGCAGAAATGATTGTGCTATTGTTTTCCAAAAAGATTAAACATTTTATTAGTAGATCAATCAATATAAATTAACCTAAGAAGATTAGGTCGAAAGAACAAATACTTGTTCCCTTTTACTCCATTTTCTAACTAAACCCACCACCTGCCTGTTTTTTTCCTCAAACCCACCACCCTTTAAATATATATAACTATATTGAAACACCAAACTCACTACCCACCACAAGTCCTACAGTTTCTCAAGAATGACAACACCCTTTAACTGTCTTCATTTGATCATTGAAACTTTGGAATTATCATGCCCAAATGACAATGGTGATTTTCATTCTCAGATCATGCATACCGATTGATTCTTGAAAGATAGAAGATGTCATTTTGTAATTCAAGTTTCCATTGAAGCCAGTCATGGCCTGTGCTTCCATTAAATTACAATTAAGATCTTAGCTAATTAAGTAGGAGCGAAGAGAGATTTGGGGTCAAAAATCCATTTCTTTCACATAACTCCGAATACATGTCAACTGATTTTTTATTTATTAGGGTGGTGGATTGGGATATTTATCAGGGGAGGTTTTTGGAAAATGTTGACCGTTTGGACAGTGAATTCAATGGTTTTTTAAAAAAAAATAGAAACATTTTTTTTTGGTAATAATAGGTGGTGGGGTTAATGAACAGGGCTGTGGGAATAACCGTTCCCTTCTTTGGGCGTGTGATTGTGGGCCCAGCCTGATTTTGTCTTGCATTTTGGACCGACCATCCAGTGGACCCCTTATCTTCCATTTTGATCCCTACCGACTTGTCCCACACGTCTTCCAACATCAATTTTAGATCTGATCCATCAAAACTGAAAGTCCTCTATTTTAAATTATATAATATATATACGGGGAAACTTAATTAGGAGTCCATGTGGACACATGTTTTTTGTTTTTAGATCCATGGGATTTTTTAATATTTTTTTAACTCCTAAGGCAATAAAAAATTATTTTTAAGTCCCTCCCTCCAGCTCCAGCTGCATGTTGTTCAAAAATATTGAAAATACTCCCCTCCAATTATTTTTATACACTGCTAACATTCTCTATTGTATTGTTATGTATCTCTAGTACACTATTGAAATTTTTTAGTACATTGTTAACATTCACATAAAATACACACGTTCAATTATTTCAGTACACTGTAAACACTCCCTAATACATTATTAAATATCTCTAATATATTGTTAACACTCCCCAGTGCTGCAGTGCATTGTTAACTTTTGTATATTTGGGTGAGGGTATTTTTAATATTTGTTAACAATATTTGACTAGAAGGACTTCAAGATAATTCTTCAATGTTTTAAAAATATAAAAAAAAATTAAAAAAATTTGAGGGATCTAAAATGATAGATGGGCGATGAATCGGACCATTAATTAATTTCCTGATGGTTATGGATAAAGATAAGGTCCCAATAATGTCACACCAAGAAAATCTGACCATTGATATGGACCAACCAAGGAGAGAAAAATGAGTAAAAGAAAAAAAATTGGGTTGGTGGGAGACCAAATTCCTTGGTCAGCGAGATCTCAATTTTAGTGGATTCGGTTTTTAAAGTTTACTAAATAAAAATATAAACTATATAAAATAAACAAAATGAAAAATTGATAAACATATATGTCACGAGCGGTGAAACATTCAAAAGTTTATTTTTGCAGCCCGTTTACAACTTCATATGCTATAAAAATACAATATATACAATATTATCATAGTATATAATATCTTATCATAATATATGGTGTAATATTTATTTTTATTTTTTAAATAAAAAAAATACATTATTACATCTCAGTATACGTGTCTCATTTTATTTTTATATCTGTAGCAAATATATTTTAAAGTAGTAAATTTTTTATTTTGTAAAATGCAGTTATTTGGGGAAAATTAATTTCGGATCCCCCGAGAAACTCCTAAATATTTTTGGTCCTTGAAATATATGAATTTATTTTTTGATCCCCATGTTAGTTGTGTATTATTTCTGTATCCCTCTATCCAATTGGAGTAATCTTTTACCCTTTTTTCACTTTTGCTATATTTTCATTTTTCATTTGTACCCCTTTTTCTCATCCACACAAACTGCAACATCTCCCCCCTTTGCATGTGGTCCACGTCACCCTCTTCTTTCTGTGATTGTCTCTCTCTCTCTCATGTCACTCCCTTCTTCTCTCCCGTTTTAACAATATATCCAACTTTTTTAGCAGTGTATCCAATTTTGTTAACAATGTACACAATGGGTGAAGGGGATGAATAAAATATAAAAATGTTAACGGTAGAATTAGCCACATTTACTAAAAAAGATTTGAAAATAATAGACGATAATGGGGTTTGAAAACCTAAAAATAAATCCAAATGTTCCAGGAATCTAAAAATAATTCTAAAGGTTGAATTATTTTTCCCTTTATTTTTTTGTTTGTTTAAATTGTCATGGATTTCTTGTCCATCCAAAAAAAAAAAAAAAACATTGTATCCGCCGAAAGAATGTGATAACAAATCAAGCAACAAATACATACATAATTTTAGATGGTGTACATGTCATAAAATTATTTATGTAAATTGATATATAAAATTTTACAAAATATATACATCAAAATAGAGATGGATTTGTGACTGGGTTTTTGAGGTGATGGGATTTTTTTTTAAAGCAGAAGACAAGTCATCCTTTTTCATGGAGAAACGATCATTTTCAAAAGAAACATTGAAACTCGTTTTGATTTTTCAATCCACGTTTTGTTCTATACAATGATATGGACTTCCCAAAATATATATATATATATTCCAATTATGTCCTACATATGTTTTGAATTTTTTAAAAATAATATACCTCATCTAATGAGATAAATTTTTTATATAAAAAATGAACCATGTATTCTAATGAACTACATAGATGCGTTTATAGAAAACATGAAAAAAATCTATTGAAGTATATATCTTGTTAATATGAATATATGCTCCAGTGATTTTATATTGATTCATGTAAAATTATTTAGTTACACAATTATATAAACAACTTCTTACAAATACAAGCATTATCCAATTGTATGACCAAAGACTGCCTCAGTCCAACTCATGAAATGTCCACACACTGAAATAGAATTTGAGTGCCAAATTGTTTTTTGTTTATTGTAGTAGTCATAAAAAATAAGTTTAATATAAAAAAATCCAACTAAATTGACAAAAAATATTGGGAAAATTAATTAGAGGTCTATGGAGACACCTCTGTAATAACAATAGGTCTCTTGACTTTTTCTTGTTTTCTTTAGGTCCTTAAGTTAGTGGTGGTATTTTGTTTAGGTCCTTCCATCCAACTTCCATCCATTCTATTTTTTTTCTTTCTCTTTTACCCCTAAATAAACATCATTTGCCTCTCTTATCTCCCCCACCTCTCTCTTTCTTCCCCAAACAACTCAATAAGTTATGAGACCTATATCAGCCCTCCATTGCGCCGATCTCGACCCCAACGCTGATCGCGCACCCCGACCTCTCCTAACCGTCTCCCAACTGTCTCCCGCATCCCATCCGTGAGCCAAACCCCCTCTTGCAACCCTGTCCGCAAGCCTAACCCCCTCTCACGATTTGTCCGTGAGCCTTACCCCCTCTCGCGATTCCGTCCACGAGTCCAATCCCCTCTCGCGACCCTGTCCGTGAGCCTAACCTGTTACTGGTATAACAGTGTACAAAATATGCGTAACAGTGTACGCAGTATAACACACATTGAGAATAACAGTATACATAGTGTAACACAAAACCTGATATCTGTAAGAAGTATAACAGTGTACACAATGTACGTAACAGTTTACGCAGT
The DNA here is from genome assembly GCA_030737835.1 of Acorus gramineus. Lineage (NCBI taxonomy): Eukaryota > Viridiplantae > Streptophyta > Magnoliopsida > Acorales > Acoraceae > Acorus > Acorus gramineus. The sequence continues at coordinate 5,585,614 of CM060850.1, forward strand.
GTAACACACACAACCTGTAACAGATTTAACAATGTACATATTAGGAATAACAATGTACACAGTGTAACATAGAACTAAATATGAACATGTAACAGGTATAACATTAGAAACTAATATGTGGAACATTCATACAAACATCCAACATTACAACATCATAAACTAAAAAGAGGAATACAACATTGCTTTGAACATTCCATAAAAAACATACATTGGTACCTCTAGGAAGGAGAGCCAATTGATCCGGGTCCAGGGGGGTCCGTGGTGAGATCGGGGCTCAAGGGAGGCCGTGGTTGCGAGAGGGTTGGGCTCACAGATGGGGTCGCGAAAGGGGGTTGGGCTCACGGATGGGATCACAAGAGGGATTAGGCTCGTGGACGGGGTCACAAGAGGGGTTAGGCTCGCGGACGGGGCGCGGGAGACGATTGGGAGAGATCGAAGGGCACGATCGGCGTTGGGGTTGAGATTGGCACAATGCGGGGCTGTGGAGGTGGTCTCACAGCTTGTTGGGTTGTTTGGGGGAGAAAGAGATAGGTTGGGGAAGATAGAAAGACAAATCATGTTCACTTGGGGGTAAAAGAGGGGGTTAGGCTCGCGGACGGGATCGTGAGAAGGGGGTTGGACTCGCGGGCGGGACGCAGGAGACGGTCGAGAGACGTTGGGGGGCGCGATTGGCGTTGAGGTTGAGATCGGCACAACAAGGGGCTGGTGGAGGTGGTCTCACAGCTTGTTGAGTTGTTTGGGGGAGATAAAAGAGACAAATTATGTTCACTTGGGGGTAAAAGAGGGGGTTAGACTTGCGGACGAGGTCGCGAGAGGGGGTTGGGCTCGCGGACGGGATGCGGGAGACGGTCGGGAGAGGTCAAGGGGCACGATCGGCATTGGAGTCAAGATCGACGCAATGGGGGACTGGTGGTGGTGGTCTCACAGCTTATTGAGTTATTTGGGGGATATAAGAGGCAAATCATGTTCACTTTGGGATAAAAGAGGGAGAAAAAAAAATGGATGAAAGTAAGATGGAATGATCTAAACAACATACCACCAATAACTTATGGACCTAAAAAAATAAAGAAAAAGTCAAGAGACATATTGTTATTACAGAAATGTCCCTAGAGTCCTCTAATTAATTTCCCTAAAAATATTTGTTTCTCCTAGTAATCATAAAAAAATTAAGTTTAATATAAAAAATCCAACTAAATTGTTTCTTGTAGCAATCATAAAAAATAAGTTTAATATAAAAAATCCAACTAAATTGATGGATATTATTTGGTGGGAAGTGAGCTCAGCCTGATTTGGTGGACCCCATCATCGTATCTGTTGTTTTGGACCGACCTTTCAGTGGACCTCTTAATTTGTTCCAACTTATCCGTCCAAACACGTTTGCCCAACATTAACTCTACTTACATCTCATCCTTCAAAACCAAGTTCCCTATTTTAAAATAAATAAATGGATTAAAGATAGTACCTGCAAATATGATTAATCACGTATAAGTCCCTATAAATTCACAAAAAAACTCATACACATCCCTGCCGTCAACGTAATTTAATCATAATCTAATCTACTCTATTTAATCCTAACTCATACCATGAAATGATTAAACTATCTTTAATATTTCTATCCTTTTAAAAAATACAGGGTAGAAGATGAATAAAACATTAGTATGAAATTGCATCTTTTGCAGAGACTAATTCATCTTTATGATTGTTAAGAACTATGATTTTTACAAAATTACATAGTGATAGAATATTTTAGAAATATTCAGTCAAATTTAAATGAAAATTTAATCCGGGTTTGATAATTGAGTTTTTATAAATTTTTAAAGATTTGTATGTTTGTCTCAACTTTATCAGGGACTTATATGAGATTATTTTGTAGGGAGATAAATTTCTTTATATATATATATATATATATATATAACAGGGGCGGAGCCAGGAAATAATTTTGGGGTGGGCTGAATTAAATTTTGATAAAAAAAAATTTTATGCCTAATAAAAAGCACTAAGTAAAATTTTATATAAATAAATCAAATTTATAATCAAAATCTACTCAACCATCACATAGATATATAAAAAATTATATAAATAAACATTACTCTAAATAATCAATACAAAAACTACCACCTTTATTTTATAAAAAAAAAATGATAATGAGACATTAAAAATAAATAGAAAATACATATAAAAATAGAACTTCACCCATTCTTTCAGTGAAAAAAATGATAAAAATCCTCCTTATTTATTTTAAAAAACAAAACCATTGTCACACTTAGATATTGAAATAGATATGCTAGAAAGAGAAAATAAAATCACTAAAAATCACACAAAAAAAGTGATTTTAGCTGCAGTTTTTTTGTGACAATAAAAAAAAATGCCTTTAAATGTTATGGCAATTTTATTATATGCCACAAAAAAATAAAAAACAAAGATCAAAATAATTTAATTAGCGGCACTTAGCAAAGTGTCACACCTATTGCAACTAAATTCAAAGTGTCACACTTATTGCAACTAAATTAATCCATTTAAAATATAAAAACAATAATTTAAGTTTTAATTCAGCCATTATAGGAAACAAATTAACTGTCCATATCCCTCACACCCTTATTTTGCTCCACCAAATTTGTTGCACACATTTTTTTTTCTCAAAATCAACAAAACATCTCCCCCAAGAATCTGATCCAATGGACCAAAATAAAATAAAATCTGTGTTTGTTACAAGTTAATTACGATATGGGTTTAAGGGGAATATAGGTATTTTCTTGAAAAATCTGGTCCGGGCCCGGCCCAGTCTACTTATAGATCCGCCCCTGTTATATATAAATTATGATTATCCATAATGATATGGTCCAAAAAAGTCACACCAAGAAAATCCGAACTGATTTGGACAAACCAAAAAGAAGACAATTAGAACAAAATTTGGTTGGTGTTGGACAGATTTAATTAGTGTATTATTATTTAAGATATACCAAATAAAAATATTATATATATTTTGTGTACGATAGAAGTAAAAAAAAAGCATAAATGGCATAATCATTACTGTAACTAAAACATATAATATTGAATTAATTCAGTTCACTTTGTTTCAATCTGATTTGCAAGGTATTTATTGAAAGCAAAGATAAAACAAGTCGACAAGCTTCGAATTTTTTACTTGAAAGGACACAGTTGCACACAAAATATGTTGGGATGATCATAAAAAAAAATTTACAAAATTGATTTTCATTAAAATTCGAATAAATAAAATTAAAAAAAATAAAAAAATAGGTAAAAATAATCTATACATTTTTAGAAAAATAAAAAATAAGAAAAAAATAAAATAATAAAAAGAAAACAAAAAAAATATGTAAAACAACATATAACCAATATATTTAAATTCCAATATAATAATGAAAATAAATAAAATTATAAAATAAGATAAGAAAGAAATAGATAGTTTTTCTAAAAGAAAGATAAAAAAAAACAAAAAATAAATAGAATTCTCAAATAAAAAAATAAAACTTCTCTTTTTTTCTGAGGGAGTAGTTCATTAATCACAGTCATGTTTTTTTTTTTTATCAGGGTATATACCTTCAGAACAATCAGATGAATATATATGATGTGAGGATTGCAATAAAAGAAAGTGCATGTGAGGTTTGGTTTGATCAGTTGAATTGAACCTAGTTGCACCCCTGATTACTTTGCACACCTGGTTCAACTATATGAAATCAAAATCAAAACCAACAATGATCATCAAATTAAGAAGCCTAAAAATTCATGGATCATTTAATATTTGATCTATATGAATAAAAGTGAACAATTCTAATTTCAATATTATACTAATCATCTCCCAGCAAGGTAGGTCGATTAAGTTAAAAGCATAATATAATATCAGTTGGTCTATAATCTACCAACAAGGTAGGTCGATTAAGTTAAAAGCATAATATAATATCAGTTGGTCTATAATCTACCAAGGATAATTTAGAAAACATTCACTCCTTTGGAATGGATGTCTTTCCTAATAGGTAACAAGTATTATTTATATTATCAGTTGAGAACATACGCATGTGCAATGCTGTACAGAGCAACATCAAATAATAATAAAAATATTGTGACATGTTTTGGTGGATAACATATTGAAGGACACGGAACAACTGGTTGCTTCAAAATGCTTCCAAGTTCTACACTTCTACCTAAAAATCAATGGAATGTGTTTCACTTAAATTAAGTGTTTTATCCCCATTTTTAGACAATTTTAAAAAAGGAATTCTACACTCTTTTTTACCATAAATACCCACCTTCTCCAACTTGTTTTTAGCCCCCTTTGACAGTGGGTTATGATTTTTTTGATCAAATATACTACAATGTATGGTACCATGACCTTAATCACTTTTATCTTTGTACACCTAATAAATATGTACATCTTTTTTTAATAAAAATTTTATTCTCAAATGAAGTAACAATATAAATGAGAACAGAGGGACATGTGGATGGGAAAAAAATCTTTTTCAAACCAAATTATTTTGCGCCCCATTAAGTTGGTATTGAAAGTTCATCTACTAAGGGTCCTTTTGAATGGGACGCTGCGTTGTGTTATGCGGGAGTGCTTGTGAGAAGCGTTGTTTTAATACGGGAAAAACACACATAAAATGCAGGGATGCACGGCAAAAGGTGGAAGATATGCTATCTAACAACTGATGCACACAAAAAAATATCACAAGCCATCCCAGAAGACAACCTGCCAAGCCTACTTTTATGACTGAGCAATACAGTGATTTGTGCATCACCACACTTAAGGGAGTTTAATAATATAACATAATACTCAAAACACTGAAATGAGTAAGTTATCTTTAACTTCCCTGAATAAACACAGTTTAGTAAAGCAACAATAAACTCCATGCATATCTGACCACGCGCATGACTGCACCATAACCTGATTATCGAATCCTTCACTGCACACAGTTCATCGTTTCTTGGACTCTATAAAACTCCAGCTCCCTTGACCGAATTACTACATCCGACAATATTCATTTTGATTGTAACAGAACTTGACCATGAGTTGGGAGCTAGTGTCTAAGATCAACAATTGTGGCACTTCCAACAATTAGTTCAATCAACAGCAGTAACTCATCAAAATGGTGTCACATGCCTGTGGTTGCAATGCAAGAACACAGATCTATACAAGTTTGTCGTGGTCAAATTCCAGTTAAAACGAAAGACATTACCAAGAATGTATCAGAACCATCACAATATCCAGGTATAAATCTGTATAATCTTCTGAACCATAAGAGGAGGTAAATAAACTACAACATAACTATTCAGTATAACTGTAAGCTATCAAAACTACCCAAAAAAGGGACCAAGGTCATGGTAACAGATTTACAATGCAACGAGGGGAAAATGTTATACCGTGATGATTATGCATCCTCTACTTTTGTGGAGTATGGGGGTCGCGACGAGCACAATCATATATGATTGCCTGACGTTCAATCCAAGGAATCCTCATATCTTCCTTTAGGGTCATGAAAATGATCCTGTTCTGTTCATCCTTTAAGGCCTCAGTTGCTCCCAATGTGCAATCATCGGAGAGATTGGAATACGAAAGTAGATGAACAAGGCATTCCTTGAGTGTATACAATGTTGGTTTAGAAGCTATATCCCTTTCGAGGTAGGCCCTATCAATCTCCAGCTTCTGCCTCCCAATATCCACCAGCTGAGCTAAAAGATCATCTGTAGTAGTAGATTTCCTCTTCCGTTTGAATCCATCCGCTAAGTCTACATGTTGATTCTTAGCTGATATATTTTTGTTTCCTCTGATTAATGGCGCACTCGATGAGGTGCCTTCACCTGCCATACATGCGAGATTGGGTATGGCTTCCTCTGCAAATGATGTGTCATAAACTTGTAACGCTGCTGTGAAAAGTTTTTTATTGTCATCAGAATCATAAATAGATGCTGATGATTCATGTAGCGAATCAGAATTAGATCCAATGACATGACATCCTATTGGTGCTGTCTCTCCACATATCTCCTCGAGATCCTTATAGAAGGCAAACGGCCTATCTCTAATAGTGGCATACTTCTTATTTTCCTGCACGCACCAAAGAAAAAACCTGATTAAAAGGTTATTTATATAAATATCCCTAAAAAACCTTAATTTGTCAAAGTATCCCCGTTGAAACTCTATTCCCAACAATACCCCTCAAACGGGTTAAAGTTGTGCACGAATGCCCTTCCATCTTAACAAGTCATATTTTAAGTTGTTGATGAATGCCCCTCAAAAGGACATTCATCTACAATTTAATCCCTTTTGAAGAGTATTGTTGGGAATATGGGGTTTTTAGGAGTATTTATGCAAATAACATTAAAAAATTAGAAATACCAAAATCACATGAGCCCATTCTTTGGAATTACTAGGATTTATCCGCTTCTCATCATCCCATTCCCACCCTTCTTTGTTCGAAAGAAAGCTATATAGTTGGTACTTAGTTTTCAAAACCTTCCATCGGTTACGAAAATGACTTTTGTCCATGGTCGTGGACATTTGTTCATTGAAGTCCGGGATGATGAAATTCCAGGCTTCTCTGTTAAATTTTCCAAGACAAAATGAAGGCAGACACGGCTGGAGCCGTGTCCGACACGTGTCCGTGCCGTGTCCGTGTCCGACATGTGTCCGACACGGGTACGGGACCTTCAGAGAAGTGTCCGTGCTTTGTAGATATCCTCACTTCTTTATGATTATATTCTCCGGTATATTTAACATATTTTTTTAATTAAAAGTGTATTTAACATGTTATAGAAATTAAAATATGATAAAAGTGAATAACACCTCAAATGAGGTCACTCAATGAATAAGAAAAATCACATATATTCATTACGTTGTTAACTACAGTCTCTAAGCTGAACAACACTAAATTGAATATTTCTTCCACAAGTGATCATTCCTACATAAAAATTGAAGCAAACGTTATTTAAAAAAAAAAGTTAATAAACCAAAGGAATGAATCCAAAAGTGAATAACAGCGCTGAAGTGAATAAGTGATCCTTCCTACAGAAAACATCTGAGAAGCATGAAAACCCACATAGATCATGCAAAGGATAAAACCCCACATCAATTAAAAATATGAAGACCATATACATAAACAAAAAAAAATAAAAAAAGAGCATGCAAACCCAAAGGAACAATCTATATGATCCTCCTCCACCCAAAGGAATAAACCTCACATCAAATCCCCCATGGCCTCCTGAATTGAATATTTCTTCCTACAGAAGCATGAAAACCCATATAGATTGTTCCACCAATTTAATTTCACTATTGGTAAGAGATTTGTTAGTTTACATTGTCTTCAAACCATCATCCAACCAATGTACCTCCCCAATGCACAGGTCAATGTGGCTGAAGTTTTAGAGCTAAATCTTCCACATGCAACCAAAAAGCCTCTGGCCTCTCTTGGAATTAGTTATCGCCCTTGTGTAATTCATCAATCATTAGAAAATCAACAATTTAGATTCCTACCAACTCCGGATCCACCAACTCTTCCACCACCACCATGTCTCCCACCAGAACCAGACCCCCAAAACAACAAACAAACAAACACAAAAAAAAAAAGAAAAAACAAGAAGAAGAGAAGCACATACCCCAGTCAGCGATCCCCAAAATAAAACCCTTGAAAGAGAGAGAACCTGATGAGGGAGAAAGTGACCCCCAAAACACTGAATCAGATGATAAATTTCATGTCCTACTTAAACCCACACAAGAATACTGACAAAACATCAATTTATCCTTGTCTGTGTATGAGAGTATTAGATGAGCTATCACAAATACTCATCATACTGAAAATTCCTTATGACGCAGTGTGCTCGAGCTATAGTAATCAATAGAACTCAACCAACAAAGAGAAATGGTGCCCAATAAAATGACTATCAACAATCCAAGAATGATGATCACAAGAAATGCAAAAGGGGTTAGTTCTTTCACCATAAATTGACACGTTTTCACTGCCATGCTTGTTTGACCACACCATGTGCAGAACACATTGATATTTCACCAGTTTTATCTTTTAAACACAGCTATCAATTGCTTAATCTGTCCATGAAAATCTCAAATTTTATGGCAAATATTTCAAGCATCTCATGTAATGTGTCATTCCAAAATGGAGTACCTTCTATGTCTACTGATAGAGTAATAAGATGATTAATATTTGTCGAGCACTGATACACTTAGTCCAGTTTGCAGGCTATATACTATGATAGTATAGTATATACTGCATTATCACAGTGTACAACAAAAAAAAAAAAACCACTAATGTATTTCAATATATACTTAATTTCATATAACAGAATGTACTTCAATTAAAGAATGTGATTTAAAAAAAAAGGTGGGGAATGCAATTAGGGCTGCACAAGGGGCTGGATATATCATTTTCATATTTGTCAATATTCCATATGAAGGCATAATTGACAAAAAGTAGGAATTGGTTTTTTTTTTTTTTTGGTGTTTACACATCTCAATGGTGTATCTTCCTCAACAGTCATTGGGTTGTGTTTTCAATAAATCTGTTTTATAAAGGGAAAATGACCAAAAATATCTTTTAAAAGTTAAAAATACCCAAATCAGACATTTTTTTAAATTATACCTAAAAAAGTTTTATTTCGCAATTTTGGAAACACAAAAGACCAATTTACCCTTATGCAATTAGATCCTTGATATATATTCCATACCTCCTTAACTTCGTTAAAATATTTCACCCTCTTAATTTTGTTAATTTATTTCACACATTTTCATATAGATCAACCTTTTTTTATTCTAATTTTTTTGTGGTTAGGTGGATTTTGTAAAATATGTATCAATATAATTTGAGTTTTTTATGATGAACTCCAATAAACGTTGATGTTTCTTTAAAAAAATAGATTTGTATTAATGGTGTCATAAAAATATGTGAATAGCAAAAAAAAAAATATAAGTAAGGATTTAGAATATTAAAATATTATCTGTTACATTAAGGCACAACACATATTTTGATTACATATTATGATTATACACAATGAAAAATTATAAATAACATCATGTAAGATATATATAAGAAACACACAATATGATATATAATAACAAAACCTCTAAGAGAATTGATTTTGGTTATATGCAGAGAGTTTGCTGTTTTGTATGAAAAATAAGTTTTTGGTGTAGAATAACCTGAGACGGTTAGAGGAATGTTAAGGATTTAATTACATAAGGGTAGATTAGTCTTTTGTATTTTCAAAATAGTGAAAAGAGATTTTTTTTGGTATAATTTTAAAAAGTGGCTGATATGGGTATTTCTAACTTTTAGGAGATCTTTTTGGTCATTTTCCCTTTTATAAATACATTAATGACCTGAATAATGCATTACAGAACAAATATATTCTTCATTTAAAAAATATGAGATAGCAAAAAAAAAGAAGACCAAATAACTCTTTGGCCTAAAATCTCAGAGCACCAAGATGGGCCCATTTGGAACTAATTTTCAAAAACAACTTATGATCCAAATTGATTTAATCCATTTTGAAAAGTTACCCCCAACCAATTTTTTCATCAAATTTGCTTTGTTGAATTTTTCAACATACGTATCAAAATCTGAAAATAAAAGCTGAAGTTCAAAATATCAATTTGGAACCATTTAAAAATTGATTTTGAAAAAGCAAAATTCATTTGACATTTAATTCCAAAGGGGGAACACATCCTATAAAACAGATGCAAGTCAAAAATCTCAATGGTGTATCTCCCAACAGGCATTGGGTTTTTGTGGGTGTTAGTTAGTAATGGCAATGGGGTGGGTTTTACTGGTAACCCAATTCTACCTGGCCCCCGATCCGTTCAATATATGGATTGGGTTCATGTTTTATGTTTAAAACCCAACCCATCCTGCTAACCCAACGTCATTAGGATTAAGAACTACAAAAGAAAATTAATTCCAATTTCACCATCTTTTTTCTTTCCATTCATTTTATTCACCTTTCTATCACAAAAAACAAAAAAAAAACAAAAAACAACCTCCAAATACATTCACCACTACATACATATCCTTCCCATTTTCCTCTCAACATATAAGCTTTGAAACTTAGTTATTGGTTATTAATATTATTTGAGTAGATGAACTATGTATGCTATATAATTTGAGATATTTAAAGAACTTTCAATGTTATATATAATAGTGCCATGAACTCATCATGTTTTATGTATTTGATATTTTAGTATTTTTATGTTAGAACAATTGTGGTTTTTTATGAATGTAATTTACACGCATGTCACAAATATTGATTTGTCGTATGATTATTCTTTTATTATATTACGTATAGGGACCAATCCAATTCGACTCACCTTAAACGGGACAAACGGTGCGGATTGGGATTGGATTTTCAGTTGTAATGGTATAAAGTCACACATTGTAAAACTGGATTTGGTTTGGATTATGTTAATCCCAATTCCAACCCGCCCCATAGGTGTTTTCAATAACTTTCTTTTTTTCACAAATATAAATGAATCAAACAATGCTCATGTCATAAAAAAAATAATTTTTTTTTTAAATCAGAGAGCCAAAAAGAAAAGGGAATTTTTTAGGACGATCTCAAAGCATCCAAACTATTTTATTACATTCAAAATCTTCAATGCCATAATTGATTCCACTAAATCAAATAAAATCACCAACTAATAAAAAAATCACATAAACCCAAGCAAATAACCAAAACCCTAACTTCAAAAATCTTGTTTTCTTTTTATTTAAAAAAATCAAAATAAATATAAAAAATAGGTCCGTTGATATATAGAGAGAGAGGGTTTACTGATTGATTGGTCGGAGAATGGCTGATCGTCCGCCTCACAGGGTGGCGCTAGGGTTTCGACGTGTTTCGACGGCGGAGATGAACCTTTTTTTTTGTCTCTATTCGAGGGTTTGAAAAAAGTTTGAATAACTTCATAGAATCACAATTCCGCCTATTTTTATTCGGTTTGGTTGGGGGATAAGCTCGAAAAAGAATAGGATTAACTGTGGGTCCCACTTATTTCCTCTAGCTGCCTTATTTTACAAATAATTAGAATAAGATTTACTTGTATTTTCACATGGATGGGAAAAAGTGACAATTATACGAAAATTATCAAATATGTATGTATAAATAAATAGGATACAAATATTAATTTATGAGTTTAAAAATATTCAAATTATATGTACATATATTATATATTTATTAAATTATTTTCTCGTATGATTAGTCATTATCTTGAAAATTTAAATAATTGTTGCATTATCGTCTCACATTTATATAAAATAAAAAATTGAAGTCTCAATTTTAATTTTAGTTTTGCGAGAAAATGTATAATATGTCATTTGATCATTTAAAACACATTATTTATTTGAAAAATATTTATCTACTCTGAAAAAACATTCGAATATGATTATTTTTATTTGTAGCTGAATGGGTTTAGGATCATATACAATAGTATTCAGTGTATATCTCGTTAATTGAGAGACTTAGGTCCGTTTGAAAACACTTATTGAAAAGTCAATTTTGGAATAAACTTGTTTTTTAACATATTTTATTCATGTCTCCCTAATGTACATTGTTTTGATTTGATTGGGTTGTTTTTTACATTGTCCTTTATTAGGCTCATTTTCTTTTAATCCAGGAATCACGTTTGTTGTTGGTAATTATAGCTGCTTTTGAATATTTGAAATGCAGGTGATTTGATTGCAAATTAGTACTTCAAAAAAGTAAATTGATAAGATTACTCTTTTGCCCTTGTCCTCTCCAAATAAAAAAGTCACAAGGGTTTCACAACCTTCTATTTCACTCTCTCCCTTCCCCGTCTACCTCCCCCTCCCCTTCCCCCTGCCGCTGCCAATAATCCGTGGAAATTTGCATCCTCACCCATGGCTCTGTTGCCCGTCAGCCTTGTCGACGACGTGCTCTTGTCCATGCAACTGTCGATGAGGTAATCTTACATCCCCTCCCTCCATATGCAACATGATCTATGCTGGGTTTTTTATTTAAAAAAAAAAATGAGTACAACTTCACAGTTGAAGAAAAAGAGGTACATTCATATCTCACATTACAGGTTCATCAGTGGGATTCTTTAGATTTTGTGATTTTTCACTCATTCTCTGTTTCAGTAATACATTTGGAAGGGGGATGGGGGGGAGGATCATGTAAGAAACTTTGTACTACCTAATTTGTTCCATTCTTTGATTGGATTCTCTTATGATATGCGTTTGTGCCCGAAATACATTTTCTTGTGTGTTAAGAGTGGAATATTGATTCTCATGCCTCTCTTATGTACATTGTTCTGATTTTTTACAACTGCAACCAATTTCGTTGGATAGTGTACAAACTTTTATCTTCATTGTGTGAATGGAAAGTGTAAAATGTTATCATCACAAATCCCATAACAATATATGTCTGAAATGTTTAGATTACTTTTAATCAATCCATGTCGCTATAACATTCATTCACACTGGTTGTTGGTAAAGTGACCATTATATAATATTGGTTTAGCAGAATGGGGCGTTTTCCACTATCATGTTGTAGCTAGAGGAAGGAGGTCGAACATTTATAACTCATGGGCAGAATGTTTGGCATAAGTAAATAAATTCAGCAATGTTGTGTATGCCGGTGCACATAGTATACATCAAGCTCAATAATTTCTGAATGTTCACATATACGAAGAAATTCCTTTCCAAGTTCCCTTTCCCCATTGCGGAAGAGCTTGATGTTGAGACGCACACATCCTCTCCCCTAGCAACACATCCACCAAATGGGATGTCTAATTCTTTCTCAAAATATAGGGGCTGAGTTTGGAACTTCTCCGCTTCAGGGTGTGCCTATTCAGTGCAGAAAACAATACACATGTGAATTCCAGTATTTCTGAACATAACACATGGCATAAACAATTTGAAAAATGTAGTGCCTTGGAAAATTCAATCCACCATTCTTGGGGCATGTCATATGTCCTGGGCACCTCGCTACCCCGGTTTATCTGACTCTGAAGAGCTTTCCATGTTTGTCGTACCTTTCTGATGGTGTCCCAATGGTTTTTAAACTGATCCTTCATATAGTGAACCTTTGTGTCTAACTCAAATCTTCTCTCCAAGTTATCATATCCCGCCTTATTCAAAGACAACCCAGCTTATTCCCCATTCTCATCTCATCTAAGCATATCCTAACAAATACCTCATGTTTGGCATTATCTCACACAACCTTAACTTTGTTTGGATCTACTAGCCTCTTCCCTCTTCCCTAGTAGGCCACCTTCTTGATATTATATCTAACAGTTGGTTAATGGTTGTCTCTTATTTGGCATATTGTATTAACATAATATGAGCTGCTTATGAAATGACTATATGAATGAGTTTAACACAACTAACTTTTAAAACATATGAAAGAGTTTATAATTCAGATGATATTTACATAAAACACATGAGCAAATATACCTAATAATAACACACAAATAAAACAAATTCAGTCAAATGAGTACAATATAGTAATGCGAACAATTTAATAATGTATGTGGCAAATAAAAGTGTGAACATACTATAATCTTAACATTTGAAGATGACAAATTTAAAAAATGACTACATAATATAAATAAGTCATGACATTAAAATGTTAGAGAGTGTACTAATGTATTACATGTCCCATATTAGAAATAAAAGTTGGATAAAGAAAATCTATCATGAAGACCAACTGATATAACCAACTAAAACCCTTCCAAAAAGTCCAACGGGTGATTGAATACTGCATTTCATAGTGTTAAACACACATTGCATAGACATTGGGTTTTTCATGTTCTTATATATTGACAAAAAATTGAAACGTCTGAAACACATGTATCCAAAGGGTAGCGGACAGATCTAGAAAAGAAAAAAAAATCATAAACTGTAAATGTATTGGTTCGGGGGTGATGCCAGATAATACAATGTAAAAACACATACCAAGGATCAAACAACTCACCATGTTATAGATCAATATCGGATGAAAGGGTCATATTTTCCAAAAGATAGAGGGAGGGTTTGACAAGGCTGGACAGACACAGTGGACTAAGACAACATTGACAGAGTTCTTTTTGTGGCCAGATGGGAATCCATGTGATGGAAGGTGACATATGTTAATGGGTTGGTGGTGGTACATTGGGATTTCAATAGAAGGGAAACATAAATGCAAGGAAAAAAAGTTACTCTGAAAGAGAGAGAGCATGGGTGGTGAAATAATAAAGGGGTATGAATGTTGTATTCAATGAGGGCAAAATTGTCAATTCCCCGACTACCCATACCTTTCAAAATGTTTAATTCCCCCCAAAGCGTTCTTTTGTTGCTTTCAAAAATATTACTTTTGAGGCTTGAAATGATTGGAATCTGCTATTAGATTTTTTAATAAACAATGTTGTTTGGGTTTTTGCTTTTTTAACGTTTCAAAAAGCAAAAGCAACCCGAAACATGTTGTCAAATGGGCCCTTAGTTTGGAAACGGAATTTAGAATGAATAACCCCACTAATCAATTCATTGTTCCCACCATCCTATTAATCCCACTAACCACGTACAATGATAATCTTAGACCACCACCATATATACAAATTTTAAATTTCTAATCCCATCACCCTATTTGATCTCTCTCTTTTCTTTGTTTTATCTCTCTCTCTCCCCTTCTCCCTCCACCACCACCACCTCTACTTCTCCCTCCTTCACCGTCGCTGCATCATCACCCCCTCCACTTCTCATCCCTCCACCGAGGCTGCACACCCCCACCTCCTCCACCTCTCCCTCCTATATGCTGGAGCCACACCAGCACCCCTTCACTTTTCCTCCCTCCATCAAGGCCACACACCACCACCACCACCTCCAATGTACCCTCCTTCAGTGTCATCATTGCCGCACCACCAGCACCTCCACCATCACCATCATTCGATTTGATTTAAAGTTTGGATTGAGTTTTCATTTATTCAAGTTAAAACATGTTTTAGGTCAAATTTTATGTTTAATTTTTTTTAAAAAAAATATAATAATAATTAAAATTTTATAATAGTTACACTATAGATCTATAGTAGCATTCCGATAAAAGAGACAAGAGATATGAAAAGAAATGCTATGAAGGAGATAATAAATATGAAAAGAGACGAGACTTAGAAAAATGAATTAAAAAATAGGATTAGCAAGGGAATAAGAGGATGAATGTGAGGATAAGTAGGAGGAACAACTAATTATTTTTGTTATAAAAAATAATTATAATTAAAATAAAGTGCAGACAATTGTCCTTAATTTAAAATGAAAATAAGGATTTTTTTTTGTTACACCTAAAAACTAGATATTTATCTTTTTTTTTTTTAATTCAGAATAAGATAATAAGAACAAATTGATGAATTGTTATCAGAATATTCTCAAAATCTTCCCTCTTTCCTAGGCCATCCTTAAAATGTGACAAATTTTAGGATACAAGAAGTTAGATAATCTAGATGCCATCTCACATATCAAAATTATTTAGACTAAAAATTTAAATTTATCACATAGCCCATCATTTCAGTTTAGAATGAATTTGAGTACCCAAATTCCTAACCTCAAACCCAAAAAAAAAATCTCCATCTAAACCTATCCAAAGATCAGATTAAAATCATATCAGAGTTTTATTCAACCTGCACAAGTTGCACCCAACACATGCATCTTAAAGTGAGGTTCCCAAAAAGAGGACAGCAATTCTTATAACCACATTTTACACAACAAACCATCTCAAGAATTTCAAATCAACAATAACCCGGGAAACAAACAAACAAACAGACAAACCTGTATGAAATAATGAGAGCTTATATTGACCAACAAAATCATAATTTACACCACTTGTTCGACAAAATACAAAACTGTAACACACAACAAAAACACATTCTTTCTAAACATAGTACACCATCCCAACCTCCAGAGTCGACGCATGCGGGACGTTCATCGCATAGTCCAGGGCCGCCCTGCAGTTCCTCCTTAGGAAGTCGTACCCATAGTCGATCGCGAGCCTCTTCACGAGACCCGACCCGCTCTTCGCCCTCACGTGCGAGTGCCCCATTATGAACGCCATCCCCGACTCCCTCGCCTCCATCAGCTCCTCCACCTCCTCCTGCGCCTCCGACTTCATCTTCGCCACGCCCTCGGGCACCACAAACCTCACTCTCCTCTTCTTAGGTGTCGCGATCTCCGACGTACCCACTTCATCATCTTTGCACAGTCTCATCACACCTTCACAATGCGTAGACGGAGTCCCAACGACCGCCATTCGCTCGTCTTCAACTTCCCTATTTGTTGTTTCGGAGTTCTCTGAGTGTATGAACTCCGCGATGCTGCAGACGAGGTCCTTCTCGAGCACCATGTCATCATCGTGCACGTCGTGGTACCCGTACCGTGCGATGCACCGGTAGAGTCGATGCTCCTTCGGGCCAATGCGCCCGATGAGGAACCTCTCGTTGGGGTGCACGTAAGGCACGGGGACCGACTTCACGCATAGGAAGACCAAGATTTGGTGGAAGGCGGGGAGGTTGGTGACGAAGTGCGAGAAGATCGCGGGGATGCCGGAGACGAGCTCGGTGTGGATGAGGCCTATGCCACGGACTCGGACGATGCCTAGGCTCGGGCCGAGGCTGAGGAACCAGTTGATGGAGACCTTGTTTTGGACGTCAAACTCGTACTTCTTGAGGGTGCCGTAGTGCCAGACATACATGATGAGGAGGAAGATGAGGGAGAGGGCGACAGGGACCCACGCGCCTTCGAGGAACTTGATGAGGGAGGCGGAGAAGTAGAGGGCCTCGATGGAGCCGAAGAAGAGGAGGAATGCGAGGGCGAGGGAGACGCTGCGGCGCCAGCAGAGGATGATCACCAGAGGCATTAGGCAGGTTGTCACTAGCATCACTGTTATCACTGCAAGGCCTGTTTGAGCATGAACAAGGTGAAATGTAAGTGTGTGAAGAGAGGTTACTTGCAAAGAAGTGGGAGTTCGGATTGTGACAATCATACATTTGAAGTTATTGTGTTCATATAAGTTGTCATTTCTTGGTGGTTGGTGGTATTTTAGAATGGATTCTGATATTAAGATTATTGGAAAGGATAATGTTAGACTCAGTTCCGTTTCAGACCCAAATGCAGTTGGTACCCTTTCCCATTTTTTAAAACTAGTTACCTATCTAATGAGTTATATATTTTTTGTGAAAAAATAAATATATATTCTAACGAATTAAGTAGACTCATTTATAGAATGTGTAAAACAAGATCTAATGGGGTATACACATCGTTAGAGTGCAAGTGGCTAACGAGGTAACGGGAATCCAAAATATTGACATGAATCAAATGGTCATGGAATATTATGAAGGGTATGCAAAATCTCTAATCAAAATGAAAATGAATGTTATAAAGTTCGAAGGTTGGAAGCAAATTGTTGGTCAGTTAATTTGATCATACCTGAAGCATTGCCCATGCGCTTCGTGTCTCTGAAGCCGATAGTGACAGCCAAGCATAAGATCATCAGGATCCAGTTGATGTCCGGAATGTAGATCTGGCCATGGATCTTGGATGATGTGTGGACTATCTTCACTGGGGGAAAGCATCCCAAAGCGGAGCATTGCTTGATGATCGAGAACGTACCCGTGATGATGGCTTGGCTCCCCACCACGGCTGCAAGTATGGCTATCGCGAGAACAGGCCATCTTATTTTCTCTGACATAACAAAGTAAATATATCAATTTTGGACAAAACTCCCCAGATAAAATTATGAAAAGATACCTTATATTCTCTACCTGGTACTGATACATAGAATCCAATATGGTATTCAGTATCAATAAAATGATGTTTAGATAGATAGGCTGCTTGTCCCATATAAGCGAGGATCAAGGATGGATAAACCACAGATGTAAATGCAACCTGCACAGAATGATTTCACAATCTGTCTTACTTGACAAAAAAATTGCACAAACGTTTACTTGAAATATATATACCACCTAATGAAATATAGCATCTGGTCTTTAAGAATGCAACCAATGTGAAGGTATGTCAGACATCTCACATTAGAAAGAGGCATTTCAATAGACACTAAAAGGAGAACAAATTAACAGTTCTCCATGGACAAGTAAAACAGTGCCTGGTTATTTACATTACAAAATGATTTACATGCAAAACTTGAAGTAATTATGAATATTCTATTGAAGTTTATATGAACATCGGATATAACTAAGTGGCAAATATAAATTATTCTCTCGTACAATATATAATTAATAAATGATGAATAGGTGATGAGTTAAAACTTAAAATGTGCTTTATCTGTTAGCTTTAGTTTCATGACATATATTCTCCATACAATTTTCTGCCCTCATAAGTGCCTGGTTGTTTCATATTAAGCTATGTTTACAAAATTGTATTCTGTTAGCTTTAGTTTCATGACATATGTTCTCCATACAATTTTCCACCCTCAAAAGTGCCTGGTTGTTTCATATTAAGCTATGTTTACAAAAATGTGTTTGGATGTTCTTTTAATGCCATACCCAAACAATGCTTGTTTTAGTGTTTTTTTCTTTATTTGCAAATGTGCACAAGATAAATTATTAGAATCCTCGATGTGTAAATTGTTTTTTGAATTAATACTATTTGTTACTCAAATAAATGAGTCAATGTTCATTTGTTTTAGTTTTATAAGCAACATGTACGTAATATGCATAAGAAAACAACAAACATATATTTCAGTAATGCGTAGTTCGTGAACGATGAAACAAAGAAATAATTAGTCTCAAGTTTAAAGGTTACTACTATACAATACCTTGATAGATAATTGTGTGAAGTGACCAAGATCTGCAAACATGGCTTCAGAACCTGCAATGATGAAACATGGTGTCAAAGAATTATTTTCATAGGTGATTGACATGAGAAAATTTCAAATCTAACTCACTCACCTGTTATACACAACAAGATTCCACCCAAGGACATCCAACCTTCCCGTCGCGTCTTTTTCAAAAATTTATACATGTAGTATGGAGAAAGTGCTTGATATATACTTGGATTCCAGTGGAAAATATTATATACACCAATTGAACTGATGCATAGGAGCCACAATACCACCACTGGTGCAAACAGGAATCCTACCCTGTGTGTACCATAATGTTGCACGGCAAATAAACACACCAGTATAAGACATGCCACGGGAACTTCGACGTCTGCAGAATTTTTAAAGATTTAACTAGTAAGATGAAGTTTGCTTATAGAGTCTAAATATTTAATAAAGAAAGAAGAAACACCGCGTCTAGAAAATTGGAAATACGAATAGGATGAGTAACATCAAATGCATGGACATGGAAAAGAATTGTTTCTTCCGAGGATCCCATAGCCTCCATGATTGTGTTGATATAGTTCGTCATATTAAAAACGGTGTATTTCCATCAGGACCCACAACATATATACCTAAATTCCATTTGGCCCTTAGCATTATGAGACTTTTTTTTTGGTATAATTAGCCTTATAAGACTTGTATAAATGCCATTGAACATGCTAGATCTTTGAATAAAGTCAGCAGACAAACAGAGAAAAAAATGCAAAGAGAGGTGTAATGTGGAGGTAATCATGGTCAATATATGTAACGTTCATCTCCGTGGACAATTTTCAATCATTTTCTGAAGACCATGGTATGTAGTACACCATCTCTAGTACACCATTTTCTGAAGACCATGGAGGTAATCCATCTCTAGTAGTTGTTTAACCTTTCCATAAAATCATAATATAATTCATAGTATCTCGCTGTGTAGTACACCATGTTAAAAAATTTATGAACTCAGAACTGAACTATTCTGATTTAATAAAGAATCCATTGTAAACTGCCAAGACATATCATTCCGTAAAAACTCAAGGGAATCCATGTTATGTAATCCCACTCCCAAACAAAGCGTTCACTAGTTAGCAAGAGGAATTGTACTCCCAATCCTCTACTGAAACCATTAATATATTTTTTAAAAAGAAAACTACTAATACCATGAATTTATGATAAATGATTAATCTCTTGAGCTAAAATCCTCAAACTACATTCAAATTTGTCATTTATCCCATCTTACTGTCCTCTGCTGCTTACATCTTTTCAAGCATCCATTTGCTTCTCTTATCTTAATGATGCAACATTTTCACATCATCGGACTCAATCTACTAAGGGGTAAAATGATTTTCCTATAGGTCATACTACAAAATGAGCAGACTTCCGTCTACAGGCAAAGTATTTCAGCCTGATAGCCCTAGAAGAAAGTTTAGACTATTATGTAGAAAGATAAATCAAAGAAGGCAATAAGCTGATGTGAAATGCACCTAACAATCAAATAGATTAATCTTTGTTGCTGATTTATGTGACCCAAGTTTCATACCAATGATATCTCATGAATGCATTCATATGAGAGAGAAATTCCACAAACTCTGACTCCAATGTCAGAAGGAAATGTAAATCAAAACTATATAATGACTCTAAAATAATATTTTGACCTTACAAAGTGCAGAACCTATTGAACAAAGGAAGGGCATTTCACTACCCAGAACTTCAGAGGATGCATAGTATTTTTATAGACATAATAAATGTTGAAGAGGTGAGTCTATAAAGTAATTTGAATGAAGTACATGCTACTGTCAAAAGTTAACAACACATCTTACAGGAATATTATATGAGATATTTTGCACCTTCCACACATTTGACACAATAAAGAGCTTAAATATATGACACTAATCACTATAAAGTGCAGTTATAAAAGCCATTCTTTTGAATACGAATTGATCAACACCCAGAATAATGAAGTTATGCAATTTTAGTTTGATGCAGCAGATAAAGACATCTAAGAGCAGCAGAGCATAGGTGACGAAAAAAATGGCTTCACCGAATCCTCAATGAAACTGCATGCAACGCCTTTTCAACAAGCAAAGGTGTGTCCTTGACTCCTTTCTTCTTAGCTTTAATGGGGGTATAGTGACTCAAGGTCCATGTGGATTTCTTTTCATTTGGATCTAAAAAAAAATCTCTGTCTACAGTTATAATTTAGCTGTGAAAAAGACATGATATACCTTGACATGGAAATTAGGTTAAGTGACACTACACAAATAATATTTAATCCTTGTTCAACCCTCGAGGTTTTCACAACAATTACTGTTTTATTTATTACTTTAATCTCCAGGATACAATTATCAATTGTTAAATTCATAAAACAAAGGACCTCTTACTCTAGGAGGATTTTAACCCTATAAAGTTAATACAATACAATACATATTGAAAGAATAATCAGGTGGATGAGAAAAAGGGGGCAATGAGCAAAATATCAGGCCATAGTCATACATCCATCACTAAATAGTTGATAATTTGCATAGCTGCACCAGCATGTGAAATTTGCCTAATTTTATTAACTAAACCACCGAGGCTGAGGACAGAATACAAGTCGCCATTTGATGCCACTGCTGTAACCATTAAACATATATTTTAACCGAATAGAACTGAACAGTAATATAATTATCATATCAGACCTCTGCAGTTGTATTAGTTTTTTCAGTGTCTACAGAAAAATGACAGTACAGAGAAAATGCAGCTATAGTCTTTCTTCAGCTGATCCTGAACCATCAACTTGTTTCATTCTTAAGTTCTCACTGACTAGGTGAAATTCTTAGTAAAAATTTCTATTCATTAATTGCGCACATCAAAGAAATGATGACAAATAGACCACCTCAGAAATTATAGATAAGCAACTTTGAATTCACAATTTTGGATCGACGCAAGGTCAAAAAAATTTCAGTTGTTGGATCAACTTGTTTGGCAAGGTCCTTAATACTCCAAAAGATTTACCACTAAATTCTGAAATCTACTATGGAGCAGAACACATAAAATGATTAATTTCTTTCAACCACAATAATTGTTCAGTGAGATAAGTACCAAGCCATTAAAATATCCTGAAAAAAACAAGAATCCAAAAAGCTGGTTCAGAAAAAACCAAATTAACTAAAACATATAAACAGTGACAAACCCTGTGACAACCTAACAGCTCCAAAATATTATGAAAAGTTATTTTATAAATTGGAAAGAAGTTACTCGGAACAACATGCTGTTTGTATTTGATGGTTTATCATTTCAGATTTTTATGCATGATAA
This sequence comes from Acorus gramineus, assembly GCA_030737835.1. Taxonomy (NCBI): domain Eukaryota; kingdom Viridiplantae; phylum Streptophyta; class Magnoliopsida; order Acorales; family Acoraceae; genus Acorus; species Acorus gramineus. Next base: position 5,607,724 of record CM060850.1, read on the forward strand.
CATCCCCAAATTCTGCAAGAGGAATTACACCGCATGAATATCTCATACATTCATCAAAGTTGGAGTGAAGAAATGCATTAAGAAAACCAAAAGAATTCTCACAGCTGATTTTGATGCAAAGAGATAGCTGAAAATAAAGTTACAGAAATATTGATGTGCTCTGAGATGGAATAATGTAAGCAAACATTATTTTATCACCCTGACTAAATTCCACTTCACATAAAAAGTTGTAAAGATCCCTTCTTTTCTCAAGGCACCTATGCACAGTCAAAGAAAGCATAATTCCAAACAAAGGCAAAAAATTCAATGGAAACTTACATTTGTGATGCTCCTGCGACGTCAAAAGCTCAAGGCCTGAAACCGCAGAAAAAACTGCACCAACAAAAAAAATCTGTCAATAAACAAAAGCACACAACCAAATCAACAGATTGAACAGATTAAAAACAAATTTCAGTACCCGAAATCGCAGGCGTGAGCACGCCATCACCAATCACCATGCAAGTCCCAATCAAGGCCAAAATCAACAACACCTTCTGCATCACCTTGTGCTTCTCCAAAATTGACTTCAATCGAATTGCAGCTCTACCACCACCACCACCACCACCATCAACATCACCACAACAATCTTTCTTATACGACGAGAGCTCCTCATCGGCGACCTGCCCATTCGGCAAGAACCCAATACGGGCATGGCGACAGAGGAGCGAATAAAGCGCAAAAGTTCCACCTTCGCCATTATCGTCTGCGCGAAGGACTATGAACACATACTTAATCAAAGGAACCAGAGTCAGAGTCCAGAAAACAAAGGACAGAACCCCATAAATCTCCTCATTCGACTCAGAATGATGTATGTCTTCTGCGAAGGTGCTCTTGTAGACATACAATGGGGAGGTACTTAAGTCTCCATAAACAACTCCAAGACTCTGATAGGCTAGAGTCAGAACTGTCAACCAACTCTCCTTCTGAAGCAAACAAAAAAAACAGCTTTTTGAGGCACACCCACATCATGGAAACACAGAAAATGATGGAAAAAATGCAAAAACAAGATGACCCATCTCACCTTCGCTTGGTTTCTGAGTGACCCACTTTCGAGATCCATCTGTGGAGGGCTCTGGTGGCCGGAAAATCACATCTTTATTAGAGGGAAGGCCTTCCCCAGAATGAATTATGTGTAATGGGTGTTCAACAAAGTTTTTTTATATAATTTTTTATATGTAGTTGGTGGGATTTTGCTCTCTCTTTGGGTATCTTCGGTTTCTTCTTTTGAGAGGGAATTCAGAGAAGAGAATGAAAAAGAGCAAAAAAACAAAAATAAAGGTTTTCTGGGATGTTCTGTTTATCTTGTTTTCTTTTTCTTCTTTTTATTTTAATTTTTTTTGGTGGAAGTGAAAGAGAAAGAGAGAAATAGAATGTGAGATTATTTTGGTGATATATTTTTTCTTTGTATTAAAAAAAGTTCAAAAGATTTCCAACCGTTGCTAGAAAACGGGATTGGAGTCTTACATTTGTTGGTTGGTTTTTAGATTTTTCACTGCTCTCTCTCTCTCTCTCTCTCTCTCTCTCTCTCTTAATGTTACGTTACTTCCAATAAAACATAATAGTATCTTTTAATTTTAAAAAAAAATCCAAATAGCCGCCCAGTGCAAACTGTTTAAAATCCATGTAACTTTTTTTTTTTTTTTTAAATTCATATAACTCTATAAAACATTTATGTAAATCTAAATAACTCTATGAGTTAAACTTTTGCAGACAAATAAGGAATATTACATGAATATTTCGTTTTGTTAACTTTGACTGAAAATAGAGTATATAAAAAATCGTCTATAATTTGTTAAAAATGTGAAAAACTTTCTGTATATGATGATTTTATCCATTCGGATAGATTATAAAACTCTATTTAGAGAGGTAAAATAGTCATGTATAGAGGATTCTTGTTTTTTTAACACATTATAGATGGTTTTTTGTATATAATGTTTTTCAACTAGATTAACTAGATAGAATAGTCACAAAATATTTATCAAAGAAAATTTAACACAAGGGGCTATTTGGATTTACATAGATATTTTCAGAGGGGTTGTATGGACTTTAGAAAAAATGACTTAGATTTCAAATAGTTTACATGGGGTTATTTGGATTTTTCTATGATTTTTAATAACAGGGATTAGTCTATGACTCAAACGAGGGAATATGCATGCCCAATTTGAAATTGTCCTTTGATTTTGATATTAAAATAGATATACTCACAGTTTTTTAACGAAAAATAGATGTGGAATAGGATCAATAAGTTTACTTGAATAGACTTAAATAAGTAATTGTCCTCTCTTGAAATTGTATTATTCCACCCACTATGTCAAATAACATTTTCTTCTTTTAACACCCAATAAGGTGCAATAGGGTAAACCCAATATACATGTTTGCTTGTAAGGAATATGTTGGTATAGCTTGGTCAAAATAGGTGAGAATAAACTTGATATTTATATTTCAAGTCCCCTTAGAATTATGTTATTATATCTATTTTATTCCATTGGTCTAATGAGGTTCACATGTCAAACAATATATGAGAAAGTTCACATGTCAAATCATTATGACATTTTATAAATCCATCATATTTACATCTTATTCATCTTTTATCCACAACCTATTACATAGTCATAGGTTTATTACACATTCACCTTTTATCAACCAAACAATAAAAACTTTATTATTACATATTTAAAGACAATAATTAAAAATACAACCAAATATATTAAAGCTTCAGATATAGATATACATTTGAAAATTCTTATATTTTTGCATTTTTTTTCTTTTTATGTAATACATATGATCTTTTCTTTTTGTTCAGTCTTATTTTGATTGGAATGGATTAATCATAGATAACTCATGTTATCATCGTGTTTAGTGTTACTTAAAATTTATAAATAATTGTCAAAAGCCTCTCAATTCCTCTCGCACGTTGTTTGACTTAGGTCATATTTGAATATGAGGTTCAAACGTAGGCTTTTCAGACATTTTATGAAAAAAATGCATGAAAAACATCTTAAATGTTGAATGTCCATTTTTGTTTGGATCTACGATGAAGAATATTTAATTTTTGCACTGTTCAAAATTATCCCATTGCATATCCAAATGGTAAGTAAAGAAATATTCCACGAATATTCTTTATAAATTAACGGTAATTTAAATCAAGGGGTCTTTTTATAAAGTTTCTGACAAGTATGGCAAAGTTTCTTGTTATAAAGTTTCTGACATGTTGAAAATACAATTTATGAAAGTGCCTCTATACTTCCTCATGAAATTGAATTTCAAGATCTTTATATCAAGAATATATATATATATATATATATATATAGGGTGCATTTGGTTGCGTGATTACGCTACGATTATGATTGCAGGAAGCTACGTTTACAATCGTGCAATCAAATATTTTACTGTAGCAGCTTCCTGCATACAGATTTCAGGCAAATAGTGCCCAAAAGCTGCGATTTAAAAAAGCTGAGAAAGTGAGTTTCCTGCAGAATCAGTTTTGCAATCGCAGCTTCCTACATAACCAATTTTACAATCGGGCAACCAAACGCACCCTTAGAAGGTTTGTATGTAAATTTCAATTATCAAAATAGTGGTGGCACACATTTAGGCCTGGTTTGGCTTGAAATAAGGTAATAATTGAGGTAAATCGCATATTATCCCATATGGCATAAGGAAAAAAAAGATAAAGCATGAACAATTGTTCGTATTTTGATAGAAAAAGTTAAGATATTTGGTTTTAGGTAAAAGGTGGAACAGACTTTATCCCTTTTTTTAACCGCATTTTGTAAAACATGAACAACCTTTATGACTGCCCTCCAAAAAAACAAAAATTAACCAAAAACTTCATGAAATCAAAACCAACAATATTAATGCCTCATTAATAAAAAGGGTAGACTTGATATTTTTAAATTTATTTTTAAAGTTATCTCATATTTTAGATCATGTGATCCAAACACAAAGTTAAGGATAAGAACACAAAAAATAAAGATAACAAAATACATTACCAAATGTAAATCTGGATTAAAATAATTATCTTTTTATCAAACCAGGCCTTAGTTTGTAATTTTATTTAGAGGGTTGAAACATTTTCATGAAAAAAAATTTATTTAGAGAATTAGAGGGTTGAATCGAGCTTTGGAAAAGTCAGCTAGCACCTCCCTCCATAAAGGATGACCAAAGATCAAATTTTGAGGCATCAACCCTTAGAAAAAATATATATATATATAAATCTTTTCACCTCCTATATATTCATTTTTTATTTTTTATTTATTTAAAGTTAAAGATGGTGTTTTACCTCCAATAAGAGTGAATGGATCGGAGCTCCACCTTTGGGTGAAAATTCGGTCCTCTTGTTGAAAATTCTAAACCCAAAGAGTCTAGGACACCAATGTGATGCCAGTCAAAGGGACTCTAACGCTTAAGTCAGTGGAGAAAATGAAGAAAAAGATAATCAAAACCAGAGAAAACTAAATCCAATGTTTTTCAATGCTTACTTGTGAATATTTCTTCTTTCCTCCTTCTCGTCCCCTTTTAATTGAGTGGGTGTGGCCATGTCTTCCTGCACAGATGTCCCTCTGTCTTAACGAATATCTTTTGACATGAAAAATTTTATGAGACACAAGACTGGGGGTTTATTATGATGTCGTCGTGGTCACATGTCAACGCCTCATTCATCCTAATCGCAACTGCGGCGAGTAGTTTTACATATAGATACTCATGAAATATGGCTATAAAAAATTAAACCCCAATAGTGAAAACAGTAAAAGAGAAAAAAATTAAACTATTAAGAATATATTAACGATTGAAATTTAAATTTATTATGTGAAATTCAAAACGTGTTTGAACGAGGGGAACACAATAAAATATGAAGCCACCTCTAAAGAATTTTTTTGCTTTTGTGTGGCCTATCAAAGATCATGTTTCAATAAATTATTATTTCATATATTATAATCTTTAAAAACAAAGGTTAGTATACGTCATTGTAACACGTGATGCATAATTAAATTATAAAATACTTTTTGTCCATGCAACATTATTTTCTATAATATTAGCTAGATGGTGAACATACAGTCCATCTAGAACATTCAACAACAATGAAGTATTCAATTATTTCGAAAACAACAATTTTTTAATCATTCTACTTTATTTTTTATTTATAGTCACTTTACACTATTAAGAGTCACGTTCTCGACATGTTGTATAGTTTGTATCTGATTATTTCTTTCATATATGAAACTCCAAACCATGTCGAATGATTTTTTTAATCATCTTTTCATTTATTAGAACAGTTTTTAATTTTTCTCTTTCAATTAATATTTTTTTAATACAACATTCTCATATTATTTACACTTAATTTCTTTACATGTTTTTAATTATCTAACACTTTGACCCAACGCATAAAGTATTTTTGGAAATATAAATTTATTTTTTAAAAAAATTCTTTTTGGTTTCATGGATATTTAATGGACAAATAAATAATTCTCCAGCCACACTTCTTCACTTTAATTGACTTCATTTAATAAAATTATGGATCCTAACAACGGAAATGCTCATTCTTGGGTATTTGTATCTATTATCTATTCATGCTAATTATTCCATTATTTCTTTTTATCTTCTCCTTAAAGTTTTTAAAGTTGCATTCTATGTATTATGTCTTTGTCCAACTTAATTTAATAGTTTTTTTTAGGCATGTAAGGAAATAAGTTTAAATAGTAAATTTTCAGTCAAAACAACAATTCATGAAACTAACTTTCATTAGATTTCTTCTTACCTAACACTAGCAAAGACAATTCAATTTTTTAATTAAGCCACTGTAAAAATGTTCTCACTTTCACTTATATTATACATGTGACAACTAAATTTTAATAAAAAAATAACCCAATTTTTTTTTTTGGAAACATTTTGACTATAACAATGATATTTAGATAAGACAAAGCAGATAACCTAACATCTCAAATGAGATTCAACAATATTTTTTCCAAACCATATGCCTAAGAGAGATATATCAACCACCACAAACAAACACCACAATTATAATCAACCAAATGACCACAGCCACACACACACGTATTAGGTTTAACACAATGATCATTAATTTCTGATCTTTCAACAATGTCGGCCCTCGACATCCATGTAAACCCGAAATCGACCAATCAAAATCTCCATCTAATCCTTAAAAATAATGATCATCACTACTTAAACAAGATTATAAGTTATAACATCAATTTTTTTGGTGATAGATGGAAGAAAAGAAAAGAAAAAGTTGAATGGCTCAACTAAAATTTGGACCACATTTAATTATCATCAGCCACAAAAGTTTATGAGGACCACGTGTGAGAATATTATGATTACTTGATTAGGACCCACTGTGATATGGACGTCTCTGAATGGTGGACTTTTGTTTGGACCACCACATTTATTGACATGTGGCAGTGCAGCAGAGGCTCTCAAGTCTCACCGTGAAATCGACACCGTCCAATCATTATTACAGACGACAGAGTAAGTGATGGGTTTTTGTTTTCAGTCCGTTGATTGTGTGGATACTCGGAGATGAGACCCATTGATCGAACGGTCCTGATTTGTGATCTGGTAAAGTTTGGTTTTGATGAGCTACTGGTGACAATAGAACAAATGTAAACAAGGGTGACACCGTGAAAGTGAATAAAATATATTGGAATAAGTTGGTATTGGTATTTCAGATCCATATGAAATTGTATTATTTTACTCAATTTATTGCATCATACAAGAGGATTCAAATGTAAAATCATCTGTTAAGTTTTCAATATCTCTCATGAATTAAGGTGTCATATATCAAATTATTTTTACTTTTCATGCATCATTTTAATTACATGTCTCGTTCACCTTGTATCCGTAACTTAATCATGATCAATTAAACAATAAGACTGTATTAATAGATGTCCAATGAGAATAACTAAAAACACATGATTTATTCCATTAGTATAATTATTGATACTAAATAGTTATCCATCTCGGAATAGCTAATTATATTAATACATGAACGGGGGTGAAGAATATTCCACACCTTCATAGATGACACTTCATCTAACGCAGATTTGCTCAAATATCTAATAGAATATATATACTTTATAAAAAATGTAAAAAAAAATTATATGTTTACTAAGTATATATCATTTAGTTTTACTGAAATTATATTTTTATGCTTCATTAGATACGTATGTATTGAAAAAATCATAGTGTGTTGTTGTAGGTGTTGAGGCTGCAAAAGAAAATGCATGAATGACCAACAACAAACAATTTTAATTTTATTTGGAGTATATGTTTGACTAAATAAGTATATATTTTTATAAAAAAAACTGAAACGCATACACATGAATTGAAAAATATAAATATTTTTATGTTTTCTTAATAAAGAATATATTGAAATTTTATGTAATATGTTAGGTAAAATAACATATGCAATAACGACTACAAGAATCGTATTTGTCTTAGGGTGCGTTTGAATGTGAGGTTGAAATTCTCGTATTCTTAAAATCTTACGTTTCAAACTCAGCTTTTGAGTTTCAAAATTTTTTTATAAGATGAGGTTGGTGATGCTTATCCAAAAAAAGGAAAAATTGACTGATGGCTTTTGCATGGCCTTGAAATAGAATTTTTAAAATTTATTCTTTTCATAATTAAAGGTCAAATATAATAAATTATTACTTATCAAGTGATGTTGTTAATAGACGGTGAAAAGATATTTTTCCCTTCAACCAACGTAAACGTGCGGAGCCTTCTTTTTGAATTTGGGCCTAATCGAATATAGATCCTGCACTAAAAAAGGAATTAAGGGGGCATCAGTATGGTATTAGTCAAGAAGACTCTGATACTTAAGTCTGTAAGGGAATTTAAAGAAGAATAATCTCACTCTTAATGTGGCTTGTTAACAAAATTGACTCATACATTCACTTGATCTTACCTCTCCTTTTTATAAGGTTCGTTGGACCATACAGTCGTTGGAATAGTTTTTCCCCTTAATGGCTATAAGTGGACGAGTTTTGTGGTAATTGCCCTACTTTATTATAGTTAAACGTGCCGTTAATTACCCTTAATTTATAAGTAATGGACTTTAATCATCAACCTGACAGTTATTGGTATTATGGGCATCTGACTGTTTCTGAGGTTCTGCTCGTGGTCCTCATCTAGTTGGGACATGGAGTCCTACTCGTTACATGACTTGGCATTCGCCCATAAAGTGTAAGACTGTCCGACCAAACCTGATTCATCTCGAGAGGAGATCAATCTGGTCGTGTCTAACCTAATCAAGAGTGCATGTTCGTCGCTTTTTTGTTTTGTTCTTGTCAAATTGAGTCATCAGTTATCGGATGCGATAGTTCACACCAGAGTAACTCCTCACACATAGTGTCATCTTTCAATAGGATGCAGATTTTTCTCTCCACGGATGAATATGAGGTAATCAAGTTAGAGTATGCTTATTCAATATACAATAAATAAAAAGTATATTTTATTGTTTATTTTTGACCTTTTAGTACTAAAATGCAATGTTCTAGGCCTAGGCGAACCCAATCCGCAATGCTTAGCGCCTAGTCGTTTTTTAGATTAATTCATAGTTGGTTAATGAGCTATTATAAGTTACATTATATATTATACATCTATTAATTAAGTTTTTTATGCAGTGAAAAACCCTATAGAAGTCAATGAAAATGTGCCACATAAGCCGAACGCACTATAAACCCTCCAACAAAAAATTCTTACTGGTAAGAGTCTATTAAAATATATTTGTTCATGGTGCATTCGTCTTACATGACGCATTTTCATTGGCTGCTACAAGGTTTTGTTCCTTGTAGTTAGTCACAAATGATCCAAACACACTACTTTTTGGATCCAATGTTCAAAATTAGAGAACCATGTTTAACTTTCATGTGGAACAAATAAAAATACATCAGTTGTAAAAAGTTAAAAAAATTATCATTTTGGAAATCAATGGTTTTTGCATTTTGAAACCGGGCCTTTTGATTATCACCAAATGTCAGTTTGAAACCTAATTTTTAGAAAATCTCATATTCAAACAAATCCTTAGTTGTTTTAAAAAATTAAAATACTATATGTTACACATGCATAATTAACGTACATGATGGAGACAAGTTTGATTGAAGGGCGCGTCTATCCCCACCAAGCATTTCTCTTAACCCACCAATAATAAAAAAAAAACAGTGTTTTTTCTATTCCCACCGATTCGACCAGTTCGATCAAACTTGGTCGTCACATTAAGTTTTGGACGACCGAACTTAGTCGTCATTTCATATTTTGGGCGACCTAACTTGGTCGCCATTTCAGGTTTCGGGCGACCGAACTTGGTCGAACAGGGTTTGTGATAAAGTTTATAATTTTTTTTCTTGGAAACCTAATCCCATGACGTGTATTCTCCTAGGATCCTTCATACCACTCCAAGTCTGAGTTGTAATGTAGGGAGAATCAATCATTATTCTTAAATGTAGAACATAAGAACAATTTTTTTTACATAAGTGACAGACAAATTTTCAAAAGCCAAATATAAAATGTGTTTGGATCAACTGGTATGTTTTTTTGTTTTCAAACAAAGAATATGCTTAACTACGAATTCAAACGAAGCTTAAAAATGATATATATTTATCTAATAAGATATTTTTCTATAAAAATTTAAATTAATTGAAAGTATACCTATTTACATTTTTTTCAGTCCCTTAGCTATTGTTTGGATAAAAAAATAAATGTAGAATATGATAGATAAACTCAAAAATTTATTTGTTTACAAAAAATAGGTAGATATAATTTTGGATCCTGTTCGACCAATTTCGGTCACCCAAAACCTGAAATGGCGACTAAGTTCGGTCGCCCAAAACCTGGAATGACGACCAAGTCTGGTCGTCCAAAACCTGAAATAGCGATCAAGTTCGGTGGACCTAGATTGGTGGGAATAGCCAAACAACGATTTTTTTTTATAGTGGGTTAAGGAAAATGCTTGGGGGGTAAACGCACCTTGATTGAGTGCGAAGGCACACGTGAAAAACGTTTGAGATGTCACAGTAAATACAGAGACAATCAGACAACCAATGCTAGCTTATACCAAATCATTTTTTTTTATTAATGAAGTTACACCTCTCTTTTTATTTTTTTCACTATTTAAAATAATCCATAATTGAAGATCTTATAATCCATCCACTAAGGTCAATGCGTGTGAAGATCTCTCTTGTATATTATATATGTTTCTAGACCTAGCTAGTTTTGTAGATCCAATATTTTCTAGACTTCTTCCAAGGATTATTAGGAAATAAATAAATAATTGTGATTTGGTGCATGGGAAATCTTGTTGTTTTAGGTTAGATCATATTTATAAAACTTAATTTGTTTCGTGAACACAGAACAACCAAAGAAAGGAAATCCCAAAACATGATTCATGTTCTATATATTTATTTAATAATAACAAAATATCCAAAGAATATTATAGAACAGTTTATTTTACGTGAACCAATCATACATCTCTATATTGTGTGTCATTTTATGTGAAAAATAATCTACATATTTTAGTAAAAACTTTTTGAGAAATTTCTATTCCAACAGTTTATTCCTCCTATTGGATTTTTACCAAAAGATAAGTTAGAAAAAATTATTGTTGAGAGAAAGATAGATAATGCTATCGCAATTTCATTTCTGAATTTGTAGTATATTAATAGTTCACATTTGGGTTCTCTCCTCTTGTATTCTTGGGCAAGTAGAGGAGATTACATCTTTGACTTCTATTATGTAAGCCCATGTTTGAGTAGAAAAATAGACGTGGAATAAAGTGAAATAAGGGTGAATGAGCCCAAAAAATCTGTTTTTATGTAAGAAATATATGGGTATAGCTATACTAGAAAAGGAGAAACAAGTTAGTATTGGTATCCATGCGCCCCCTTCCTGAATTTATGTTATTCCACCCGTTTGATTCCACTAGTACAAAGGACTCACATGCCTTCACCTCTTATATAAATATATGAGGGGGTTTCATATGTCAAATTGTTTTTTCACAATTTATAAATCTTTATTTTCATCTTATTTATTTTTTAATCCACAACTTATTCATGAACAATTAAACAATAAAATTTTCATTATTACTTTTCCCAACATGAAAAACTAAAAACAACACCAAATAGCAAATGATTTATTTCACTGGTACAGTTATGAATAATTATCTTTCTCAGAATAGCTTATGTTACCATTCAAACTAGGGCTGCCGAAGACATATATTTTCTGTGCAATTACATTGGAGTTGGCATAATGTAACCCATTCATCATTTCATTATACATGCAAATAATGACAACGCTTAACACCAAACAACCAGATCTATATCCACTGTCTGTTCATATATATCAAATTAAATCATCAGGTGCTATTTGATATTGACTCTAGAAAAAGCAAAAAGAACAGATAATTAAGTCAAATATGCTGCCATTCCTTTTATGGCCGGATCTTGCAACTATGGTCATCACATATGTAAAAAAAAAGAAGGCAAATTGAACAAGAGATCAATGTAGGATTGAACAATATATCAATGCCCACATTTGAATCTTGAGTCAACTTTTTCTTCTCATTTATAGATGTTTCTTGATAGAGTAGACTAAACATGTTGTGAGATATCTTGCATTCTAGCATGAATAGTCTTATACACAAAAACTTAAGGTCAGGCTGATATTTTTGTAAGGGTATTTTCATGATTTATTTTCATTTTTTATCCTATTTATTTAGTCTCTTAAAAAATGTGGCAAACCGTGTTTTGTTTTTTTGTTTTTATAGAAGGGGCAGTGCTGAGGAAAGAGAGATTGATAGATTTTGTAATCATATTATTGGATATTAGTGAACCATTTACTGTTCTCCTTTATGCATGCATATAGACAATTTTTTTCGAACCACATAAATATGTGTGTTCTTTAATGAGCTTTTTTTTCTTTATTAATTTGCAAGTGTTAAAGATGTAACCCTAAACCTAAAGGCATCGCTGTGTCAACAAAAACTACTCAATTTTCAAAAGTTTTCCCTTATCATAAAATTTCCAATTGAAGGTAAATGGTTCATGGTTTAGCTAGCACATGTGTGATCACACCTGTTTCGTAACATGACTGGGGGTGATTCTGTTTTTTAATTAAGTAGAAAGCTCAAACGTGTTACCAAATGAGTTTTAGGAAGTGGACTTAATTAAAAAGTTACTTACTGCATTTAGTGCAAAAGATCACTTTTTAAAAAGCGCAAAAAATATGCTTTTCATTATCAAAATCTATTTGAATCATTTTATTCAAAATCTTATTTTTCAAACTTGTTTTCAAATGCTAATACACTACAATCCATATATTCAAATAAATCAAATTAGGTTAAACGTCAACATCTCACATTGGTACATGATAATAAACAAAGTAGTGAATCATTTAAGAGGGAGATGGAGGAGAATGTAACTTTTTTCAGATAAGTACCCCACTTTCTCCTACCACATACTTGCCCATTCATAATTGAAAGAAAAAGATTGGTGAAAAGTGAACCCATATGACTTTCAAAGTGGTTTTATATCTTGGCACTCTTTGGTGGATATGTTGGTTTTATGTTTAATTAATTGTTTACCTAATTTTTTTCCTAGATATGTCTTGATTTGAGACCAAAATTGTCCTTAAATGATTAATTTATTATGGTTAAATAAATGAAAATAATCATGATTTCCAACAAGTGTGTGTGTTTGTGTTATGACTTGAGACCTCAATTATCCTCAAATGAACAGCTTAGGATTGTTAAACCAGAACCTAAAATTCGAGCAGGGAATGCTTTTGGTAAACCTTGATAGTGACCAAACTATTTAAATGTTTGGCAATTTTCATGTGTTGCATGTGTTAGCTGAAGATTTTTGTTGTTGTTGTTGTTAGGTAAGCATTGGAACTCAAATCCATGATCTTGTGGTTATAAATTCTGCTGTTAATCATTAAACTATAGGTAGGTGAAAGAATTAACCAACCAAATCATAGTTCCTAGATCATTACATGTGAAACCATGGTTGTTGTTTTCTACACTCATGATAGCAACTCCTCTTGAAGCATAAGTGTTTTTTTTTTTTAACTTTGCACCTTTGATTTCATGAAAATTATCATCATCTTCCAAGTCTCTTGATTGTGTGCAAATATTAAGATGGAGTCCACTGATTGTTTGTTCTTCATTTGTAAAAGTATAAAGATTGTCTGGAGCCCTTGCAGGCCCTTTGATTTGATGGTTCCAAGCTACATTGGACAAGTCTGGCACTCCTTTATATTTATTAATACAAGGCGTTCGCCTGGCGTGTGCTTAAAAATAATTACATGGAAGCATTGTTACACACAGTCCATGTTTACAGTCTTCAACGTTGCATTCATTATAACGAGGCATATAACTCAGTAAAAAAAAATTTTACATTATCGACGTGAGTTGAATGTAAGAGCGGTTAGGCCGCGTGTTGTTAGTCAGTGTCAAGTAGCGGTTACTTTGACACTTTGTACACTAGGAGGTGAACTCAAAGAAGGGGCATTAAGCGAGAGCTTTGTCTCTGTCTTAAGTCTCTATCAAGAACTGTCAGTTTCATAAATAAGTTCATACAATATATTTGAGTATATATACTTCATCTTTTATAAAAATACATATTTATATTATTTTAAAAAAATCAAAGCATACATAGACTGCGTTTAGAGCTTAAAAAAGAACTGCACCTAACATTCCTATATTAAATATATATTTTAAGTTCTGGATAAAGAAGTGGTGACAAATTAGAAGCAACCATCTATGCATGGCTAAAAGTGATGCAGTGTGTCTTCAGGTGTTCCTTCCAAATGGCAAAACCTCCCACCCCCCAATCTTCCATGACAAATTAGAAGCAAACATCTATGCATGGCCAAAAGTGATGCAGTGTGTCTTCAGGTGTTCCTTCCAAATGGCAAAACCTCCCACCCCCCAATCTTCCATCCATGGCCTGGTCGTTAAAAGCAATACTTCTTCTCTTTGAAGGATCAGTTAAATTATTTAGATATTTTAATTATTTGAAAGATGAATGCATCCACTACCTACAGAGATATATTTTATCCATATCCAAAAGATTTAAAAACAAATACATGTATCAATGTAAATTATTTAGATATTTTAATTATTTGAAAGAGGAATGCATCCACTACCTACAAAGATATTTTATCCATATCCAAATTATTTAAAGACAAACACATGTATCAATGTATTTGATCTGCATCTGATCAATGTTTGTTTATATCAAACCATAAGAGAAAATGTTAGACCTAGCCATTTTTACCGATCAAAACTCAGATCACACATGTTTTTATTTTTTATTTTTAATGATAAACATCATCAAATGAGAAATATGCTTTGTTAAAAAGTGTATATCGCTCGATTTTGAGTTAAATGAACCTATTTTTGGTAAGTGTTAGAAAATATTTAACGAGCTATATACATCGTCTAACGTGGTATATGCTTTACTAAATTTCTAACAAGGTAAGGAATGTGTTTTAGACTGTAAAAAAAATTAGAGTGTAATAACACCCAACCATTAAGCGCTGTTTGATTCACTAGAAAACAAAAGGAACATAAATCAAACATGCTGCTTTTCCTTATGAAACATGCAACTAGGGTCATCACATGTGTAAGAAGGCAAATTGAACAAGATTTCAATGCCCATATCTGAATCTTGTATCAAACTTTCCTTCTCATTTGATTTTTGAGTGATTTTACACACACTTTCAGTTTCAGCCTCAATTCCAGTCTCTATATTTCGTTAGCACTATATACTCGTATTAACGAGGTATATGCTTTGATAGAAACTTTTTTAATTTTATATAAATGTATCTATACAATTCATTATAGTATAAGCTTCATTTTTTTCTAAAAGCATGTACCCCATTAGATGAGATATACTATTTTGAAAAAAAAAAAAAAAACGTATGTGGTTTTTATTCAATGTTACTTGACAGACAGACTAAACTACTGCAGTTTTAAAAGCTTTCCCCTTACCACAAAAAATTCCACTTCAAGGTATGGGGCATGGTGTATCTCTAATAATGCTTTGTGGCCTCAGCAATTACATGATAATCCATGTATCCAAATCAATCAAATTAGGTAAACATCAACATCTCATATTGGTATAAACAATAAACAAAGTATCACATCCAGATGAGCAGCTTTTGCCACGCTGGGAAAATGAGTCCCCCCCCCCCCCCCCCCAACTTCCTCCTACCACTTACTGACCTCTCATGAATTGAAGGAACATATTGGCGAAGTGAAGCCAACATTGAAAGTGGTATTATGAGTTGGCACTTTTTGATAGACATATTTGTTTTATGGAAGTTCAAAAGGTTGTTCACATAAATTTTTTGATCTAGATATATTTTTATCTGTTCCACTTAAAAGTTTTATTACTGATGTTTTTGTCAAATGAAGAGTTTAGTTTATTCAAGTCAGAACCAAAAACGTGACGAAATCGAAAGTTTTTGGTAAACCTTAACAGTGATCAACCTAACATATCAAGCAAGTTTGGCAATTGTCATATGTTGTGGACTTGTGGTAGCTGAAGAATTAATCAACCAAATCTTAGTTTCTATTCCATGTGATACGATTGTTCAGATTTTTTGCACTTGTCTTAGCAACTCCTCTCAAAGCACATAAAAGGTTTTCTTTGCATCTTTGATGTACAACAGCTCCCCAAACATGGAAGTGATCATCTCCTCATTGCAAGTTTTTTCAGTTGAGGAAATGCATGCAGTTACAAGTATGAAATACAGACATTAAATTACATCTCCTAATCAAACATCAATAAACATTAATGGTCATAATACTGCAATGTTGTAAACTCTCCTGCATTCCCTAGTGATTGACTTGATAAAAATAGATATGTCAGGAGAT
Organism: Acorus gramineus; assembly: GCA_030737835.1. NCBI lineage: Eukaryota > Viridiplantae > Streptophyta > Magnoliopsida > Acorales > Acoraceae > Acorus > Acorus gramineus. The sequence goes on from CM060850.1 coordinate 5,623,661, forward strand.
GTATAGTTCAAAACTCACTACAAGATTGTTCTAACTACGCATGTGAAATCTCTAATTGAGCATTTGAGTATATGCTCTAATAGTGAAAATATGAAAAAGGTATACTTTCAATTCATTCGAGTAAGTATTTCATTTTTTTCTTTGTGAAAGCATGTACTCCATCAGACAAATATATACATCCAAAAGAAATTCAAAACTTATTAGGACTGCAAATGTAACTGTAGTAATAATATGTGTCATATTTTCCAAATAAAAATCAAGTCACTTTCATTGTTAGCATTTTATGGTTGGGTGTTTACGAGGCTTTTGTGGTGATCCTAATATATATGCTTCAGGTGGTTACGGATGATTTATCACAAGAGCCCTATTAACATCATATACTCACATTAACAATGTATATAGCTCATTAAAAAAATTTCACATTTTCTACAAATGGGTTCATGCAATTTGTTGAAATATATACTTTATTTTTTTATAAAAAAAAAAAAAAACATATATCTCATTAGATGAAAGAAATTATTAAAAAAAATAATAATTAAAACATGTGTAAACTAAAATTAGAGCTAGAAAAGGGACTGTATGTAACATTTTCCTCATCATAATATTCCAATGGACTATTTAAATATCAATATGCGCGCGCTGATACACCACGCCGCAATATCAAACCTCATATATGTAATCTCTAATAGTGTGTACGTAGATCTATAATTACATAAAGAATAAAAACACATGCATTCAATTCATTCTAAATATATATTTCACTTCTATAAAACAATAGAATGTATTTCATTAGACAAGTATAGTACACTTCACAAAATTTAAAAATGTGTTCAGTCTGCCAAATTGACTACAAGATGATTGAATGTAATGTTCTCCTATCAATATTGAATTAAAGCCAATCGATCCACAGATCTAAAATGCAGCATCTGATGATAAAAGAAAAACCATGTTTCCTATGCTAAGCTAAACCTTCATATACTACACTGCTCATTTAATAAACCAGCCAAGGAATATCAAGGTATTTTGTCAAGAGTCATGATACCAGACCCTAAAATATAAGTCTCACTCACAAACCACATGAGGTGTCATCATCTCATTTGTTGACTGGTTGACTTTTCAAAAAAGATAAAATGTCAAAATACAAATCTACCCTTCATTAAAAATCTTTCTCATTAACCCAAATCCTCCTTTTTTCTCTAATCAGTTACTAATTTTCCACGGTTACACTAAAATTTATGTATTACAAAATTTGAATTTTGAAATCCTTACCTAGTAACTGAATTTTCTATTTCAGTTACATCCAAATCTTATCTAAATTACACCAAAATTTACCTAAATTATTTTTTTGTTAAAATCCTTCAAACAGCTACTCTTTTTTCTAAAAACAATACATTTTTATTATATATATATATATTTAAAGAATGTTATTAACTAAACATTATAACATTTGATAAACATCTTTTCAATTTAAATAAATAAACCATCTCTGAAAATGCAAATACATTTCTTAAATGTTTATGTCATTTACAACTATTTGTTATATTTACATAAACATTATTACATTTACATAAATGTAACATAACAGTTACATTTACATAACTATTTTGTATTTCATACAATGTTTAAACAATTTTAAAATAGATCCTCTCTTCAACAGTCAGTTACCTTTTATGAAAAATATTAAACACCATTTTTGTTGTGAGTTACATTTAACAAATATTACATGAACTGTTTGATTCATTTTTATAAAAACTGTTAAATTTACATAAATGTAACATAACAATTACATTTACCTAAATGTTTTATATTCCATGCAATTTGTATGTAATTGACTGTTACATTTATGAATGTAACAAATATAAATCAATACATACATGCAGTTGACTGTTGCATTTATGAATGTAACAAAAATAACATAGATTTAAAAAATGACTATTTACATTGTCAACAATACAGCAGTAGCATCAAACAAACCACTCATATATAAAATGTAACATTATCAAATGTTATATTTAGATATTGAGATAAAAACAAATCAAACCGTGAAAAATAACATTCAATCCATGAAAAAATTCGTGTTCAAACATTTAAAACAAAAGGCAAAACACAATTCGATTACGAATTCAATAATGTCAAACCTGATCTCAGAGACATTGAGGTGAGATCCAAATTAAAAAAAAAAAAAAAAACGATTTCTTACCTTCCAAGACCTTAAAAATAAAATTTTCGATCTGCTCCCATGTGTTCTTCATAAACAAAATCAGTTCCGAAATTCAAACATCGATTAATATTGCTGCATGATTTTCAGAATCAATTAATGGTGAACAAATACATGATTTTCAGAATTAAATGATACTCCACGATCATATAGAATACATATTGAGGTAGTTATCAAGTAAATGGTATAATAGACAATGTTCTATTACCATATCATGGGGCCTGGTTTGGGGCCTGTGAAGTTGGGGCCTGAGAATCATTATTGTTTTGTCAAACCATATAAGTCATACCAACCTGGATGATATTCATGTGAGGCACGCTCATGTTCGCAGGCCCCGCTCGACAGTTCCTCCTCAAGAATGCGTAGAAATAGTTGATGAAGAGCTTCTTCAGAAACCAAGACTCCTTTCTCGCCCTCACGTCCCCATGCGCCAATAAATATGTGAACCCTGAATCCATTGCTTCCCGGAGATCTGAAAGCTCATATTCTAAACTTGGATCTTCATCTCCCAACATGATATTAGACTGAGCAGTTGACATGGCTCCAACCCTGGTTTGTTGGTCCATTAGTAGAGGAACACGGAGCTCATCAACATTACTAGAGCTCGGTCCCAACTCATTCTCAAAATGCATCTCGAGCGCGCTGTTCTCCAAAGCTAAATCATGAGCTTCCATTCTCAAGAACTTCTCAAGACTCTCCACGAGGAGCCGCTCGAATGCATGATGGTCCTCCTTTCGTATGTCCTTGTATCCATAACGCGCTATGCAACGGAACATGTGGTAGTCCTTCGGACACACCCTCCGGAAGAGAAACCTTTCCTCTTGGGGGACGACGGGGATGGGCACATACTTGATGCACACGAACACGATCGTTGAATGGATTGCAGGAAGGTTTACCAAGAACTGGCCGAAAATGGAGGGAATGCCTTGGACAAGCTCGTTGTAGAGTAGACCAATGCCTGGAACTCTGACTGTGCCAAGGTTCGAGCCAAGGTCGAGCATGAAGTCCATAGAGATTTTTTCACGGATCTCGCTCTGGTACTTGAGCACGCTCCCATAGTTCCAAGTGTACATGATGCAGAGGAAGCAGGAGGCGAAGGCAAGTGGGAGCCATCCGCCCTCCAAGACTTTGGTTAGGACCGCGAATAGATAGATGAGCTCGATTGTACCGAATATGGCGGGGAAGGACAGGGCGAAGAAGAGGTTGGTTTGCCATATGAGAAGCATAACAAGTGTCACTAGTGTGGTACTTACCAGCATCACGCCGACCTCCGCGATGCCTATTAAGAAGTGAACTTAATTGGTATCAAGAACCAAAACAATGTGTTGTTTGTCACACATGCTCATCAAACAGCAATCGAAATTTTATTGGAGACAATACATTTTGGACATTTCAATTATTATGCATAAATTTAAAAAGGAAAGTGGCCTTTTTGAGGAACATTATGGCCAAACTCACTAAAGCCTCATTTGGGATCAATTATCAAACTGATTCTATTTCTGCAAAATCAAATTCCAGATAATAGATTCCAATTTTTTTTAAAACTCACATTTGGTTTAGTGTTAAAATTCATCAAAACAGCTTTTATGGGGAAGCTGGTTGAGAACGGTGTTATGAAAAAACTAGTTGGTAGCAGCATTTATGAAAAAACTATTTTTGATAATTGGTTCCAAATGTGTGGAATTCAGTTGTCAATCAATGTACCAAGTATGAGTCGAAAATAAATGAATTGATTCTATGGAATGTTGAAGCATTAATAAAACGAGGTCAGCGATGTAGTAAATGGTGATCTTTTCATGACAAATACAGTGGGAGTATACTTACCATATGCATTGGCTATGTCGGTGGTGTTTCTGAATGTGGCAACGATGATAATGCACATAATCATCAGGAACCAGTTGATAACAGGGATGTAGATCTGTCCCATGGACCTCCTTGAGGTATGAATTATCTTCAGCCTCGGGAAGCAACCCAGAGCCATGGATTGCTTAACGCATGAAAAAGTAGCTGAGATCATGGCTTGGCTAGCAATCACTGCAGCAAGTGTGGCTATGACGAAGACCGGCCAGAAAAGGACCTCTATTCCAAAAAAAATTTGGAAATGGTTAGAAACAGCAATAGCAAAGAGATTTAGGACCCCGTTTGGAACCAATTGTCAAATTGATTCTACAAAATCAGTTTTCAGATAATCGATTCCAAACATGTTTTTTAAAACTTTAGCTTTTGGCTTCAATTTTTTACTATTATGTGTAAGATAAATAAAAATCTCTTCCAAAAAAGCTAGTTGAGAGTAGCTTTCATAAAAAAAAATATTTTTTAAAATTGGTTCCAAAAGGGGCCTGATGATTAACCCAGACAAGGTACAGGTCCACAAAACATATAGAGATGATGGAATAAATGGATGAGAGGCATATGAACTTCAAACTTCCTTGGAAGAAGAATCGAGTGTTTCCTCAATTTGATAAGAAGCAATGGCAGAAGGCTTACCAGGAACAGAATCATAAAATATTCTTTCTACTGAAGCTGGGTTCTTCATGAGAAATGCAGCTTGGCCCATATAAGCCAAAAAAAGGCAGGGAAACACCATGGATGTAAAGGCAATCTGCTAACACTCATAATGAGGAAGCCACACAGTTGAATATGTTATTGGATGAAAAGAAATAAGAGAATAAACTGCAGGAGACATGAAGGATTTACTTGTATAGATAGTACAGAGAAATGGCCTAGATCTGCAAACATAGCTTCAGCTCCTATACATATTAAGCAACAAAGATACTACTTAGAGAGCTGTCAAAGAAATATGAACTCGAAAAAGATTTCCTTGATATAAGATATCAAACAAGAAAGTTGATAAAATTAGAGAATTCTGACAAATTTTGCTCAACACAGACAGTAGCATTTGATATAATGAAAGGACAGGCAGAGCCATGGAATGACAGATACTCAACTCTATTACAGTATAATACATAAAAGCAAATGGTGGCACCCAATGATGGTGGAAACCAAAATAAAAGAAAAGATAAAACAGACCGGAGAAGCAAGTAATCAATGAAAATGTGATCACATGACAAATGAGAAGACATTATAAGAATACAAATTGAAATGGATCTCTGCTGATTACAGTATACATGGATATACATCACCAGTCATAACATATAATTTTTTTAAAAGATACAATTACATACTGTGCATGATTTATTGAATAAATTGTGTAACAAAATCATGTTATTCACCAAGATAAAATAAAATCATGTTAATATGAAATGATACACATACACAAAATCAACATCCCAACTATAGTTGGGTTTCATGAAGTTATTCCCGAATGCTCACGAGGCAACACATATGACCTGTCATTTACCCAACATCAAACTTCCTTAGACTTTGGCAATATCCAAAAACTCCAATAATCTAGAGTTACAACCGTACTGCGCTCCTGACAACAAAGATCTAGATATGCGCTCCTCTGCAATGAAACAGAATCAAATATGCCAGTTCAAAGGGATTTTTTTATTTTATTTTGGGCAACATCCAAAAACACTCTAATAGTCTAGAGTTACAACCATACTGCACAAAGAAACTCTCATACCTATTAATGGTCACAGCCATTTTGTCTGGGTTCTTAAGCTATCAACTAGTACACTTAACCAACTGCTTCCCACGTATTGTTGCCTCTGTTGGAAGCTCTTCCCATTTCTTGTAAGCCAAATTCTAAGGCATGCAGTATCAACTAGATGAATTTTCCTTTTCTGCATCTTTCACCCTTTCTATACATTGTGGAAGAACCCATATTGGATTCATCATTCTGAACTCCAGTTTTATGCCTAACACACACAAACCCCAAAGTCCCAAACCCCCACCCCCCTTCCCCCTCAACACCCCCCCCCCCAAAAAAAAAAAAGTCCAGCTTTTTCCACACTTCGCTGCTGAAAAGACAGCCAATCATGAAGTGGCCTATTGTCTGAACCTATTTGTTGCACAGTTCACGTTAAACATTCCCATATTGAGCCCATTTCTCACTTTTTTTTCTTTGATTGAGGCTTTAATCAAAATAGACCAGCCACACGAAAGTTCGGCCCTTAATGGAGACATAACTCCCTTATTTCCTTGTATTTCCATGGCTATCGCAAGCTATTTATCCATCCCCTTCTTGATTCTCAATTGGATCTGAATAAAAGGATTTGACAATGTAACTTCCCTCTTCAAGTTCAAGCTAACCAGGGCCTCCTTTTCCATGTGAATCTGGCTTCTTGTAACTCGTCTTCTCATCTGTAAGGTTCCTTCTAAGTCTTGGGCACCGAACCACCTCACGTACAAGAATGTGGGTAGGACTTTGTCATTCTTACTAATTAACACCCTGAATGACCGTGAGCATGCCTAAGGTAACATCTCCCACAGCATCCAACTGTCCAGAAAACCATATGTTGGCCCCATTTCCCACATAAAATATATTTTCCCCCAAATATTTCTCAACCACAATCAAAATGCCTCCACATCACTGATAGCTTACAAGTAGTTCTTGGAGTGATTTCCATCTCTTTGCACACATCATAATAACCAGACTTTATGTCCCTAGCCCATATATAACATTTGGCTCAGATCAGTCACCATAGCCATTATCCTAGCAGTGCATGATGAATAATTCTACGTTGAAGAACCCACATTATGATGGGACTGGATCCTGTGACATGCCACAAGGAAGCTCCCCTGCGGCCTGCCTAGTGCCACAAATGATCCCATCCCCATTCTAACACATCCCCTTTTACAACAGATCACCTCCCAGCTGATAAGATGTTTTGGGAGGAGTTTAATAATGTTTTATTTCTTTCCTACTTAATATTTTGTACGGAGATCCCTAATCTCTTTTTTTGTTCGGGGGCATCTTTCTATAATAAGATGGCTCCAACATTTCCTGGAAGAAGAAAAAATGTTCTATCTCCTGTCCTTTTCTCCACCCTACAAGAATATCCTTTCAATTGCTTAAAGTTTGTTGAACACCCATGTTGGAAGTAAGAAGACAGACATGAAGAAGAGTTGCAGAGTGGACAGCTCTGATTAGAGTAGAGTCAACCTACCTCCTAAGCTGAGAGCTTTCCCTTTCCAGCCAGTGAGCGTCAAATCCCCAAAAGTTTCCATTATTTTTTGGTCAACAAAAGTGCCCTCATGTCAATAAAATGGCTTGCAGAATATTAAAATGATTAATTAATCAATGTGAGATATTGGTCCTCATTGGATGTAAGAAACACAATGAACCAGGTAAGAATCTGAATGCCAAATATGGGATCTAGATCCATGTTGAAGGACAGAAAAATTTAAAAAAATTGAAAGTGTTTGTATCTCCTTTATCTGTCAATGTAGTGAATTTGAACATTCAAATCATGGAATCCACGCTAAGCTTGAGGAGAAAAGAACAAGTAAAATGACTGTATATGAAAAATAGTCATAACACTAAAAATCAAGATGGCGGACATTTTTCATAAAATGAAAGTTAAACATCAAAGAAAAGTTTCAGCACTGTGATTCGTACTCATATTCATGCACATGACAGAAAACAAATATTCCCCAAAGATATCTAGTTCTAGAGAATTGCTAAATAGGAACTTAAAATAGAAAACTGTAATGTCTAAGTGCAAGTATATTCCCGTTAAGAAACTATGAATGCCCAGTTGATAGCACAGACATACAAATTTCAAGCCAAATATTAAAAGATGTAAACTTAGCCAAACAGCATGAGGTTAGATAACCTGTAATGCACAAAACACAACCACCAAGAGCAGACCATGCTTTCCTGTTGTTCTTATTGAAGAAAAAATAGATATAAGCTGGATTGAATCCTCGCAGGACACTAATGTCATACTTAATTATGTTGTATATTCCAATTGAACCCAAACTGAAGAACCAAAGTGCCAGAGCAGGAGCAAACAAGAAACCAACTTTGCCAGTTCCGAATCTCTGAATGCTGAATAACCCCACAAGAATGACAATGGACACAAGTACCACATGGTCTGCAACCAAAATTTATATCAATCATATCTTAAACAAGAATATGGATAATAGTATTTTTAGAAGATATAGACAACATTAATCATCAAGAGTAGTATGGACATCCCATATAAGAACTCAGTTAATCACCTGAATTAAATCCGGGGATTGAACCCTGAAGACCACTCACAGCAGACATCACTAGAGCAATAAAAAAAATCATCATGAACACTGAGCAGTTTAATCATTAATTTTAAGAGAAAATACTGAATAATATCATAAAAAGATGATACCTGACATTGCTGGAGTAAGAATGCCATCTCCAATTACCATGGACGTCCCCATCAACACCAGAAGCAACAAAAGGGTTTTCAAGGAAGATTTTTGTTCCAAGTTTTCTTTTATATTTAATGCCCGTTCTAACTCAGGAGTGGGCAGCTTGAGCTTATAACTTGAAATATGCTCATCAGCACGTTGCTGATTCGGCAAAAGATTAACTTTTGCGTATCGGCAAATCAATGAATACAGAGCAAAGGTGCCTCCTGCAGCCAAAATTATAAAGTTTGAGGATTTAATAGATTTTGAAGAATTGCAAGAATAGGCACCATCTGGGAAGACAGTCTGAGCAGTAGCTTAAATCCATACCTTCACCATTGTCATTGGCTTTGAGCACAACAAAAACATACTTTGCAAAAGGAATGAGTGCAATAGTGTACATCACTAAAGATAAGGCTCCAAGCACTTCAATTTCTGATTGACTAGGAACCTTGCTGAATACATCACTGAAGACATACAAAGGACTCGTGCCCATGTCACCATAGACTACACCAAGAGTTTGAAATGCCATTGCAAGTGTATTCCAAATAGAGAGGTCCTGGCGGTTCAAAGATTAAACAAGAGTCATTAGTGTTCCAAGTACATAAGCTCTTCCAATGAGGAAACAATAGCCACACTGCAATTAAAAATACTTGAGATTATCAAGCAATGAATCAATGATGATACAGATTTGAAAAGCAAAAAAATTGCATTTCTGATCGATTTGATACCATAAATGACTAATGTAATTTGGCCAGATTTTTATCTAACAATTTAGAACAAATTATGCCCATCTGTTCATCTCAACCAGCAATTAATCATAATTTTTTAACATTATATCTATTTATGATGCATGATATGTCGATATATCTCTGGAAAGTTCCTAATTATTATTCCATCATATGCTTTAGATAAGAAATGTTGTATTGATGAAAATAATAACTTGATAAAAAGTAGTAAAGAAGAAAGTAATATGCAGATAAGTGAAGAGAATACAAATAGAAAGTAAATTAGATACATATTGTGTGTGATTTGTTATGTCTAAAGATTAAGATTACTAGTGCCCAACAATTAACTAGAGGATCAAGCTGAAGCTGACGGTTGAAGAGGATCATGTACCCCTACTTGGAGGCAAATATCTTTCACCATCCTCCATCCTCTTCTCTGAAGATTTTCTTGAGTGAGGTCTATTTTGAATTTAAACCGTCATTCCAATTCTTTCAATCACATGGTATGATGATGGCCTATAATCATTAGCAAGGGTCCCTTTGCAAGTACACAACTTTGATTTAGAGTAAGCTAGCACATGTATGTTTCCTCCTGTTTCCAGGTTAATATAAATTGGTGACACTGATGTTTCCCCCCAAAAAAATGTAACCCAGCTCATGGCTTATGTAAGAAGACTCATTACAACATGTATAATTGAACTTTCAATTCTTGAAACATGAAATGGCCCTGTAACTTCGGGAAAAGGGGGGCTCTCCTATCACAATTAGGAAAGCGGCACATACCAGGGGGAAGCGACTGTTTATGTAAAACACGAGACTCGTGCAAGAATGACCAACAGAACTTTTGTATCAACTTTGATGAAATGAACAAGGGAAAGATGATATATCTAGTTACTAGGTCTGCATATCAAAATATTGGTCATGAATCAGAGTTGCTAGTCCCAGAAGAAAAAAAAAATACTGGTTGGCAATGTTAAGCTCTTTGTCAATTGCTTGATGTTCCCTAGAAACAGATAAGGCCTGACATATTAATTATTTTTAAAAGAACATGGAGAGACAAAAAGGACAGCATTTTAGAGGAAGCAACACCTATCCTGATGGTAGGACACTTAATCTGAAGACTAGAGCAAACAACAACAACAAAGTCTTTATGTCAAAAATTTGAGGTCTGCTACATGAATCTTGTTCCATCGTTCAACTCTATTATGGGTCATGTCTTCCGAAACATGTACAGTCAACATGACCTTCCTTACTATCGCCATCCACATTTATTTTGGCCTACCCAATGCCTTTGGGGCCCTTTAAACGACAACGATATCACTCCTAACTGGTGCACCACTTGGTCTCTGTCATACGTCCAAACTATCTCAAATGATTTTTCATTATCTTATCTTCTACTAAAACAACTGCTAATTTTTCTCAAATATACTCACTGCTTATTCTATATTTTCTTACATCTGTCACTTATTCATCTCAACATTCTCATCTCAGCTACACTCATATTCCGAGCATATTATTTCTTAATTACTCAATATTCAAACACATAAAACAATACTAGCTTTATAGCTATCTTATAGGAATTTTCTTTTTGTTGCATGGGTATTTTACAGTTGCATAGCATTCCAGCTGCACTTCACCACTTTAACCGTCCTGTTTTGATCTTATGAATGGCGTCTTTTTCAAACTTCAGTTTCTTCATAAATAGCAGATACCAAATTCTAGCAAATTTGGTTTGGAATTCATCAAATTTAGAGCCTTTTTGTTTTAAGATAAATGTACATAGAAAGTTATTTATGCTTTGTAACGAAAAATACCGCCTTGGAATCCATTAAGAGCCATGGACTTGGGTAGGATCTAATAATCTAACCCTTCGTTTGGGGTGGAGCATAAAGGATGGATAGGGGAGAATACAGTAAAATAGCCCCCAAACAGCTGTTTGTTTGACAAGAATAAACCTTGATAGCTATGCCTGGATAAGCTAGGATAAGGCCTGATAACTATTCTAAGAAAATGGTGGAATTGCTTATCAGGGCTTATCTTTGCCAATGGATAAAAATACTCTTCTCTATCATTTTAAAAATTTTATCTAACCTAACACTCTCTCCACACATTCCAAAAACCATCAAATCTATCATATCATACATACATCTCTCATACTTATTCCCAAACACAAATAATTTATGCAGGGGTATAGTTGTCATTTAAAAAGTCATAAACTCTTATCCATCTCTTATCTACCATTTATCCTTACTTTATCCAAGGTGAACCAAACAATAAAAAGATCAATTTTACGTTTTCCAATGAGAATAACAAAAAAGACAACCAAACAAAAATTTACCTATTCAGCATGGATTGTTATTTATCCTAGTATAGCTATCAAGGGCAAATAACCTTATGTCACACCCCAAACCGGGGGTAAGACTTCAACAACCTCATCTTGCTAAAACATAAAACATGCCTCCACATAAGGATCCCTGGCCCTTAAAGTAAAAAAATGAAGATTCATCAGTCTTTGGCTGGAATCTGATATTCATGTTTTGTTTTTCTATGAAAAGGTGGGAGAACACACCACCTGAATTTCATTGAAAACACCTAAGTACACTACAGAGATGAGGAGGGTATTAAAAGACGACTTCATTCAATATAAAATGAAAAAAATTGGTAGACAAGGAATATTCCAAGGCAAATAAACAAAAAACAAAAAATAAAGAAGAATGAACTTTTTTTTTTACGAAATGGTAGGCTATCGCCCTCATTTTATAAAGAAGAATGAACTTAAAGAAGACAATAGCACTATTTGAGATTGATGTTAGTTTTAAGTAAAAATACTCTTGAACATTCATTTTCACTTCAAGCCAATAATGATAGGAAGCCGTTACACAATTATGATAACCCTGCATGCAGCCCCTGTTGCTAACGAGGCATATGCTTCATTACTTAGACGAAGCATGTAATTTCTTTGTTTTTTTTCATAAATAATTATACACAATTCACTGGAGTATATACTTCATTTTTTTTATGAAGGTACTTGCATGAAGTATACAAGAAAACTAGAAACATGTTGGGATGCATGCATGAGGGACTGTCCCAATCATTATCCATTATGATATGATTCTAATACCACTATTCAACAAAAACAAAGAATCAAATAATTCAATGAAATCACCTCCTACAATCCACAAACAAATCACACCAATGTAGAAACCACCAAAAGCATATGAATTCCATAATATACCCATAATTCAGCAACAAACAGACAAGTCCCACCAAACAATCATCACTACAATTAAATCTAATTCACCAAATCCTAACCAATCAAACCCATCATCCTCAAAGAAATTATGCAGAAACCCACAAAAAACAAAGGGCCATTTCAAGGAGATGACAGACCTTATGGTGTTGCTTGTGAGCGTCGGCGATCCCCATAGCCTCAACGTCCAGCGAGTCAGCCCGCTTCGGCTTCTTCACGAGCCGCCTCCGCACGGACATTCCCTGCCCCTCCATATGTGTCCCCTCCCCATCCCCCTCATGACACCACGGCAAGGACTCCGAATCCACTTCGCTCCCGTCCACCCACCACGACCCGCGCCTCACCAATCCCACAGACTCCTCAATATCTTCTCCTCCCCCTTCCATCACTTGGTCCAAAAGATATGATTTTGTGTGGTTTTGAAATGGTGTTTCTCAAAATCCAACAAAACCCACTTCACAGAACGGCATTACAGCAACCAGAGAACCAAAATGAGATCAATCAAAGATTGTGTTTCACATGGGTTTTCATGGAACCTCTCAAGACCCCAAAAAAAAACACACTTCACAGAGTCTCCGCCATTACTGGAACACTAAAGCTCGTCTGATCTGCAGAAGGATCATAAAAAGATAGAATTTTGAGTGGGGTTTCGATGAAACCTGACAAAGATCAACAAAACCCACTACACAGAATCCCGAGATATCAAACATAGAGGCGGGAGGAGGAGTTCTCGTTCTTCTTCGCGTCCGCCATGATTGGAAAACGAGAGCTTCATCGGGCATTATTTGAAAGTACAGACAGGGAACTGGTAAAGGGGGGTGAATTTACGTATCTGCCCTTCCTTGCGAAAATGGCTACGCCGTTTATCCACCGTGCGATCTGTCAGTTTTAAGAGATCGTGAGATCTGGACCGTTGTTTTGTGGATCGAATATTGACAAAGCAACGATGGCAAATCAGTCAAATCCGGTATCAAAGAAGCGTGTTTGTCTTCGCTTGTATAAAATATAGGGGACGTGAATGAGGGGACAATATTGAACCGGGAGCTGTTTGGATGTGCGGATAGAGGATAGCTTATCGCGTGAGCTCAGCGTGCTACGTGGCGAGATCTGACACGTCGAATTCCCTGGGGTTCTGTTGTCCGATTGCTTGGGGGTCCACTAGATAATATTTGCGGCGTGGACGTTCGTGCTTTTCACGTGCGAGTTGTCAGTTGCCTTCATCACGTGTTGTTCTTGGGAAGAGCACATATTCATTTATTAATTTTTGCTGCGGGGAAAGTTAGCCTCGATAGCTGTTAGAGTGCATTTGTGATAACGCAATAAAAAAATGTTAGGTTGCATTTAAAAATACTGTTTAAAAAATAATATTTAATTTTTAATATTTTATACATATTTTTCAGCTGTGTAATAATAATGATTATTTTATAAAATATACATTTTGAAGCACAGTTTAGAAATAAAATCTTATAATGATGATGTATTTAAATTTATCTGTTTGATAACAGTTTTTAACTTTAACTTGTAAAAAAAGTAAAAGATGTTTTTTAAGGTGTTATTAAACAAGGCCTTAATAAAACGTATGAAAAATTAACTTTTTATTATTTGAAAATAAAAAAGTATGCTAGTTTAACAAAATATAGGTAAGTGTATATTTGAAAATTATATGCCAACAAAAGGTGCAACTTTGTTTGATTAAATCGAATCTGTACAGATCCGAACCAATTTTTTGGGGGGTTTAGATCAATAGTTTTTTGTTTGATTTGGGTATGAGTTGAAAAATTAGTGAATTGATTTAATTTGATTTAGGTTTAATTTAACTTAAAGAAAAATCGAAAAAATGAAACCAAATCAGATTAAATTAAACCAATCATTATTTATATTAAATATATGCATTAAACCATTCTTTTTATACTAAAATTGTAATAACAGAGCCAGTGATCTAAGAAGCGAACCTAAGTTGAAATTAAGCGCCCGCCTAGGCGGAATTGGCCTTTAGACGCCTCGCTGAAGGGGAAATCGGCCTGCTAGGCGGTCATCCCTTAATCGGCCACCTAGGTAGGTTGAATCAATCCATTTTATGTAAGTAGTGTAGTTGGATATTAGGATTTAGCTCAACTCGACTACGCCCACCTCCTTCACCCTAGGGGAGGACCCTAGGGGGGCCGGCTAGGGCCCGGGCCCCCCCTAGCCGTGGCCCGTGGGTCCTATTGGATGAAGTGTTGGCTATTCTAAAAAAAATTTACATGATGTTTTATTTTTTTAATCTCAGAGGCTAAACCATATGAAAGGAGTTGCAGATGATAAAAATGATGGAGATTAAGAGCACTATAAAAGCCGAATTAAGCTTACAACCTATATACCTTACATACCATTCCGAAGGTTTAACCGTGTGTGTGTGTGTGGGGGGGGGGGGTTCTCAAGTGGGTATTGAATAATTGAAATGAGTGAATTTGAAATTGAAAAATGTTATATTCAGTCATCTTTGCATACCGGTTAGCATACAAACATTTGATTTTTTTTCAGGTATATTAATCTTTTATAGAAGATGAAGTGCACGCTCATATGAAATAAATAGATATATTTATTTTGTGTTTTTTATAATAATGTATATGGATATAATAAAATATATACTTTAGTTAACCAATTTTATATGCTACGTTAGATGTGGCAAATGCAAATAGGGCTACAAATTAGAATGAGTATATTAGTACCCATTGAATATTTTAAGATTTGGAGGTGTAGATCTTTTTAAAAAAAATTGTGAAAAGCTTTGTTTTCAAGAGTGTGGGAGGTGAAAGTTTGTTCCTCCTCGAATAGGCCAGACTCGAGGACAGTCCGAGCTTGGTTTGGGTATATCCATGAAGAGACGACGATGAGGGTCCACGGTGGATCGATTGATAAAATTTTAGTTTGGACTGAACCTGATGTAACTTCTCAAGCTACCTACGTACTCTTATAAAGAGATCAAGTCACACGTAATTCCTTTTTTGTTTGGGATTTCACATCGGAAGTGGTGCCGTCCCAAGAACCTCCAACGATCAGGCTCCATCTCCATTAAAACGGGACTTTTAAGCTTGTGTGTAGGGTCCTTTGGGAAAGAAGAAGAAGCCTCCCCTTCTGGTGAAGGGGATACCCTTCAATTTATAGTGGGAGAGGGTGTGTATGTTGTTATGGAGGTGTGAGCATATCATGGGATAAAATCTTCCACGTGGCACTTGGATCGGTTGACATGTGTAATCTTGGGATCAACTCATCATAACCAATTTCTAACAATTGGTTACAGACACTGTGTCAGGGAATATTCCCTCGACTTTCTACTATCTCGCCAATGTGGACTCCGTGCTTTTGTTTAGGTTGGGCATGAGCTATGCCCCTATTCACCCAAGTCTGATCGGGAGTCCGACCAGACCGTTTATTGGCCCGACCTGAGATGGTGTCGTGTTTATGGCAGAATGTGATGGGTCGCGATATGGCCTTTTAAACGGCTATTCTTATCGGTTTGTATTATCAGCTTTGATGGGCTCTTTTGACGAACCCGTTTAATACAAAATTCTTATTCTATTCATATTGATTCCTGCACCTTTATTTCTTATTCCAGGGTGACAGATTTGATTTTCTACAAAGTGATTATTGGTATCTGATTTTAAAGGGTTGAAAAATAAATGATATGGCTTTTTTAGCAATTTTTTGTTTATTTTGATTTTTCATGATTGTTATATTGAATCTCTTAAATTTTTTTAGAAGTTAGGTCTTAAAATTTCTTTCAAAAATATAAGTTTAAAATGATATCCTTGTATGTTTTTGTGATAAGTTATTTTTTTCGATTTTTTTTTTTTTGCTCTGGGAATAATGTGAGTTGAAATTTTTTACTATATCTCTTGGCCCTCTAGTAGCCGCCCTCCTCCACCCCACCCCACCCCACCCGATATCTTTTTTTTTTTACTCCTCCTCATATCTTCTTCTCCTCTTCAAATCATTCTATGATTATGAATCTGAATGATATTTTTTCCGTTTTCACAGAGCCTATATGTTCATTAAAAAATTTAATATGATTATTGCCATCAATATGAATGATTTTCTTTTTCACTTTTTTCACTTATTCTTTTTTTACTTATCCTCCTCATATCTTCTTTTCCTCCCCAAATCATTATATGGTTATGAATTTGAATGATCTTTTTTCCCCTCCATGTAGCCTACATCTGTTTATTAAAAAAATTTAATATGATTATTGCTTGGTATTTACATCACCGAATAAAATCTGGAAGCTCATATGGAATTGGAAGTGTTTATTACCCTCCTCTTCAACTCCATTGAATGTTTTCTTAGTTTTACCAAAAAAATTTAATTGTACCTTCATCTCTTTTTATTTTTATCCCATTGTTTTCATCATATGTTTGATTATTTCCCTGATTTTCAGTTGTTCATTACATGGAAACTATGAATATGATTTTCAGTTTGTATTAGATTTTTGGTGTTGTGCCATTACAAAATGCTTATTTTTTTCTAGAATAATGCTTATTTCCTTGTCATATTTATTTTAAGGATTTATTTTATTCTTTTTAAATTATTAAATATATATGTACATATTATAAATCATCCAATTAATCCCGCTTAATCCCTGACTAGTCGATTAATCCCTAAGGCTTTTTAGAACACTGAAAAGAACTCACTAATCTATAAATTTTAAACCATCCCCTCTTGACACATCTTAACCATTCATTGTATTCTACTTTTCATCTTTACCTCTCATTCTTTTAAGTTGTAAACTAACCAAAAGAAGAAAAAAAAAAAACCCTCACCACCTTTAGTCTTTGCATTTTCAAAAACTAAACCTTTCAAAGCATTAAATCCATATCGATGCGGAGAAAAACTCTAGAGTTTGTCCTCCCCGATTTCCACTTCCACAGCAAGTCCACGGCAAGCCGTCTCCAAATTTTTTTGTGAAATAGTCTCTTAATTTCAGTTCGGTTTGGTTTAGCTCAGTAGACAAATAATTTTGGATCGGTTTACAGTTTTTTTATTTCGGTTTGAACCTTAGTTCGGCTTGGTTTTGGCTTGGATTTGATGGTAGTTTGGTTTCATATGGTTTCACCATAAACCGAACCAAACCAACTGATTTTCACCCCTAACACTCTTCATCTTCTTCCAAGAAATTCTTGGTAAAGTTGAGTTTGAGGATCCATTAATCGCATAAAAATATCCAAGAATTATGTGGATAAATAGGTTAGTGTTTAGAGATGATGAAAATTGGTTTGGTTTTGCAGCTGGAATTGTGGGGGTTATAGTTGTGTGCAGGCAATGGAAAAAATGGAACTAGATCTAGAGGTGCAAGATAGAATACAAAAACAACTAGATTTTTGTTTGCAGGAAAGTGGTCTGTTCAGTTCAAGAACCATCAGGAGAGCAAATGATAACACAATCCTAGTCAATTGGTGGGATAAATACATGGGCGAGGTACCTGAGCTGAGGAAGATCGTCATCAAAATTCTTGGATTCACTTGTTCATCTTCCAGTTGTGAGAGAAACTTGAGCGCATTTAAGAATGTAAGTTGTGTTTCTAAATTTGTAAAGTATGATTTTAAATTTGATCTTAATTTTCTTTCTTTTAACAGTTACACACCAAGAAAAGGAATTGTTTGAAGCAAAAGAAGTTAAATGATTTGGTGTTCGTGTAATACAATAAAAAAATTGCATAAGCATTTCATAAATCTTCAATGTAATCCAACACATGAAGATCCAATCAATTTGGATTCCATGAAAGACTGCGAGTGGATTATGGATGTTGATGTTCCGGTATTCTAAAGTGAGGACTTGATATAGTCTCAAGTGGAGCTTCTTCAAGCATACAGCGAGACCATAGAACAACAATGGCAGTGACGACCACACAGCAGACTCAACAATCACAAGATACAAGACATTATGGAAAAAGGGTGATCATTGAGGAGCCTGAAGATGAGGATTACGATGATGAAGGAGATGAAGTTATCTCAGCAACACAATTTTAGGACCAAGAAGGTGCTGGACCATCTAATGAAACAAGCGATGCAAATAATGAAATTCACGAGGAAGATACAGATTCGAAAGACAACAATAATGGTGGACACGACGGCAATAATCGTGGTGTCACCTCTTATGGTTATGGCACACCAATAAATGGAATCCAATAAGGAGATTTTGTAATAAATTTCCTCATTTTTATGTTATATTTATCATTTTATGTTGTAGTTATGCATTTTTATTTCAAACTAAAACCATCATAAAATATTCATAAATTGATATGAAATTATTGTTATTCATTTTTCAGTTTTTTTACATTTCTTTCATTTTGTTGTTTTTTTTTCTTTTTTTCTGAAAAAAAAAAGATCGATTGATATATCAATTGGGGGGATTTCCGTATACCAAAAAAATTGATATTTAAAACATTGGTTGTTGCAACATGATTGACTAATTTAAAAGAAAGCGAGAGACACCATTGAATAAGTCAGATCCTATATTTAATGCCACTTTGGGTAGGGCTGCAACTTGGGTCGGGTTAAATCTGAACCTGATGGGTTGAAACCGATATTTACATGGATTGAGTTGGCCAAATCAGGTTCGGGTTCGTCAATTCGGGTTAACTCACAAATCGGATTGTGTTCGAGTCGGCTCACTCACAACCCAACCCAACCCGAACTCGTAAATTAATAGTTAAAAAAAATCATGGCTGTTTATTATGTAGTTTCTAATCTGGGCAGTTTAAATTTTAGGTAAACCTAACTAATCTTACGGGTTGGGTTGGGTTGGTTTATTTAATTTGCACATTGTGTTAGAAAATTGGGTTGGGTCGGGTTGGTTTATTTAATTACGGGTTGGGTTCGGGTTAATCCAATCCAGGTTGAAAATTGGGTTGGGTCGGGTTAAGGTTGAATAGTTTAGAATTCGGGTTGGGGTCAACCCGAACCCAATCCACCCGAGTTGCAACTTTGACTTCGGGTTCAGGTTGAACCTGAGCAACTCGATCCTTCAATTGGATTGGGTTCGTGTCGTGTTGAACTCAACGATCAAAAATTCTAAACCCACCCAAACATCCGGTTTAGCCAAGTTCAACCAGCCCAAGTTGTACCCTTAATTGGGGGTGCAAAAAAAGTCACAATGCCTTTATATATTAGGGGCTTGCACATTGAATATGTTATGTGAGTTGGGAGTGTAAAGAGGAGGGGGGTGCAAAGATTTTTGAGGGGGGCAAATAGAGCCACCCCTATAAAAGACCACCTCGTCGATCGTAAATATCTCTCTCTCTCTCTCTCTCTCTCGGGGTTTTCGATTCCTTTGAAGTTGAAACCCTAATCTTTTCCGATCGTTCAGAATCAAAGGCTGATCGCAAGGTTCGTTCTTTAAGCCATTCTCTTCTTCTCCTCCTTTTCATGTTTTGAATCTCCTCTTGTATTGTTCTTGTAATTAGGGTTTTAGGTTTCCCGTTTGAAACCCTAACTTTTTTTCAAGACCATAAAAAACCTTCGAAAATTTGATTTCTTTGTCATTTATTGTGCTCTTTTTTGGTATTCTGATTATCGGTGAAGTGAATACATGGGCTCTTGTTTGTGTCTGTGGAGGTATTTCTTTTTCTTCTATTTTTTTGGGTGATTTTGTCATTATATGTTGATTTGTTGGATGTAGGTTTGACATTCCACAATGGCTCGTGTTTATGTTGGTAACCTGGACCCACGAGTGTCTGAGAGAGAATTGGAGGATGAATTTCGAGCTTATGGTGTTCTGAGGAGGTAAAATTGTATTTGTGATATGACGGACGGGTTTGTAATTGAAGTGGTTGGATCACTTGTTTTTTAATTTGTTTCTATTTATCTCTTGATGTGACGTGTTAGATGTGGATTTTGATGACATGTGCCTATTAGATAACAAGTCCATGCTGTTGCTGCTTATGTTTAGAAATGTTGATTTATGTATAAGTGTAGGAGTCATAGCAGTATTTGAAAGCGGTATATAATGTCGAAAATATTTTTTTCTTTGGATATTTAAGTGTGAGATACAGAAAATGTTTGTTATGTTTAGTAAATTTTTTATTAGTTGTATCTATGGTAGAACTAATCATTTAAATCGCTTTTAGAGTTGCATGAAGCGTACTTTTTTTAGATTCATGAAAAGCTATTTTTTCATTGTTTATCTGAAAGATATATTTTTTTGCTTTCTCTAAAATCTAGGACCACTTAGGTGTTTGGAAATATGTTTGGGTTGAGAAGTATCTTGCAACAACAAAAGCACCAAACATGTTTCCAAATTCTAACAGATATAGAAGTTGAGGACATGGATTCTTCTCTGGAAAACTTAATGGGGACCAACTTGCCATAATAGGATTCCCAATTCCCTGCTAAAGTGCAAACATAGAGTGGTCCTGATTCCGTGTATAACTTTGTTTTTGGCAACTTGATTAATGCATGCTGTACCAAGTGCCCGTCTATTGACCGCTTTTTTCTGGGATATTTTTTTTTCTTGAACTCTGGAAAGTGGCTGAGACCATTTGGTTGGTTATTGAGAGAAACTAATAAATATATGTGAATTTGTATTAATTGATGGTTTCTGGAAACAAGGAGAAGGATAGTATGAGTTTATGTACTAGTACATTTCAGTCAATGATGTTTTGAAGATGATGTGTAATGTAGCAGTTAATGGAAAAATAAATTTAACTACCGTATTACCTTGAAAGCATGATTTCTTTTCTTTTTGGTTACTTCTCATATTAAATTATTGTTAATCTTTGTATTGTATCCAAGATATAAGTTGAGCAATGAAAAAGTATTTAACATGCATTATTTAAAGTCAACTGTCTTAGTTCAAACTTTGTTGTTTTCTATAATTTAGCCCCAATCCTTGTATGGTTTTTTTGCCTTTCTTTTTGTGTTATTTTCGCATTCTTTGATTGTGTATTTTTGTCTAGTTATCATAGAGGACTTGTATGGAGTTCATCTCTAACCTTCTTGTAGTTGAAGCCAATCAATGGCTTGCTTGTCAATTTTTTTTTTGTTTTATATGACTTATATGGTAAAAGAATTGTCAGAATGTGTAATGTGTAGAGATTATTATGTGGATCTACCTTCCCGCTTAGAGAAGTATCAGCAAAAATATGGTTATTTCTTGTGCGTTAATTTTGTATATGAATCGGTGGAAACACGGTGTAGCCTCAATTGCCAATGGATGCTTAAGTCTTCAGGCATCAGTATACAAGATTGATTTAGAACTGTATGTATAGTTCCTAGTTCATGTTTAGGGATGTGAGATTGATGTAATGTGACCCATTTCTAACTAACCCTAATGAAGTGATTGATGCATTAAAATGAAAGTCTGATTTTTTAGATATGATTTTTTAAAAGATAGAATAAGAGCGATCTTATTTCGAAAGAAGCCCCCAAACAGAAGGAGACGAGAGAGTACATAGAAATAGTAAAAGGGACTAAAGAACAAAAACGTTGAGAAGAACATCCTCATTGGATATTAGTCCGCTGATGTCACGTCCCAAACTAAATATTGCCCATTATTGAGTATGGAGGTTTGACTCCAAGAATTACCTTCAACCATTCTCTAAGCGTGTAGGAAATAGCTGCCCACATGTTCTCCAAGTAAAACTTCTTTTTTTGTATATGTTATCATTATGTGTAAGCCAAATGCACAAACATACTGTGTGGGGGGTTAACCATTGGAATTTAGCAAGTTTACTATGATCCTCTCTCTTATGCCTCTTTCGGAACCAACTCCACATCCCATATAGATTGTTAAAGGAGCAATGGAATTCAAGAGATGGTCTCTACATTCCTTTTCCCAAATGTTTTCGCTAAATGGACGTGGAAAGAAAATATGGTCTCTATTTTCCTCTTCCATTCCACAAAGCACACAACTGACATCCCCATCATGAGCCCATTTCAAATGATTAGCCTTCATTAGCAATTTGTCCAGAGTGAGAAGCCACATGAGGCAGCTTATTGTCAAAGGCTCAAGAGTTCCCCAAATGAGGCCTTTGAATCGAATGGTGGGGGGACTATGTGAAGGGTTCTTATTGATCTTCCTATATAAGGACTTTACGGAGAAGCCGGATGTAGGTGCCAACTTCCACATCACATTGTCTTCTTTTTTCAAGTTTAGCTTAACCTCTTGGAGGGCCACAAGAAGGGATGTCGATTCCGCCATTTCCACACCATCAAGGTTGCGATGCAGTTGAGCAGTCCAAATATGGTCATCCTTGTTTGACGCCACTCGGAAGAGATTGGGGAAAAGAGAGGCCGGCAGCTGCTCCTTGAGGACAAGTATTTTTCCAAACTATTACCCAGAACAAGAATAGTCTCTTCTTTATTGTTCTCAGCTAAAGTAAGAATGTTCTTCCACTCCTTAGATAGGGTTACCCTTGGGGGAGGGGGGGAGAGGGTGGATTCAAGGCTAGTGTAGTGCACCCCTCATAATATATCTCGTGAATAATATGGATCCATAAAGCATTCGGGTCCAAAGCCATTTCGTCATATGAGCGTAGTTCATGTTGCACAGATTAAGCACACACATTCCACCTTCCTTCTTGGCACGACAAATGAGATCCCATTTGGCTAAATGAGATCCACTACTCCTTTGTTTTATTACATAAGAATCTTCTTTTTTCTCCATTTTTTCAAGAATGTAACAAGGAACCTTGAAGATGGAAAAGTGGTATATTATAAATCATATGTTCTTTGGATAAGTATTTCATATTTCCTAATCAAATACAAGATATGCACTTCATGCAAGTGAATTACATAATCAACAAATAACTACTTCTAGTGCACCCCTCATAATATTTTCCGCGAATAACACGGATCCATAAAGCATCCGGGTCCAAAGCCATTTCGTCATAAGAGTGTAGTTCATGTTGCGCTGAGTAAGCCCACACATTCCTCCTCCCTTCTTGGCACGACAAATGAGATCCCATTTGGATAAATGAGATCCACTACCGCTCTCCTTTGTATTATTCCATAAGAATCTTCTTCTTACTTCTCCAGTTTTTCAAGAATGTAATTAGGAACCTTGAAGATAGAAAAGAAAGTATTTTATAAATCATTTGTTTTTTGAACAAGTATTTCATGTTCCTAATCGGATACATGATATGTACTTTTTGAACAAGTGAATTACATAATCAACAGATGACTTCTATAACTCACTGTAAACTGACTTACATGGAATTCCTGTGAGTTACTTCCAAGACTTGGATTCAAACGCCCCCTAAATGACTGAAGTCAATTAAAAAAATTTCTTTGGTGTTGTGGCCAGACTCACCCCAGATATGGTATTTTGTTATTATGGATTGTTTTTTTTTGTTCAGTTATGGTAGTTTCTATTTTTTCCTTAAATCTGCTTTTTTCAATAGAAATTGTGGATGAACTGAATTATTATACTATGTAAACCGGCTGCACAAAAAGGAGAACAATCACTGTTGGTGGTGCAGGAATTCTGTATCAAGTTCATTCACATGCCTTTGATGACCTTGCTTTTTAGCCAATGTTTTTGTTTTGTTGTTTGCTTCTGAATATGCCATATCATAGGATTCTATAGTCATGAAGAATGTTGCAATGTGATTCTGTCATCTCACAATTTGTTTGTTGAATGCAGTGTTTGGGTTGCCCGAAGGCCACCTGGTTATGCCTTTGTTGAGTTTGATGATCGCAGAGATGCAATGGATGCTATTCGTTCATTGGATGGTGAGCCAATATCTCAATTATCCTCGATTACATTTATGTCATGTCTACCTTTTAAATCCATCACTCTTTCCTTTGTGCAATTCTTTCTTTATGCCTTGTGAGAGACGGAAATAGGTCATCATCTTAGAGTTTCTTAAAATTTGTGCAATTATTTTCATGCTATACAATATGCCTATTCTTGTCATTGATCTTTCCGGTTCGTTGGGTTTAGTTTTATAAATTGTCCCTGGATATATTTATGTAAGTAGTTATATAAAAGATCGGAATAGGCTCCACAAAGTATCATTTCTAGTAGTTTGTGCTGGAATTTCAGGTCTGTATTACTTTTTAGTCTGTTTTGGGTTGAACACTTTACTGAATTAGCATTTTCTGCAATTTTACTGAGACGTGTATGATTAATACAACATACAATTGAACTTATTATGGCGTAGAAGCCTGTCCTTTGAACTTCAAAGCCAATACATCCTTTATTGCATAATCTTATATTTCTGACGGTATTGTGATTATACGAACTTTTGGCATTGACTTTCTAGTCCCATTAAAATTTGATAAATTCTCTTTTATTTACTTGTTCCATCTCATAATAAATGTTTGTTATCAGTTGTATTACTTCAAATGTTGTCTTCTGATTTCTGGTAGGAGAAAGGGGGGGGGGGGGGGGGTGTGGTTTAATGATACAAGCAGTTATGAAATTTAGACTGACAATGTTGGTATGTTGAATAAATGTTCTTGCTTAAACTTACTAGCATATTTTTTCACTACATCAAATTTGACACGGCAAATCAGCATGGGAAGGTGAAGATTATTTGCATTTTATTTTGGGGTACATGCAGCTTGAATCACAAGAGTGAAATGGGAAAATCTGCTGCACTTGTAGGAGCAGAACAAATGTTGACTCAATTATAAAACAGGCTCAGAAAGGATGAAAGCAAACAGCTCTGAACTCTGAAGCACAACCACAAATAATGACTCAATTAAAAACAGGCCCAGAGAGGATGAAAGCAAAACAGCTCTGAATTCTGAAGCACAACCAAAAAAGAAAAGAACCTGTCAATCTGGTCACTTATCTCAGAATTATAATTCCTAAATTTCTAACTAACTATATAACATTGGTGTACCGAAATACATGTAGAAGCTACGAAGCATGGACACGGGACATGGTGACACGGCGACACGGACACAGCGACACGGCAATTTTTGAAAAAATAGGACACGGGTACGGCTAGGACACGACAACAAATAAATTAATATAATAAATAAATATGTATCACTATTTTATATAAACAAACACATTTCAATTAATTCACTATTTATAACCAATTGTATAAACTAATAAATCAATGTTTTTATAAATCATTTATTTAAATAATGAACCACTGTTTTTATAAATCACTGTTTTAAACCAATAAACCACTGTTTTTATAAATCATTGTTTTAAACTAATAAATCATTATTTTTTTTAACCTTAAGAAAGAGATTTTGTTTAAATGAGTTGTTCTAAGATGTTTTAAATGGGTTGAATACTTGTGGGCTATGTTTGGGCCTTCCTTTTCTTTTTCTTTTTTACTTTTGGGCTGAAACTGGTTGGGCCGTGCCCAGTCGTGTCCAACACAAAATGAAGGCAGGCGTGTCTGGGGCCGTGTCCGACACGGGTACGGGTGCCTCCGGGGAAGTGTCCGTGCTTTATAGCGTAGAAGTGACAAGTAGAAAATTTGAAACCTGTCTTGGCTCATTGCTCTTCAATGTTTGCAACCTCGTTCCCATCCATGGCCCACTCACTACGCTACAGTCTTATCTCACTTTGTTATTTATTGTGTTTTCTCCATCATCAAGTGTTAAATACAATTATACTAAAATTTTCTTGTTTTTACTGGCTGTTACATAAATGTCATTGGTATATTAATCAATGGCACGTGCTTAAATTTGATATTTTTTTATGGTAGTTCGGAGTATCTTTTTGTTGTTGATTTTTATGATTTTCACATTTAGAAGGTTCTATTTAGATTTTAGAATCCATAAAAAAGTTTCATTTAGCCAGTTTGTCAATGATGATTGGTGTTGCTGATTTAGGATGTCTTGTGCCTTGGATGCCTTCCTTAATTGCAGAAGATAAATCCTAGATGGTTATATTTCTCATATATGTCAAAATATCTTGTTAGTCTTCTAATTAATATTAGGATTGGTGATTCACTTGGCGTGAATATGTGAATGTTTGTACAAATTATCTCTTCATCGTGAGGGTTAGTTTTAATGGATAAAACTATTTTTCTTTTGTTTGTCCCATGTGATTTAAAGCATGCTGTGTTGCATTTATGGTGTTGTACTTTTGGTTTTTAGGAAAGAATGGGTGGCGTGTTGAGCTATCTCACAATTCGAAAGGTGGAGGGGGAGGTCGTGGCGGTGGACGCTCACGCGGTGGAGGGGAGGACCTGAAGTGCTATGAATGTGGTGAACCTGGTCATTTTGCTCGTGAGTGTCGCTTGCGCATTGGATCTGGGGGATTGGGAAGTGGACGTCGTCGGAGCCCCAGCCCTGCCAGATATCGGAGGAGCCCAAGTTATGGCCGCAGGTGGGTAGATGCTTGTGTATTAAATAATCTGCTTACGGACGAAGGGATTTGCACTGCTCAACTAGCTGTTGGTGGACTGTCAATTGATTTATTAGCATATTTATCATGCGCTTATTCATGCATTCTTGGTGAGGTTTTGTTATTGGAGGTTCGGACCCATGATTTTGTCTGTGGTAGTAATACCCAGACTTTTAACCTGCAATTGATTATTCTCACATGGGAATTGTCGTGAAACTTCAGTATGTTTGCAATTGTGTGGGATGAATCTTAGACTCTGTACCACTGGGACCCCTTATTCGCTTATGACATTTGCTCTACACAAATGATAGTTTAAAATTTTGGAACAGTGATGAGAATCTCAAGTTAATGCGGTAGCAAGTTTGCTTAGAGTATGTAGGTCTTTGTCATGGAATGATTGATTTTCTCAATGACCTACTTGCATACTCTATAAAAGTGTTGCCCATGAGTGTATAACAGAATTCTGTGATGTTATTTTATTCTTTGTGGTTCATTATAATGTATCTTTTTGTCTTTACAGGAGTTACAGTCCTCGTGATAGAAGATCACCTAAGCGCCGTAGTGTTTCACCTCGTCGTGGCCGAAGCTACAGTCGCTCTCCACCATATCGCTCTGCCCCGCGTGATTCACCTTATGCGAACGGGTATGCCATGGTGCTCATATTGTATATTTGAATTGGATGCTCGTGCAATATTATCAGCAGATTTGGATATAGCAGAACTACTTAGGTTTACGAAAGATAGAATGCTGTCACATTCAATAAATGTTTGACAATAATGATTTGTTAATTTCAAAACTCTGGATTTTGACCTTTTCAATTTTCCATTCTGCACTTTCATGGTTTTTTTTCCCTTTGCATAAATAAGGAAAAAAAAATTAAACATCAGGATTGCTTAGGAAACATTGTTGCACCTGTCCCTGAAAATCTCATTATAATGATGAGCAAACTCTCTGCATACTAATGTCCCTGAAATCCTCATTATACTGATGAGCAAGCTCTCCCCATACTAAGGAAAAATAGTGAACCACCAAAATAATTTTATTTTGTTTTTGTTTTTGACAGGGATCGTCGCAGGAGTCGGAGCTAAAGCCGATGGTGCTGTTACGCGAATGAGTTTTACTACTGTAGTGATGCTGGATTATTGTGGTTTTTTGAAAAACTTGGGTTAGTTACCAAATGGAGTATTCTGACTCCCTTTGCTTTTGCATGGCAGACTCTCTCCTCAGCTCGCTGGGTCTTTGGAGAGGTTAAGTTCCTACTTTACATTTTGTCTATCTTAAGTTCGTAATACTTATAGGTTTTACCTATATCGCTCTTGGCTTTTTAATTAATCTATCTTTCATTTAAATGATTTTAATTCTGTTTTTGAGGTGCGGTTCTGCTAAAAACGGCCCTACTGGCAACTTCTGCTGCACTTATTACGCGGTTTCTGCTTCTGTCTCTCGCATCATCTACTTATGTTCGCTTCATGTGCTTTAACTGCTTGAATCACCCCCACCGATAACCTGAAAGCTTCGAAGCTTGTCTCGAGTCACGACATCATTAGATATGCTCGCTCGCCTTTCTGCATCAAAATCTTCTGATTGCTTTGCATGCTTTAGACCTCCTAGACTTTTATACATATCTGGCTTGAAAGTGGAAGCTGCTCCATACACTTCACTCTTCAGGTAAAGTCATAGACATGTCTCGCCCCCTCATGGTACTGGCCCTTTCATCTTATAAAGACATATCAAGCTTTGGACTCTTCTACGCATCCATCTAACTTTCCCTTTTAACTTGTATGGGTGTCGAGATGAAGCAGGATTGCAGCTTCTGCACAAAGTAGGACTTATGTCGAGCTTTTTAAGTGGATTCATTTTTCAGTCTTCTGGTTCTTGTCAAACAGCTTGCGTCTTTCTTTTTTTTTTCCTTTTTTGGGTGAGGGTCGGTGTGGTGGTTTAGGTTCTCACAATCATCTAAATAGGGATCCTTGGTGGTTCAATTTTAAGAAGTATTAGCAAGCATATCGATACTTAGTGATATGAATAATTAACTGATTGTTTTGTTGAATGTGATTTCGTGAGCTGCATTCGACATTTACCTATGCCAAGAACATAAGCATGATGGGATGCCACTTTTATGTTCTATTGCTCATTTTTGGTAGAGATGTACTGGAATTGTACTTATGGAGTTGGAGGGACTCGGTATGTAGTAAATTTCCAACTCATTTGCAGATGTAGGTTTCAGTTTCGTTGGTGTTTCAGATTTCTACCTCGCACTCTTTGCGTATGTAGATGTTCCGTGGTTCTCGGGTAGCCAATCTTGTTTGAAAAATTATATCATATCCCAGGATTCTTTACAACTTCTACGGGGAAAATGTTACACTAGTCATTCCTGACATGTTTCGAAATTTCTTTTGGAAGTATACTTTATTAGAGACTTGACATGTATTGCATGAGTATATGCTTGAATTTTTTTAAAGTATATACTTGTTTAAGTACATACCTCAAAGGTGCTGAGGCTTTGAGTCGTGATGGTAAAGTTTACAGCTGAAACATGTCTAAATGGGAAAAAAAAATTTGTGATTTTTTTTGCTATATTTCAAAGTTTTGAACATGAATACATATTTGTATTACTACTTTTTATGGTTTATAGGGTATTAAAACATAAGGCTTTGACCTGTTTATTTAATGTTTTGATGGATGTTTATTCATTACTGTTACATTTCTATTTTAATAAGAATTTTTTTCACTATTTTATCTCCCATGATTCTCCAGGCAACGTGTTTCAGTTTTGAATGTTGAAAGAATCCCAAATGTTTATCAGCAAATCTTGAATAATATTTTATTCTAATCTGATACTTAAATGACCCTATAATGTGGTGCATTAAGAAAAAAAAGTCAATTAACATTCAAAATCCGAATATCGTTTTGCACTTTATCCTGATTCTTTGTTTTTTTTGTACAATATTAACATGATAAGATGTTATTCAATTTTAATTCAAATGGAAGTCTTATTACATAATGGCTTTATTTTTAGAACTTTATGATATGTTATCCAAGGGTCTGATTGGGATATGAGTTTGAAAAAAGCTGTTTATATTATCGCTTTAATTGCAGTTTATCTTATTTTTTTTTAAAATCATACACTCATCCTTTGAAGTGCATGTCATTATATGAAATAAAGTATATACTGAGATGTATTAGTGTATTTTTTTTTTTGGTAAAAAAATGAAATTTTTTTTTGAATCATATACTATGATATATGCTATGTTATCATAGCTTATAGGGTTGCAAAATGAACTGTGTGGATCAACACTCTATGAGTTTGGGTACATTCTGCTTTTGAAAAGCTAAAATTTTTCAAACTCAAATCCAAACATATTCTCAGCGTTTAGTTTTTCAAATCACCATTTTCTTTTTTTAAGCAAAAAATTTTTACAGTTAAAAATATAATAAAATAACATTTTTTAAAGGTTGAGTTAGAAATACAAGATTTTAAAAATCTTAGAGTTTCAATGTCACATCCAAACGCAACCTAAATTTTTTTATCCGCTCTTCTTATTATAATCGTGGGTTAAATCCTTGCACATCTTCAAATTAAGACAATTTATCATCAAAATTTTAATCCCTTGTCAAACTAACACACAAGGTGTTTGGGTGCAATGTATTAGGTTTATATCCTGTATTTTGGTTTTTGGAACATCAAAGAAAAATTACAGCAACGAAATTTTTCATAATCGACTATAGTTTGCCTCTACAACTGAAAACGCAATTGAGCTATGCGGTTAGTTCGTTGGAAAGGGGGCATCGTCCCTCCAAATAGAAAAAGGTCATGTGTATTTTGCAGGTGTAATGATAATGTTATAATTCTTTATTATATGTAAGAAAATTACAGTTACGTATAGGCGGCAATGTATAGGCGGTTAGGGATTGTTTCTGAGATACAAATGGAATGAGTGCATCAACGCTAAAAAAACGAATCTGACCTGAATCTACACACACGAGAACTCCAAAGGGTGGGGCTATTTGCACCCTTCTGTTTACTGCGCACACCCCTTGTCTAACCACACCCCACCCAAATAACTTGGGTTCTATACACACCCCAGTATTTATCTAATATTTGACTCTCCACTGCACACCACTTTCATCTAAACCCTGAAAACAAAACCCCCAAATGTGCCTCTTTTCTTCCCTCCCACATTTGGTTCTCTCTCTCTCTCTACCATTAGAATCGGAGCTCAAGTTCAAGCTGGAAGGCAAGATTTCTTCCCTATAGATTTTTCTGTCAACGAAGAGTATCTAGAATCTGTTGATGTGAAAAATCCATATGGTTTTTATCACTCCTTTTAAGGATTCAGCTTGTCCAATTATTATCTATGAAATGTATAGTTCGACTCCATTGATGGCATTGTTAGCATCTCCCTCTCTCAGTTATTCTTCTTTCAGTTCTATTGCTCAATGCAAGGAGAGGCATGAAGGTCTATCATCTGTTCGGGGATAACACACCGAGGTACTAAATGTCCTCTCTGTTTTGCTTTTGTGGGGTATAATTTTGTTGGAGCTAAAGAACTGGAAGGATTTGTCAAGTTGTTACAGGTATGCAATGAATTAATTTCACTTCTTTATCCCACTTATTAGTTAAGAAATTGTGCACCTTTGTGTGCTTATGTGAGACTTACTCTCCAAGTGTCATGGCTGTAGACTTGCTCTTTTTAAGTGTTGGCCAGAAGGTGTGAGCTATGGACGTGTGATAGTTAGAATTTATAAATTAATGTGTGGAAATTTTTGTCCTACTAAGTTATTCTGAAGGAACCTTGTGTAGAAAAAGTAAAAAAAGAAAAAGAAAAATCATGTAATCGACTTCAAGCCTCCCACTGCCTAACCATGTTTCTTCCAAAGTTAAACATGATAAGATTATAAAGCTCCAACTCCATGATTTAGGTTTATGTGCTTTAAAATCATGGAGATGTGTAAAAAAAAGTATTATAAATTTCAAGAAAATTATGTCTAACATTTCAAGTACCTTAACCTAACATTAAAATTAGCAAATATGGAGTCGAATGTGGATTTTGTGTATCATTTTTTTTGTAAAAGTTTGGAAGCTAAAAATTGCATTTGGTAGGCTTTATATATATTTGATAGAAAATCATTTAACTAGTTTGTTTATGGTATCTTGGTTGTGATATCATAATGTACGAGCTTTTAACAAAAAGTAGGTAGAGGTTGGAATTTTAAGTGATCAAAAATTGCATTAGTTCATATTAAACCCCCTTAGCATTTTTATTGCATGAGTTACAAATGAAATCATTGCATGCATTTGTAACTCCTACCTTCATTATTTAGTGGAGGATGGGAATTAAAGGAGAAAAACGTTTCAATTGAAATCGGTTTCATTAGCATATAAATGGTTACAATTAATTGTGAAAGCATATACGTTTTCATATGTGTTGTGACTATAAATATTCATGGCTAGCTCTCATGCATCATAGGAATATAATAAGAGATATAAGCCCTTATGTGTAGTGGTGTTTTAGCCAACATAGCCGATCCCACTGTGTTATAGATTTTATGAAAATCATTTTTCTTCCAAGTCATAGTTCCCAACATCTTGTTGTTTGATCCAATTCCTAATCTGGGCGTCTGAAAGGATCGTAGTCTGTTCAACGTGGTTCTTCCGTAGTTCGCACCCCGGAAGAACAAAACCTGTTGTGGTCGTATCTCTCAGTGGTAGGAGCCATTCAACCCTGTGCGTGAGGGGGCCTTATTAACCGAGGACAGAGTGTCTTCACTCACTTCCACATTTCCGGATACACTTTTCTAATCCCTTACTCTTTTATTTCGTGTTTTTACGATATATTTTAGAGTATGCATGATTTAATATATATTTGATGTTTATATTATTAATGTGTTAATTATAAGAATTCGTGTTCAGCCTAATATTTGTTTGTTACGCACATAAATTCTAACAACTCGGTTAATAAAGTACACAAATTCTTATATTAGATTATGTGCTAGATTTAAACAGATTACATAAGTTAATGAGATGAGAGAAAGGTTGGATATTCCGAATGGCATGCATGCAAATATTTGGAATAAAATGCATCCGTTATGTTTTATTTTTTCATATATGCATATGATGTGTTAAATTTGCATGAAACAATTGCATGCATTTACAAACATGAGTTACAAATTATTCATTACCGTTGAGCGTTATAAATATTCATGTTCTAATACGATTTAATGTAAATAGATACTTAATATCATATGAATATTGATATTCGAAAAAATTGGTGTAAAAGAATCTGGTTAATTCTTTAATTTGGTGGTTTCTTAATTCTCCTCTAATTTTTCATTTTCTAAATAAACATCTCTCCGGCTGTAGAGTTTAATTTAATTTGAAGTATTATTTACCGGTTTAATCTCTAAATAAGGTCAATGTTCCATCATATAATGTTTGTCGGTTATCTTATTTTCCTTTGATAAATAAGGACGGGTGGCATTTGTTTCTGTTCTATGGTGCATGCATTTTCATATGGGGTCTCATTCTGCATGAGTATGAGTTGGGATTGCTGGCCATATCTTTCTTTCATGAGATAATATATGCCATGCAGTGAACGTTTTATCTTTTCAAAAACCATGAACAGGTGCATTGAAACAATTTCAAAACAGTAATACATACATACATGTGATGTTTGTTCTTCGAGATAATTAAACACATCCATAAACCATAATGGGTGTTTCTGTGTGTTGTATATATTCAAATTTCTATAAGCGTTGAGTTTACTTTTGTATGCATTATTATTCAGTGCTCACACTTCTCTTGTGACCCAATGTTTTCTCTGAGGTACATATATATATTGGAAGCATTTCTCTCATGCCTTTCGGTGATATTTTCAACTCCCATTATATTGCATTGAAGCACTCAAAATCAATTAAACATGATGTATGAATTCTTGTGGAAGACAAGATTATATATATACATTTCAAGGACGTTGGTGACTACTATATTCAGAGATGATAATTGAAATATTTTATGGGTTCTCTGGTATTCTTCTCTATACTTCTAATATCAGTAGTTGGTGAAGAGACAATTCAAGGGAGATTATTCTATTCAGTTTTCTTATATTCTCATGAATCTCTCATAGTTCGGAATATTCTGATTATTATCTTATGAGGCTATTATATTATCTGATATGCCGCATGATATCAGTCATGTGTTCTCCTTGACTAAGAGATTGCAGTTGTTTATTAACAGAGGATGTCAATTTATGCAGATAAGGGTCTTCTCAGTGGCATGCTAATCAAATTGGTGCTCATCTATCATATGTATTGGAATAATTTTGGTCTTCATAATAAACACAGAGCCATGGTGTTTTGTAGTATATATTTGATGATTTTTGAGTTGCTGATATTCATTTATGCACTCTCATTACAACTATCAGTTATCAGTTTAAGGAGATCACTATATTATCTGATTTTCTTGAGGTATTATCTAAAGATATATCTGGACATATTCTTCATATGGCCTTCATATTGTGTGTATTATATTATGGTATTCTATAAGAATATTCAGTGACAAATGATCTATTCAAGGTACGTGAGTACAGACCTAACTTTTGATTACTTTAATTATTAATTGTCATATTAAATAATTTTGTGGTAATCATGCTCATATAAATGTCTTGATTAAATGCATACTCTTATAGTGAAATGATGATTAACATGCGAGTTATTATTTTCTATATATTTGTATGCTAATGTGATGATGATCGAGTTTTATTGCTTGCATGCATAAATAAATTTAAAAATAATGTGATTTATTTGTAGAGAATATTCTTTGCATGCATGCATATCCCAAATTATTTTATTAGTCTCTAAATGTGGGGGTATTTGTGAAAATAAATCATGAAAAATTACAATGGTAATTTATATACCCTAAAATGTGGGGGGAGACATATACCTCATTAATTAAAAAAATATATATTGAGAGAGAGACTACAAAATATTGGGACAAGAAAATTAAAATGTCTAGACAACTATAAATAAACTTGAGTCGATTCACCTTATATCCAAGGGAATATAACTCGAGTTTATGAGGTCGCAGAGAACTTTACTAAAGGACTTGCGAGATGACTCGTCTTTAATATTGAGACCAAGGGGGATTTGGGTTAAGCCTATTAAATAATTACCTGCAGTGGGCTCCCTACCATTGTGATTGGAGATCCCATGAAGATGGTTTTCAAGGGGTTAACGAAGCTGTACGGGTAAACTTGTGAGTACTGTAGAGGAAAAACTCCTCTAACCCATCCCTATGGTAACAGTGCTAACTGTAGTGGAAGTAGGTTGAGCTAATGCTCTTAATGGGTTCGAGTCCTTTTCGGACAGGGTGTGGTCCATGCAGGCACCCTGGAGAACTCACCTATATGAGTGCACGGACGTGGGGCCGCGTTCTTTGAGATTTGGGCTAAATCTCTAAAGCACTCAAGAAAGGATACGAGCACATGGCCGTAACGTGCTATCCCGCAGAACAAGACTCATATCATGTACCATGTGTGTGATCAGTGAAACCGGGCTAAAGGGGTCGAATTCAAGGACTTGGTCTATTCAGGCTTCTCCGGGGGATATGGTTTACACTAAGTGAAGGTTCAAACCCAGAAGGTACCTTCATCTATTACATGGTATAAGACGCCCAGATCAATTCGCTCCATCCCACATCAATTTATTCCTTCCTCTATCCATTTTATTGTGTCATATGCATTTTCGATCAGTGGGGGATTGTTGGAATTTTAAGTGATCAAAAATTGCATTAGTCCATATTAAACCCCCTTAGCATTTTTATTGCATGAGTTACAAATGAAATCATTGCATGCATTTGTAACTCCTACCTTCATTATTTAGTGGAGGATGGGAATTAAAGGAGAAAAACGTTTCAATTGAAATCGGTTTCATTAGCATATAAATGGTTACAATTAATTGTGATTGTCCATTAGAATTTAAAGCATATACGTTTTCATGTGTGTTGTGACTATAAATATTCATGGCTAGCTCTCATGCATCATAGGAATATAATAAGAGAAATAAGCCCTTATGTGTAGTGGTGTTTTAGCCAACATAGCCGATCCCACTGTGTTATAGATTTTATGAAAATCATTTTTCTTCCAAGTCATAGTTCCCAACACCTTGTTGTTTGATTCAATTCCTAATCTGGGCGTCTGAAAGGATCGTAGTCTGTTCAACGTGGTTCTTCCGTAGCTCGCACCCCGGAAGAACAAAACCTGTTGTGGTCGTATCTCTCAGTGGTAGGAGCCATTCAACCCTGTGCGTGAGGGGGCCTTATTAACCGAGGACAGAGTGTCTTCACTCACTTCCACATTTCCGGATACACTTTTCTAATCCCTTACTCTTTTATTTCGTGTTTTTACGATATATTTTAGAGTATGCATGATTTAATATATATTTGATGTTTATATTATTAATGTGTTAATTATAAGAATTCGTGTTCAGCCTAATATTTGTTTGTTACGCACATAAATTCTAACAGAAATAAGTCAAATGATTGCTACAACCCATTTTTTTTATGAGAGTGGGAAAGAACGCAGGACCAGGACCATTCATGTCATGGAATACAACTTTCTAATATCTGTTTAAATGATGCTAATGCTAGATCATGATGTCTTCTTTAAAATAGTTCTCTGTTGGCGAATCTTTACTTTCTGTAGTTTGGCTTAATATTCCTTTTTATTTATTTATTTATTGGTAATTGAGAACTTTGTATTGCTATAATTGAACAAATGTACAAAATTTACAAGAGTTAGCTAGCTTATAAGAGAGAAATTATGGTATTGCTACAAGGGAAGAAATCTTACTTGTTATTGCTATAATTGAACAAATGACTGAATATTCCTTGCTAAACAGTTCTGAATTACGGTAATTCAAGTTAATCTGATAGTGCTCTGAATGAGAGTTCTTTCTATTTCAACAAGCAAAAGGTGAAGCAGCGGCTGCTTTTGGGAATGGTTTCTATTTCCTTTCCATATAACAGGGACTATTTAGGTGTTTTACATTTGAAAAGGGAGCCTTATAATGCTATACATGCACTAATCTACTAAACTTATACCAATAATTTGACATATTGTCCTCAACAAGCTCAGATCATCCATACTTTCAGTACGAATTGACAAGACAAACTATAGAAGAACTCGTGAAACTAAACTTGGTTTTGGGAAAAATAATTTTAATATTCTCCAGTTTCCTTCACTAGTAGTTTCGATTTTTACTGTAAATAATAATGGTGGAGAAAGAGAGAAGGATGTTATTGATAATACTCAAGCAGCCTAGCAAGCAATATTATATATGGCTAGGGCTTTAAAGTGTTGTATTTTCTCATTATTGTAAGTGACAGACATGGTAGGGCATAACTTTGTTATGGTTCCTTATAGAATGATTTGTTTTGTTATTTTATAAATGCTAGCAAAGAATTGATTTTTGAACCTACGCAATGGACCTTCTGATTTTTTATTTTTGAACCTCTCCAGAACCTACGAATTTTATTTATGTTCCCATAGACTACAACAGTGTCTAGTGGTTACAAATACCTAGACACCTCAAGTGTCTAATATCTTCCAGAACCTACGGGTTTCATTTATGTTCCCCAATCTGAACCTATTTGTTTTATATGTACAATCTATCATAAAAACAAAAGGAAATGCCTTCACTAATGCAATGGACGAAGGGTGTGCCCAAAAGAGATCTAGTAGCCTCCCTGAATCAGGATCCTCTCTGTGTTGTTCCACATATTCAGCTTCATATATCATCTTGAATAACTGTTGCATGTTTGAACGTCCACCAGTTTCTTCCTTCTTTACTTTTGCCGTTGCATTGTATATTGTCTTTAGAGTAGACGCATTGGAGACGTCATGATCCTTTAGATGTAAAAGTATCTCTCTAGGACGCACCCCACTCTTCGTCATGCCTCGAAGAAACTCATACTCATCATTCAGAAGTCTTTCAGCAAATGAATGCCCCTCCATATGTTTGATCAATGGGTGATTGTGTTTTCCATTCAACACTTGAATGATCCATAGGTCTTCAAGAAGTGATAACTTGATGCATTTCAATTTGAAAGGACATCCACACCGTTTTGTAGATGTTGAACGTGTTTCTTTCAGCAAGCTACAACGACGATGAGGTCGATAATATCCTCCTCTCTCGCATCCAAGGTACAAATGTTGGAAACGTCGAGGAACGGAAAAATCTGATCGGCTAACAACAATGACAATACCATTGTCCCTACCAACTTTCTTTGCCCACTCAATCATTTCATCCCGATGATTGAATATCTACAACAAAAATACAAATTACAATTAAAACAGATGTTTAAATTTAACATTATTTTTTTAAAAAGTATGATAATAAAAACAACTCTCACCATAGAAGTCATAAAATCGCTCGGTTGAGTCAATGACTTCATCGATTTCACGATTTGCATCGACAATATGATCCTACAAAAGATGAACAATCAATGAGAACATTTATTTGACAAATGAATGAGCGTTTTGAATTTCGTAAATGAGTGAGTACTTTCTTTCATACACACATTCAAATGTATATCACACATAACATAAAAATTTTATACAAGACTCATACAATTTCATAAATATATAAAAAAATTACAATAAAATTCATCCAAGTTCAAATGTACATGTGAGTTTAAATAAAAGCTATTGTTTTTTTTTAAAAAAAAATGATATGCACATAATCATTAAATCATCAAAACGAAAAGAACCCTAGACAAGCTTCCATATCTCAAACCTTTGAAAAAACCAAATCAAAGCCAATCCTATATGAATTTTTTACCTCATTGTTGTTTGGAGAAGAAGCTGCCATGTCGTAACACCTCCTCGACACCAAGTCCGCCGACCCTCCACCTCCCCTTCCTCTTCTTGTCTTGGCTGACGGCCAACCGTCCTCCTCCCTTTCTCCTCTCGTCTTGGTTGGCCGGTCGTCCTCCTCCCTCTTCTTCTCTCGTATGCGCGGGAGCATGGGAATAAATGTGATTATATGTTTTGGGAGGGTGCGGAGGGTGTACAACAGAATTTAAAGAAATAAACAAATAGATTTATGGGTGTATTTGGTACCCATTTATAAATGAATCTTTAAAATTTTACTCATTTAAAAGGGGTGTGTGAAGTAAACTGAGGGGTGCAAATAGCCCCACCCAACTCCAAAACCCGTCAGGTCTCTCTCTGGACTCTTCGACGAATCTGAGATTCGTCAAAGCCGAAGAAGAAGAGACGACACAGACCTCTCTCTCTCTCTCTCTCTCTTTTCAGACTTTCGATCAACGATCCGATGCCGGGTCCGGTCCCCCACATGGGCTACGCGATGACGACGGGCCTGGGCCTGATGGGCCTGACCTCCGGCCGGTTCGGCCCGCACCACGTCGTCGTCTACGCCGCGAACGCTTTCGTGGGTCCGGACCTGGGTTCGTTCTCGGAGTGGGTCGGGTCAAGCGTCGTCGGCGGGGATTTGGGGGAGAAGATCGGGTCGTTTTTGATGGGGGTCCTTTACGACCCCTTCTATTACGTCCTGGTCCTCGGAGTCCCCCTCTCGTTCTTCTATGGCTGGCTCTCTCGGGTCCTCCTCGAGAATGGTCTCCTCGATTCGCTCTCTTCGGTGGGTGTTCTTCTTTTTGGGTTTTTTTTTTTCATATATACCCCCTGAAAAAAATTTAGTTTGTCTAACTACCCCGGCTGAATTATTATTTTCAACAATATCCCTTTATTTTTTTTGTGGGAAATCCAAATAAACTGCATGAAATCCATATAACCCTCTCACTTTTCCTAAAATCCATGTAACCCATTGAAAACACCTGTGTAAATTTAAATAGCATCTTGAGTTTAATTTTCGTTGACATATTAGGATTATTAGGTGAATATTCTGTTTGATTAACCCTGGTTGAAAACATAGTATATTAAAAATCCTCTACAATTTGTTAAAAATGCGAAAAATCCTTCGTAAGTGACAGTTTGATAAGGGATAAAATCGTTAAGGTTTTTCGCATTTTTAACAAATTATAGGGGTTTTTTTGTATACTGTGTTTTCAATCAGGGTTAACAAAACATAATATTTGTAAAATATTTCTCATCTGTCAACGGAAGTTTAACTTAAGGGGTCATTTAGATTTATAGCTTTGGAAAAAGCAAAGGGGTTATACAATTTCAGGCAGTTTTTAGGGGGTTATTTGAATTTTTCTCCCTTTTTTTGATGAAAATGGTAGGTATGCTCCATAATTTTATAAATTAAGCAAACATGCCCAATTCAAAGTATAAAATCAAAAGCATGGGCTAGTAGAAGAGAGGTCTACCAACATTAATAAGTACTCTTACGTTCTCTTCTACCATAATTTTGCCCCTAATATACAAAACCCTACTTGCCCACACACAGGCATGCCCCCAGGTCTTGATATAATTTATGATTGACTCCCATATATTCTCGATATATACAATGGAACCACGAATGATATCCCTTTAAATTGTGCATAAATATCTTTGTTAAGGGTACTCCTCCGAAGGGCATTCATACACGATTTACCTATTTTTGATGCCTATTGCCAATAATAGAGTTTCAACTTTCAAGGGGGTATTATAGCAATATAAGTTCTTTTTGGGGGGTATACAGGTATTTTTTTTCCATCTACGCTGGTGGGTTTTTTCCGTATGATCATGTGCAGGATTTTTTTGATGTTCTCACTCTCTTTTAATTTTTCTTGAAAATAGTGGGAAGTTTAGATTTTGAAAGGGGACACGTGGCGAGTTGTTACGGAGTGTGTGTAGGCAATGTATTATGTGTGTTTTTGTATATGTATGTATACACTAATACACAAAGATACTTGTATGTGTTTGTATGCACATGAATTAGTATGCATGTGTGTGTGTACATTAGAATATGGAAAATATTAGATTTTGAGCTTCAAATGCAGTCTACACCCTTTTATATTTTTAAAAAATAATGTATACCTTTATCTCAAATAATAATAATAATAATGTATACCTCATCTTATGTGGCATGTAATTTGGTAAAAATTAAAGTATATACTCTAGTGAATTGTATAAATTCATTTATAGAAAGTGTAAAGAAAAATTTCTAATGAGATATATATCTTGTTCCAGTAAGTGCATACACCTAATGAGGTATATGAGACTTTAAATGGATGTGTGTGTGTGTGATTATTGATATGCTACGGTCGGTGAGTTTTTTGTTCTCCCATGCGGCTTGCGACGCAGGTTGTTCGATCGAGGGTTCATCGATCAAACAGCCTATTTTTTTGAAAAAAAAAGAAATTAAA
This sequence comes from Acorus gramineus, assembly GCA_030737835.1. Lineage (NCBI taxonomy): Eukaryota > Viridiplantae > Streptophyta > Magnoliopsida > Acorales > Acoraceae > Acorus > Acorus gramineus. The sequence goes on from CM060850.1 coordinate 5,664,778, forward strand.
CAAAAAATCATACAACCGGTTTCACCCCTTCAACCGGTTTCCATCTTTCCCCATTGAAAAACCCCGTTGAAAAAATCCTCTCTGTTTTTTCACCCACCCCAATATCACCGACTGAAGCATCAACTCCTCCCCTTGATCTCACCCGTCCTAGCACTCATCTCTGCCCGGCATCCCCTTCCCTTCCTCCACCCCTAGAAGGCACCCGTCCCAACACGCCTCCAGCCCCGGCATCATTGTTCGGCATCCCTTCACTGGCACCATCACCCCTCCCATCCACTGTAAGATTTTATTTTACTTTCTTTGATTTATCTGATTATTTAGAGTTTAGGGTTTTTTTTATAAGGGTTTCTAAGTTTTGTGTTTTTTTTGTTTGAGGGTTCCTAAATTCTGTTTTTGAAGGGTTTGCAATTTTTTTTTTAGTTTTTTACATAATTTGTTGACACTTATTTATTTAAATTTAGTTATAGATAGTTTTTATTTCAAATTTTCATGAATTATTTGATTATTTATGCAATGGAAAGTTGTGAATGTGATGAAATTATAATGAAAATGGTTTCTCTATGCAATGGTTTATGCATCTGAAATGGTTACTTTATGGAATGGTTTATGCAATGGAAATTGTTACTTTATGAGCAATGATTTATGCATATGAAATGGTTACTTTATGCAATGATTTATGCAATGAAAATAGTTACTTTATGCAATGGTTTATGTAATAGAAATTTATCGTATATGCAATGCTTTATGCATTTGACATGGAACCATAAGAGATAGAGTGAGTGAAAGAAGAAAATCTATAGAACTTCATGTTCTTTACTTCTTCTCTCAAGTGAAAGACATCTAATTTCCACCAAAGAGTACCAAGTTTGATGACAAATGTCCATGAGTCTGCATAATCAATGAGTTTATAGTCTAATTGAGGGTTTTTTTTTCTTCTTATGCTGCTGTGTTTCATTGTTTGTATGGTTCACATTTGGATAAACGGGTGAAAGTGAAAAAGAAGATGAATCCCTGGATATTAGAATATCCATGTTGTCTTGCACTCCTCTGTGTCCTCTGAGGTTCCCTTTCCAATATGAGTTTGTGTGTTAATTTTTTTTATTTAGCCAAGTTGTTCTTTATGAATATCGCATATAAATATATAGCAAGGCTCTCATGTTCCCTCATTTTTTTTGGTGATTCAGAACCCAAAATAGCAAAAAAAAGGGAAGGGGGGGATCACGAACAAAGAAGCACATCTTTATCAATACTTGGTTGAGAGTTTAGAAAATGAAATATATACTGATTATGATTTTTTATTTCTTTCTCTTATTGTTTTTATGTTGATTTTTCAAAGATGACTCGATGTAAAAGGCATGTAGCTTCGGAAAAAGAAAAACAATCACAACCATTGAAGAGATCCAAACGATTTACAAAGCCTTCATCAACAAAATTATTAGAAAAAAGAATTTCAAAGAATTTAAGATCATAAACAAACAAAAAGAAAGTTCAAAAGGTCATTTAAATTATGATAAATACATTCTTTATTATTGATATTCTTATTATATTACATAAACTCTTTGTATTTCTTATATTTTTAAACAATTTGATATGAAAAAGTGAAAAATGTTCAAAATACACTGAATATGAGAGATTGTTGAAAAGTTAAAACTCCAAGAATATGAGAGATTGTTTATATTTCCTTTCAGAGGGTTAAAAGAATACATATTTATTAACCATGAATTAGATAATGCAATATGTCCGAAATATTCCGATTCTGTTAAAAAAAATTTAACCGCAAGGGTTATTTGCATTTATGGTGTGTTACTGGGGGTTATATGGATATATTGAGTTTACTGGGGGTTATATGGATATCAGGAAGATTACAGGTATGGATTTTTCCCATTTTTTTTTTTGAAATGAAGGAAAATTTTCATGTTAGTACACATTGTTGGAATCTCATTAGAATGGATGACACCTGTCCATAAAAAAATTACAAATCTTTCATCAATCAAACAAATATTGATGGAAATCTCATTAATGTATTTTAATAGACACGTGTCATCTATCCAAATATGTACTAACAGATTTTCATTATTACGTATTGATATAAAATTTTTCCATATCTAAGGTATATGCAATTTGCACATTTTTTGTAAGTGGATTTATATAGTTTATTGCAGTGTACACTTTATTTTCATGAGGGTATATGCTTGTTTATAGTTGTGATGATCATGTGACATGTCATCGCTACGCTCAAATCAACTTTTTTGAAAAAAAAAAGACAGATGTAATCTCTACTTTGGAAAGCTATTTGTGTCTCTTTTTATTTCTATTGATGTATTCGTAATAGTTTGAGAATTATATGTATATTATGAAACCACTATTTTTTAGATGACATTTATATTGGATATATCTATGTGCCATAATCTCACTGGAGGTAATTTTCACCGCCACAGTTGGAGAATTTGAAAGTGTTGATGCATGTTTCAATGATGTGATTTTTTGGGTTTGTAGGACTGTGTAATTGCTTTTCTCTGTGGTTTATATGTCATAAGTGTTATATAAGGTTTGTGATTTGTGATGTATATGTTTCATGTTTGTATGTGATTTTTGTTAGGTGCCACTTACCAGAAGGCAGTGTTTTCTGTTATTGTCTGCGGGTTCATTGTCCCACTTCTTTTTGGATCATCTCTTTGAGGTGAGTTCCTTTTGTTGCGCTATTGTGTTTTCATATGTCTGGCTACCACTTACACACAGTATATTTTTTGGTGGCTGTCTTCTATTTATCATATGCGTGCGTGTATTGAATTATTGTGATATTTTCATGTTGTTAGATTTGATCGCAGATTTTGTCAAATCATGCTATTCTATTAGCCTTGGCGCTTGAAGAATTAGGAATACACACACATATAGATATATTTAATATATATATGTATGTATATACATATATGTAAATATGCATGCGCGTGTGCGTGTTTGTGTGTATGATGAAAGAAAAGAGTTGTACCACCAAAATTTTATTAATGGACCTTCCTCTTTTCGACATTTGTTCCAATGAAGAGATGTCTCCTTTGAAATTGCAAGCTTCATTTATCTACGTCGATGCTTGCCCAGGCTTCTTTTCCTTCCAATTTCCTCCACGACCATTTGTTTAGGAGAGCTTCATTCATGTTCTTCATGTTAGAGTACCCCAAGGCCACCCATTTAAGATGACTTGTTTTACTCTTCTTGCAAATGACATCCCATATCACCATATACACTTTTTTCACAATTTTCTTTGCCCCCCACATAAGTCCTTTTCCTGATTGATTCAATGCTTTGTGGTATACCTTTGGGTACATGGAAACTGAATACATAGAAAAATGGGAAGGCTGTATAGAGCTGTATTCAACAAAACCAATTTCACACAAGGCTCAAGCATCTGTTTAGGTAGATGGAAATTGAATAAATAGAAAAATGGGAAGGTCGTATAGAACTGTATTCAACAAAACCAATTTCACACAAGGCTCAAGCATCTGTTTTTCCACCCAGCAAATTTCCTTGCAGATCTCTGTAACAGTGGAAATCGATCTTCATTAGCCAAGGAGCCCAATTGAATAGGGAGGCGAAGATAGGTGATGGGGAAGGAGTGGATATTACAACCACTTCCACATGTGATAAATTGATTCCTTTAACAGTGCTCTTATGGCAATTTTTTCCTGACCCTGACACAAGTTCATAACGCCTGAGGGAAAATTTCATCCATTTTAGTTTGAACAATTACTTAGAATCAATATATTATCCGCATGTTGGATATGAGAAATACTTGGATGCTACCTGCTAGTTTGCATCCTTTTGATCCAGCCTCTTTCTTCTTCTTCATGACCACAATCTTCACCTCTGGCAATTTCAGTGATATTACATCAAGAAATTGCTTCCTATAGAATTGGAGCATCCATATCTCTCCATTGAGGAGCCACAGCAATGCAATTAAATGCCACTGAAGCTCCCAATTAATCTCATCATAAGCCTTCTCAAAATCAAATTTGCACACACCTTTGGGTCTGGTGATAACTATAAGAATCTTTGAATAATACAGTCATGGTAAAGCCAGATGGGGGCAATTATTCTGGAGGACTCTCAAAAGTTTCATATGGTAGCCGCATTGACAAATAATGTGTATGAGTAAAATGAGGAAAATGGAGATTTTTCAATTTTATATTTTGTAAGCCACAGCTAATCTCTCCATTGGCCATTATTTATTAGGATTAGCTGAGATGAGATGTGGTAAATGAAATATTAGAGTTCCCCTAGAATCCATTTCAACTATAGATAGTCCTGGTCTCTCTTTATGCTAACTGCTGTGGTGACAAGGGAAAGGAGAAATGTTGATTAACCCTCCAATCCTCCATAACAAATACACTGTAGAGTACGTACCATTAGCAAGTGATAGTAATAAATCATAATTTCAATGCTATTATATTGGTGCTCTTGTCTCCCCCACAAAAAGGAAATTCTTGGCTCTGTCCCAAAATACTGTGCCAAAATTGACTATAAATCCAGTATTCATGAACAACTTAAATAAGCATTTGAAAATTAATAGAGATATTAAGTTATCCATATAATTATTTTTTTGTCTAGGCTATGTAACAGTAACACCTCTTGTTGAGTTTTCCCTCTGCCCTGAGAGAAATTTTTACTTGAATTTGTCAAAAGGTCGTTAATGGTGAACCCCCAGTTTGGCATTTGGGAAAAAATGTTTTTTAAATATTGAGCAAGTTCCATTTTAATATAATTCACCTTTTGTTTTTTTATTTAAACTCATAGAAGCATAAATAATAGACTGAGAGCTAACATTGTTTGCACATATGAAAAGATTGATGGATAAGCCTAGATGATGTTTTTGGTACAGCTCTTCCCTAAGAGACACAAGATAGATACAACCAGTTTTGATGAGAGTGATTCAGCAGATTTTCATCACATGAATACTTCTCATTGTAGACAAGTTTCTGGTGATGATGTGGCGAGGTGCACAAATTGAGCGCTGATACCAAATGTCTTTCTTTTATTGAATTTAATGCTGGTGGTGACTCTAGTGCCAGATATGCGCTATCTTTGTTTTGTTCCTGGTGTGAATAATGTTCTAATTTTCAATTCTGATGGTAAAGACAAGTTGTGGCCTTTTTCTATTTAAAACCAAAAGACAAATTTATCTACACCTAGTGAAGTATGGAAGAATAATTCATGGATATAACGGGCTTCCAACTCTAACCCACTCTCTCCTCCAGTAGTGGAGCTCTTTTACTAATTTTTTGATATTGTTTTTTGTCTGATTCTTATGGAAATTTATATCTTGGAATTTTTTTATTTTATTTTAAAATGTGAATATCTCAATCAGTTCTGTTTATTTAAAACAGGAGAATGGCCATTCTTCTATGTATACTTGGATCTTGAGCACCGGTTGGTGGAAAGGCCGAGCCCCAATTTATCCTGACTCTGTTCTTGTGGTCGGATTTTTATGCACTTGTTTGGTAGGCGGCTTCGTGTACATAAATAGGTAATACATGATGCAGTTGTGCATGAATGCATCATAGAAACACATGCAAGTGCACAAATATTTAGAGAAAGAAGACCATTTCATGAGGCATTAGTTTGCTAAGGTTAAATATGAAACAATATCTAATCAGAGAGCTCGAATCAATGGTTTGCCTACAGGGAAATATGAATGATCTCTAATCTTGTTTTGGAAGTGCTCATGTTAGTGTTTATCAAAAATGGATTATTTTCAAATATTATCTGACCATGCACATCTGATTGTTAACAAATATTGTCACGTATTGCTTTAGCATGAAATTGATTTATGAAACTCTGATATAGAGTACTACAACTGCATAGGATGATCTATAGCATATATTTAAAAGTGCATGTATACCTATCAATAACTCTTTAGAAACACCGAGACCTTAATAATAATCATGCTGTTGCCACTACTAAAATCAGTAAGATAACCTAAAGAAATCTTTTTCTTGGGGTCTTATAAGAAGAGTCATTTCCTTCTTTCACTCCCAATAAAAGGTTGCCTTTGAAGTGTGAGATCTGTCTTTGAAATTTGAATTGACTTTCTACACTATCATTCCCTTCTTTGTGTTACTTCTACTCTGCCTTCACAGCAACTCAGTTTATTTTCATCTAAGGGAAAGTTGAGGTAAACATTGGTTATCGACAAAAAAATAAAAAAAATTATGGATCAGAATGGATCGCTTAACGGCTTCATTATGAACATTGCATTGAAATAGTCAGGAATCTCTCATCATGAATATAATGGAGTAGTTTTATCTGCAATGCATGAAAAGGATATAGATTAGAGGTCTGATACTCGTCTACCAAAACATAAAAGGATGTGAGAGGTCTTTTATGTGTTTTTTTCCTTCTAATTTTCCCCCCTCTTAAAGTGATTTTTTTAACATTTTTTTTTTTTTTGACAATTATGAATCTTATTTCACAGTATCAAATAACACAATGTTTTGATTGGAAACCTCCCAAATGACATTTTGTCAAAATCCAAGAGTCTTATTGTAGATTCAATACAAGAAATATTGAAAGAAAGTATTTCCAAATGATGTAAGCTAAAAGGTAGCTTGAATCTGCACACTTCATCCCTTAAGTTGATTTTCTTTCAAGTTGAACATAAGCAGTAGCAGATCATGGACTTGATACATTTTATAGAGAGATGCAGATCCTTTGATCCAGTCATTACAACCAGGAATGACTCACTTCCAGGTAGGATTACCCCAGTATTTTTGTGAATCATCATATTGGTACCAGAAACTTCACTTGAATATCTCACAAGACTAATATTGCAATGTAGGGGCCTGATTCTTTTGTAGTTCCTGCCAGCAACATCATATAAGAACATATCTTGAATATGAGATTGAAAGGTTTTGGAAGAATGCAATTCTGATTGTCATCACTCATTTCCTTGCGCAACCTGATGCCCTTCTTAGTATTATTAGTATTATTGACTAATTCACACATTAAATGCATACTTTTCTTTAAAATTTTAATCTCTGTATAAATCATGTCTCATCAACAATACATCTCATTCAATAGTTCATGTATTAAATGAATTAAATATTTTTTATAACACATATCTTATCCGTGCGACATAAGTAAAATAAAAAATGGAAAAAATGCTATACTAAGTTTGTTCTACTAGATTGTAGCGTCAGTTTTGATGATTTTGCCAAAATCAAATTTACAAGTCTTTAAGAGATCATATATTTGATTTAATATCTCTCATTTTGCATATCACAAGTAATTGTTCTATTTTTATTATTTTGACCTCACCGATCTATTCCTGAATTCTGAACGGGTGACAAGGCTTGATACTTTAATACACATATTTAAGAAGCATCTGCTATGTTTCTCTGCAGGTTGAAGCCTTGGACTTTAGTTGAGACCAAAGTAAAAGAGTCCATAAAACTTGTTCTTGCAGTGGCAATTCTGTACTGCTTATGGTGCACGAGTCAGCTCTACTGGAGAAATCCTCCTCGTCCACCGGTAGGTGAAGAGGCTGATCTTGGTGTTATCGTTTTCCTTGCTATCTATTTCTTTCTGCCGCATACGTTTTGCATCATGTCATTGAATCCCAAAGAATATCTCAACACAACACAACATCTCCCATTGTAAAAATTTTTTTGCAGCCTCTTTTATGCTATATATGATCACACACCAGTTAATTCAACCTCACATACTTTTTATGTTTCATGAGCATTATAAGACATGCAGATTTTCAGATGATAATGATGATTGCATATTTTTTTTATGTTGATGATGGAAGTCTTCAGATCTTATCTTATGCTCAAGTCCTATTTGCAAATATGAGTTTTGCTAGAAAATGTGCCTGCAATATAGATGTACTTATTTTTTTCTTTTGTAGCATTTGGCATTGTTTATTTTCAGATTCTGCATTGGAAAAATGAGTATTTTTTTAATCGTTTCCAAATGCAGCACACTTATGTCAAGCTATGGAGCACGGACATGGGACATTAGAGGTGTCAAACGGGCGGCCCGGCCCGGCCCGTGCCGTGGGCCGGCCCGTTTGGGTGGCGACGCGGGCTGGGCCTGACCCCCGGCCCGCTAGGCCCGCGGCACGGTTTGTGCCGTGGGCCACACCGTTGGGACGGGCCAACGGGCCGGGCCGGCCCGTTGGCACGGCCCGTTGGCCCGTGAACGGCCAGTTTACTAGCCGTTGGGGGCCAACGGTTAGTTGGACTAGCCGTTGGCGGGCCAACGGGCCGGGCCGGCCCGTTGGCACGGCACGGTGGCCCGCCGGGCTGGCACGGAGGGCCGTGCTGGGCCGACCCCCTGCGGACCGTGCCGTGCCTGCACGGCACGATTACATGAAACGGGCCGGGCCGGGCCGGCCCGGCCGTTAGCCCGGTTGTTTAGCGGGCCGGGCCGGCACGGCACGGCCCGTTTTACACCTCTGACATAATACAAGTGATATATAAATAACATATATGTTCGAAGACATAAATTTGGGGATTGGATCCGGTCAGGACTGGATTCGGTCATTTCAGTCAGTACTGAATTAGACAACGTGAAAATTGAACCGTACTACTTATAAATCGAATTGCACAACCAATTATTGGGAATATATTTCACTCTCTTATTAAATCCAATCAACTATTGAAAAAAAATATGAATTTCTAAGTATCATCAGTATCCAATATGAAAGTGAAATATATATCTAACAATTGGTTGTACAGTTCAATTTATAGGTGGTATAATTTGATTTTCATTTCGCAGTTCGGTATTGATTGAACTGACCGGATCCAGTCCTGACTGGATTCAGTCTCATAAATTTTCTATCTGATTTCATTTCTGAATTTTGAATTACAAATTTTGATGGGGAGTGGGGAATAGAGGGCAAGAGTATAGAATTAAAATATTATGTTAATATTATGATAATTTTTGAAAGGCTATAGCATAACCACAAATTGTAATGAACTAGATATTATTATAATGATGTGTCAAACAATTTTCTACTAAGATTTTATCAATATCATGTAGCTTCATGGAAAACTTTGCAAGAAAAAAAAATTAAAATATTATGCTCATAAGTTTTTACTTTTCTATATTAGGTTCATCGTTTTAAGAAAATTATTTTTGAAATTTAGACATGTATAGGACATCTGACATGTGTATCATGTCATGGCCTATATAAAACGCCGTTATAACATGCTCATTGAAGTGTTTCTGCAACTCCAGTTTAGATGGGGAATTCTGTCTTTCGAGAAATCAATATTGGTTAAAGAAAAATTTGATCAGAAATGTCAAAGAATGGACACAAAAATAAAAGATTTCAAACGTAATTTTCTTAGTTGTTCCAACAGGATGGGAACAAATGCCTTAGGGCTAGTTTCGCGTTCATTTCCATTCTTATTCTGTTGGAAAACCCAAAAAAAATCTGTTTGAATATCTTCATTCTTGTATTCTTTGTTCTTGAATATTCTGGATAAAATTTCTTCTTCTATTGAATTTATCAGAATTGAATTACTGGGAACGATGAATTCTCTTTCTTGACCAGAGTTATCAAACTAGTTCTTATATTTTTTTGTATCCTCTAAAGATGTTTTTTCCATCAAATTTCCCAACATGAATCCGCGTACAATTTCTTCATAAAATACGAGATTTGCATACAAATAGAATAGCAGATTTTCACTTGTTGCCAGAACTTGGTATATTAAGCAATGTGAATGGATCTACATGAGAAATGAATCTCAAATATCTTTTATGAAATGGATCTACATGGATCTACTGTTGAAGCATTTATACCTTCTTTTTCACATTTGCTTCTCCTGCTTGAACAATGAGTATATATTTCACATGGGATGCTGATGACCCCCCATTCATAGAAATGAAGTGCTATATTTTCTCAAATGAAGCCATTCAATTTCTGCCACTCACTTCCAGATGTTCAAGCAAATCTGGAAAGCTAAATTTCTTCCTGGCATATTTTCTCCCCAAAGATTACTTCACTGATGTTATAACTGCTGCTTAATATAAAAGGAACCAAACATTGCCCACTTTTTCATTTTTTGAAAAATTTATTGTCAAGTACTTTTGGTGACATACATCTCCCTTGCACCGCGCATCAGTATGTACGGATTTTACAATGATCGATACTTCTCCCTTACAACGCCTGTTGGTATATACGTACTTTTTTTTGGTGATTGATACGCGTATTGGTGTGTAGGAGCTTCTTTATACTTCTCTCTCTCAGCAGGCATTAGTATGTACCATTCTTGTGGGTAAATCTGTCAGAGGATCAAATGTGGATCAGATAACTTACTATCTGTTTTCGCACTTAAATATGTTAGATAAATATATTAATATTAGAATTCAGATTAGTGATTTGTATACATCATGACAATTTACATTTCATAATCCTACTTCTCAACATCACGGCAAATGCAGATTTGGAATACTGAAAATCTTCTTCAGAACATGGTTGAACACTCACATGACACCCAAAAATTTATCATCTTCACTACATTAATTGAAATTAATAACAGCATTACATCGATTTGGGTGTTTAGAACATTCAAAAGTGTTTTACATTACATTCAAATTCAAACTCGAACAGTGCCAAAAACAAATTGGTCATTGCATCTTTAGAAGGATAGTGATGGTACATGCTTATGATAAAACATTATCTCCATAGTATATTGTACTATAGTAGTGCATGAGTTCTATAGAGTCCATGAGATTGTAATTTTTTTTATTTTTTTAAATAAAAAAATACACTAGTGTATCTCAATATATATTTTAATTCATATAACAGTATGTATTTCAATATATGCATGTATATACTTTTTTTTAAAAAGAAAACTGGTGAGAGCGGGTTTGGACATATCATTTTCCTTTTGCAGATAGATGAAAAAGCGACCCATGTTTGTAAAATCCAGTGTTGCCCACTTCACATTCAAACGGTGCCTAAGATAGAATCTGAATCTACTCTACATTACAACAACCAAACGGGGCTAAGAGGAGAAATAAGTCTCAATTTTCTTTTAGGAAGATTAATTAGGGGTCCTGTGATCACCTGTCTATTATTTTTAGGTTCCTTAAAAATTTTAAGTTGTTTTTAGCTATCTTTAGGTCCCTCCAGTGGGATGTTGTTAAAAAATATCAAAAATGCCCTCATTCAATTATGTGAATGTTAACAATGTATTGAGGAGTGTTAACAGTCTGGAGATACTTAACAATGTACTATAGGGAAGGCAACGGGTCGGGTTTTGTGAATCACAAATCTAAACCCGCTCACAAAATCCTGTCTCAAACCCGTGACAGGTTTAGCTTTTTCATCCCAAACCCATCCCATTTAGATCGGATCGGGTCGGGCTGGGCCATGACAGATTTGAAAAGAAAATATTAAAACATATTTTTATGTAATATTTAATCTAAGTTGAAATTTTAAATAAAAAAATATTTATTAGAATAAACCCAACAAAATAAGAAATATAAATTTTCAATCTCTAACAAGTGACAAATATAATGTTTCAATTTTATTTTTTTAGAATACCAAAAGAGAACCCGTATATGTTTATATGATTTCAAATTTCAATTAGTGTTTGAGTTTATTCATTTTTTTTTATATTTTTTTTTGGAATATCAAATGACAATTATAAATTATGTAATTATTATAATAAATATTTAATTTTAATATTAATTGCAACCGGGGCGGGTTCGGGGCGAGTTTTGCTAAGTAAACCCATTTTCTGTCCCAAACCCGCTGAGTTTCATTTTATTTGTCCCAAGCCCGTCCCAAACCCGAAACCCAACCCGAGCCAATCGGATCGGGTCGGGTGGGGTACCCTATTGGAACATTCCCACTGCCATTCCTAATGTACTGGGGGAGTGTTTACAGTGTACTGAAATAATTTGGCGGAGGGCATAAATGTTAACAATATATTGAGGAGTGTTAATAGTGTACTGGAGATACTTAACATGTAGTGATGAGTGTTAACAGTGTACTAAAATAATTGGACGGGGGCATTTTCGATAGCTTTAAACAATAACCGGTTGAAGGGACCTAAAGATAATTTTTCATGCCTTAGAGACCTAAAACAAACTTAAAAATTTCACGGACCGAAAAATAATAGACGGGTCATCATAGGGACCCTAATTAATTTTTTAATTTTCTTTTGGTACAATTATGGAAACATTTATACTTTCTTTTTTGATATTAAAAAGTGGACTTGGAAATGCTACAAGCTTCTCTCGTTTCGCCCGTGCTCGTCTTTTTCTTGTTCACTGATTATAAAATAAAATAAAATATATTCGTATGAACTGAATGGATATATTTTTATGTTTTTTATAATATAATAATATTCCATCATGATTTTTCTCTATTGCGTTAGCATCGACTGCAAAAAGGTGGTTGTAACAGTGCCCTTGATAAGTTGCAACTCAATTGTCAATCCCAATCCAATGTGGGCCACATTAATTAGGGAAAAAAAAAACTTGGATTGGTCTAACAATGCAAGGATGCCTTTTTTTGTTTTAATTCAAAGTTGGATAAGATTTTGCAACCAAAGTTCATTTGGTCTAAAAATGGGACCTAAAATCACTATCAGAGTTTCATAACCTCACCCTAAACCTCCTCTATCAGTCATACATTGATAGCTGCTGTTGAAAACGTGGACAAAGCAGATAACAGCATTTCTTGTGACTTTAATGGCTTTCAACCGTTTTTATTGATCTTGACAAACTCATTTGGAAGGGGAGATATGGCTTCCATTTCATCCCAATCTTAAAAAGCAAGTGTGTACTCTACGCTCTCAAGACTGTGTTTGTACACAATTTTATGTGAAAAATAAAAAAAGTGAAAGAATTTGAATCAAAATGAAAGTTTTTCATTTTTTTCTTTGATTTTTTTTTTACCTGATATATTTCTTGGAACAAGGGAAAATGAGAGAATTGTTTTCTGTCCTTTGTTTAGCTACGACATTTCCAATTCCTCATTTTCATAAATTTCATACATGCACTAACACACTCTTAAGTATTAATTGTCTATTTACCCTTTTATAATTCAAAAATAACTCTAATTGTATATCCTTGGCCACTCAAAAAAAATTTAAGGGAAAAATCCATATAACCCCATGTAATTTTTCTGATATCCATATAACTCCCAGTAATCTCAATATATCCATATAACCCCTTGTTAACACACCATAAATGTAAATAACCCCTCGCGGTTAAATTTTTTTTTAACATAATTGGAATATTTCAGACATATTGCGTTATCTAAACCATGATTAATAAATATGTATTTTTTTAACCCCCAAAAAACGGCCAATACTTAAAAAAAAACCCTCATTTCTAATTTTACACTCTTTTAGGTTTTTTTAAAATACTGGCTGTTTTCAGAGGGTTAAAAGAATACATATTTATTAATCATGGTTTAGATAACGTAATATGTCTGAAATATTCAAATTTTGTTAAAATTTTTTTTAACCACGGGAGGTTATTTACATTTATGGTGTGTTTACATGGGGTTATATGGATATATTGAAATTGCAAGGCGTTATATGGATATCAGAAAGATTACAAGGGGTTATATGGATTTTTCCCATAATTTAAATGCGATGATATCGAAACACCTGTAAATATGGTTACCTCGATTGGAACAGTTTGATTTGGTTGGGTGCTCCTCCTTTTTGCAGCCCGTACAAATATATCATGTAAATCATTAAAAAATTAAAGTTTTTAGTGTTGATACACTCAGTCTGTTTTACAGTCTTATACATTATAATAATGTAGTATAGTATGTGTATGAGGTTCTATCACAGTGTAAGACACAAAAAAAATTATTATTTTTTCAACGCAAAAATAAAATAAAATAATGTATCTCAGTATATAGTTCATTTTATATAATTGTATTTACTTTAATGAGAGGGTATATGATTTAAAAAATAATAAAAATCGGTGTGGACTACAATTGAGGCTGCACTAGATGCTGGATATATCATTTTCCTAAAGTTTTTCATACATGATAACATTTCATTTGTTATTATTGCCTTTAACATGGATATACAAGCATAACAATGAGTTAAAATAGAAATTATGGGTTAAGAATGCAATAATATTATATAACATAATTATCGGAGGAAATTATTTAGTTTTTAAATAAAAATAATAAAATAAATTTTTAGAAAAATGTTTGAAAATCAGACCCTTGAATGGGATAGGATGGGAACCCGTTGGGGCCAGATAAGAACAGAATAATTAAAGGAAAAAACTATCCTACCAACTCACATGCCAGCCACCCAATTTTTTTTTTTTTTTGGTGGGGACTGGGGAGGGGACATTATGGAAAGAGAGAGAGAGAGAGTTGTGAACGGGGCACGGCGGAGGGAGAGAGCGAGGTAGAGGCGGAAGAGGGTGTGGTGAACATATATGATAATGTTACGTACAGTTTTTTTTCTAGTCTCAATTACACTCTACATGTGTTTAAATTATTTAAAAAAGTATACCTCATCTAATGAGGTTTATGTTTTTATAAAAAAAAATAAAGTATATACTTGAATGAATTATATATATGTATTTACAAAATATGTAAAAAATTTCTATCGAGGTATATATATATCTCGTTAATGTGAGTGTATGACGCTAACAAGGTATATAAGACTAGAGTAACAGACTATTTGCAGCAGCACTTAAATATAAATTTAGACATTGTACAATAAAATTTTGAAAAATATTACGTAGAGATATTTTTCTAGTCTATGTAATGATTTTTTTTAAAATACAATTTCCTTCAGCTTATTATTGTTACTAATTGCAATTGCATTTTTTTTCTTTCTATAAATCCAGGGGGTGCCACCACCCTTACTGGCTCCTTTGGTCTGCCACTGGTGGAGGGTGCGGAGGTGCGGGGTCAGAAAGGGGGAGGGAGAGAGAGAGGCCGAAGCGGGGCAGAGGGCTGGGGTGGGGGAGGAGGATGGGTTAAAGGACGTGTAGGGGTGGGACCAGAGACGGGAGAGAGAGAGGGGGGAAAAAGAGAGAGGGAGAGAGAAAGGAGAGATCGAAGCGGAGCGGAGGGTGGGGTGAAGGAGGGTGTGCGGGGACAGGGCCGAAGCGGATTAAATACATGGATGGTGGAGGTAGATACTTCCGTAACTAAATCCATCTTGAGTTTTGGATGAGTTTGCGATCAGTTTAAATTTAGGGGGCGTTTGGATGTGAGTTTGAAAATTAACTTTTCTTTCAAATTAAAATTGAGTTTATAACTGAGTTTATAAAAGTTATCTTTCCACGTATTATAAAAACTAAAAAAAGTTAGTTTTTAAATATTTATTTTTTAAAAATACATCTACAACTTTTAATTAAACTATGTATTTTTTTTAATTTAAAAACAAGTTTAAAAAAATATACAAATTTATATTCTTTCCAAACCATCATCCGAATGCCATCTTCGCCAAATCCACCCCAAAACTGTCCTGTTGCCATCCCATCTCCGTACTGATATCATGACAGAGATATTCTAGCGATGGGTTATCTAATTTATATGGGTGACAATCAGGGGTGGGACCCACACTGGTCATGTCCCCACTTTAAAATTAAAAATAAATAAATAAATAAAAACATTGACTCAACCATTAATCAATAAAAATAAAAAACCGTCTGCAGCCTAAACCAAGTACAAGATAGTGTGACCTCCGTCGTAGTATATGAAAATTAAAAAGTTTTTATTTTTAAAAAAAAAATGTATTATTGTATCTAAACATCTACTATATTTCGTATAACAACATGTATTTTAATGGGTTGAGTATATAATTTTTTAAATTAAAAAAGTAGTGTGGACTGCAGACGGGGCTGCATGCATAGTTGTGTCATTTTTCAAAAGGACAATGTTACATCTAATCATTTTTTTCAATCCTATTTTCACCTCATACTGATTTTTTTTAAAATTATATTATTTAACAAGATATATACTTTTACAAAAAAAAAAAATAATATTTACACTGATGAATTGTATGTACTCATGTAAAAAAATTCCATCGAGTATTTCGTTATTGAGTATAGGTAGCTAATTTAGTATAGACTGAAAAAATTATTGTGTATAAACGCTTTAAAAAATACCACTACTAAATGATTTAGCTGTCTTGATGAACATATTTAGAAAACAATAAATAATGTAAAAAAATTAAATACTTAATGTTGAAAAAATTAATTTTATATAAGTGGCACAATGCATATGCATGTTAAAGTGGTTTTTGTTTTGCATTGTAAGTAATCTTTTTAAGCCCCCCTTATAAATTTTTTTTTCTGGGTCTGCCACTTGTGACAAGGTTAGGTTTGGTAGAGACTATATATATGGTTTTTCATATGAGTGAAGATACACGCAGTCTTGTTAGTAGCTCGATATACTATGATAGTATAGTATATACTGTACTATCATAGTATATAACTTCTATCATAGTGTATGACACGATTTTTTTAATTTTTTCAACTAAAAAAAAATACTATTATATTTTAATGTATCCATCATTTTATATAACAGCATACACTTTAAAAGGAGAGTGCATGATTTAAAAAAAAAAAAAAAAAAAAGGCTTCATGTATCTTTTTCCTTTCCATATACATGTATCACTTTTTTAATATTTTTTCAGCTGTGGCTTGATTTGGTCACGGCTCATGAGGATTTTTGGTAGGTGAGGTGCATTTGATTTGAGTTGAATTAATTAAATATTAAGGATTTTTGGTAGGTGAAGGAAATATGTGTCAATTTTAGTGTCCTTATAGAAAATATGGTTATTTAGAGATAGTTTAGAATTTTCTTTTTTTTGGAAATAAGAATAAAAGAATTTTTGTTTTGACTGTCCATGAATGACTACACAAATGAAAGATGAAACTCTGTTTTTTACCTGGTACAAAGTAAATGAGAATGATTAATATGTTTTTTTTAGGGAAAAAGAGATCTGATATGGTTGTTTTAGAGAAGATGTGAGAGCAACTCCAACTATGCTTGACCTTAAAGACTGGGATAAATAGGTAGAGGTAGCTTTCTAGCTAGATCGTGAGGTCAACCACGGGTCCTTCAAATAAAAAAAAAGAAAAAAAAAAACTCCATTCGGGCTTATTTATCTAAAATGGAGCACATCTGACCTTCAACTTGACCCTAAGCCCCCGTTTGTTTTGGGAATAAGTCCTTAGATAACCTCGGATAAAGGATAAAGGGTGTTTGTTTTCCCCGGATAACCCCTGATAAAGTATGTCAGAATAAACTGGTATAAAGTGGTATATAGATTCCAATCAATCTCTGGAATTAAAGTTATCCTAGGTTATTCCATTCAAAGAATATGTGGGTCCACTGTCAAATCAACTGTCATCACCTCTTATAAATCACCTGTCAAATCAACTATCATTATTTTTTCACATTTTATAAATCATTATCCATACTTTATTCACATTTTATTTAAACAACAAAACATTTATTTTTATGTTTACCTACGAGAATAATTCAAAATACAATCAAACACAAAATCACTTTATCCTTATTTATAATCACTTATGTTTGGATAAATGTATATCCAAGAATAAAACATATCCCCGTTTCAAATGGGTGGGGGGGGGGTTAAGAGCAACCCCAATGGGGCTTCAAAATGAAGATTTGAGGATTGAAATTGTGGCTCTAGCTCAGCTTTCTATCATGTCTACCAACTGAGAACCATTCCTTCAATGGAGCTTCATTTTGAAGATTCTAAGTTTTTAAAATGAAAAAAAACTCCATATTTGGAGACCCAATTTTGGGTCACCAAATGTTAAATCATGTATTTGAAAATCCACAAATACTCTTGTTAGCTATGAATAACTTTTAAAAAATGACATTTTACTCATACTTTATTACTGTAAACAATAATGATTTTTATGCCCCAATTGATAGACCCCATCCTAAGCCCCAAGAGGTGGCAAGTTTGAAATACCTATATTACCCCCCTCCCTAATTAATCGTTTTAGTATTCCATAACCGCCCCATTAATTCCGAGGTAGTTATAATTTGTGATATCTTTTCGTTTTTGAATATTTGTTTTCAATTTGACATAAAAAAATTTACGATTCTCCATTTCTGATTGTGAATGATCGCTGATAGAAAAACAAATATGAATTTCATTTTTTATTGAGATCTGGTTGGTGTATACGAGGTGAATTCATGATTTTTTTTTTCTTTTTGCGTGATTTGATTCTGGTGCAAACAGAAATTGATACATCCAGGTTAGGTTTTTTTGGATCCAAAAAATTACAGTATTTTCGATTTTTTAGTTTTCAGATGGATTTGAAAACAAACATCAAATTTTATTTTGTTTCAGTTCGATCGGTGGAGAAGAGAAGAATTTCATTCATTTAGTTTAATTTGTGACCAGTTTGTGGTACAAACAATGACGATCCATTCATGCTAGTCCTTTTTCGATCTGAATAAATTATGTTGATTTTGATTTTTCGTTATTCCTTTGAATCATCATATACATGTATTAAATCTGAATTTAATTTTAAATTCAGATACATGGCCTGTATCTTGATTTATATGCATTGTTGTGTACCAGGTATGATCTGTACAATCGTTTTATGATTGTGTGTTTGTGTATAATTATGCATAATGTGTCATTCATGATATTTTTTAGCTTTGTATCAGCATTATTCGACTCATTCAAATTTAAGATTTTTCAAATACATTGCACATTCACTTGTATGAAATGTGTATTTGATAATTCAAATTCCAGATACACCTGTATTTGAATTTGATATCCATCCCATTTTGAAGATTGTTATTTATATTTTCATGGATTTAATTAATGTATAGCTGATTAATATCTAATTGCTTATTGTTGGTATTTTGAAGACCTTTTATAAATTTTCTGTGCAGTGCTCAGTAGCATGTAGACCATAATTGTACATTTGGATTTTCAGATACATTATTGTATCTTAATTTGATAATATATGGTTGATGTTCTGATTTTTCACCAGGCATAGATGGTGGTTTTATGGAGGACACATGCGAAGACTCAATTCATTTGAACAACATCAATGATTCATGTTCTGTGGAAACCGGTTTGCCGAATGAATTGTTTGTTGTGGCTGGTCAGCAAAATGTATACGAGATGCAACTTGTTTTTAAAGATGCGGAAATCGCGGCAACAAAAGAAGCTATCGTGAAGCTTTAGAAACAAGTTGATGAACATGGTTGATCAACATGTTTTATACAACAATTTCAAATACAGTTCATTCAGATACATAAAGTGTTTACAAAAACATTAAGACATTTTCATCAAGGGATTTAGATATGTTTTATAGAACATGAGTACAACATTTCAAATACAGTTGAGTATTCCAAATTATAAGTTTGAAGATATTAATACACTATACATTTTGATTCACGGCACATACAACTTCTTAATAGCATGTAATGTGACTAATGGGATCTCTGTTTCTACATAATTGCTTCAGATTCAGATATATTTGGTTAACAGGTTTTCAGATACAGATACAGTTGATTCAGATACATATATTGTTTACAAAAACATTAAGATATTTTCATCAAACAAATATATTCTAATTATCATTTATACGACATTTCAAACATTTCATTTGGTTATTTTCAATTGTTCATTCAATCAGATTTTGTTTCACTGAATTAAGAAATAATTGCATATTATATACATTTTCAGATACATGTCTCTGACTTATATATTCGTTTATCATTTTTTTGTTTCCTCATAAAATGAACTGTGTACACGAGAAACCCTAAAACAATTGAAAAATGTCAATTTTTTTTCCTTTAATCTAGATACACTGGCATACAAAAAGATAATGTAGTAGAAACAATTTCGTTATATATTAGAGATTTAGCACATGCTTCCAAACCTAAAAAAAAAATTCAGATTTGTTTGGATTCAGATACATGTATCTGAAACACTGATTTCAAACCAATCTTTTTTTATATTTCAGATGCACTTATCTGAAACACTGATTTTTCAAATGGATTTCAGATTCAATCAGATTAACAAGAGACCAGAAAACGGAAGGGAATGGTTTAATATTTAATTTTGAAAACCAGATATTTCGTCCCAAAAAAAAAAAAAAACCGCGACGGTGAAGTTTCGATTGTGATAAGAAATCTAACATTTTTTTTTTCGCTATTGTTGACGATCTATTTGGGGAAGAGAATCAAAGTATATGAACTCTTTATAATCGAATTGTTTTTTTGGTTCGTATGGTTTTACCCAATTTGGAAACCCTAAGTTTTAATTTTTTTTTGGAATATGTTCAATCGGCGGAGAGGATTCAATGATCTCCCTTTTTTTTTGGGATTCTGTTACGTCGATTAATGATGGGGAGAGGATTCAATGATCCCCCCTTTTTTGGGATTCCATTACCAGCATTAATTGGATATTAGTTAGTTAGAGCTAATTTTTAAAAATCTTAGAAGGGTAGTCATGTCATTGTCATTTTGGTGGTTTGAAAAAGTCAAACAGAGAACCAATAGAAGAGTGCCACCTATTGGGGCTCACCAATGGGGCCTAATTTCTGGGGCCCAAGTAGCAACACTGTATTATAAATTCATAATTTGCCGTTTATAATTAATAAAAATATGGAATTTTAGAAAATCTGTGTTAAATTTTTCACAAAAAAAAATTCATTTAAAATTCAAAAGCAATGTTTAAAAAACCGAACAATTCATTGAACCTGAAAATGAATGGGATAAAAGTCGCCAGTTCAACCGTCGGGTTAATCGGATTTGAACTGTGCAGTGACATTATCATGGCATAATAACAAAAAAATTTCTTTAAAGTTGATGTAATGTGGGTATTTGCATTAAAATTAAGACCTAATTATCATTAAACAATAAAAATAAAAGAGACAAATGGTATAATGAAAATTTAAAAAATGAAAAACAATGATTTGAAGACCCACACGAAAAAATTTAAAGATCCACCATTGGATTGATAGATCTTCAAAACCCTAAAATCTTCAAAATGAGGACCCCATTGGAGTTGAGGGGTCTTCATTTGTTGAAAATATTCAAGGGAGTGAAACTCCATTGGAGTTGCTCTAAACCCTCATTTTGTACTCCAAATATGGAGGATGAAAGAGTGAATCTCCATATTTGGAGTACCACCTTTTCAATTTTTTTTATTTTTATATATGGGGATAATTTCTTATATATAGTTTCAATTTTTTATAAAATTGGTATCATTGAAAAGATGTCGTCGATACATTTCAAATTAGTCTAATATTGAATATGTTTAACATACATATATTTAAAAACAATTATTTAATAATATTTTTCATTTTTTATTAACATTAATGTTGATTTTATTCTATTAATTATTGTTTGCACTTATGTACTAAAATATCATTAATTCTAATAAAAAAAAACAGCACAACAAAACAAAGTACATGAAGTTTTATAAAAAAAAATAATATATAAAATAGAATAAAGATGAAAATAGAGATTGTGGTTGGAATTGATAAATGAATAGTGATCCTCTAAACTTACTTTTTAAAATTTTTATTGTATTTTCAAGAGGTGAGAGGTGCTCACCGACTTTACCAAAGCTCAGTTCGTGATTGATTATCATGTTGGAACAATGTACTTGTGATAATGATCCAAAATGAATCCTTAAGCAGCATTTGGAAGTAGGTTAAGACAACTTTAAACTTTTTTTTTTTTTTTTTGAAAAAGAATGATCTTTCTACTAACACTTTCATTAAAGCAAATGGGTTACCAATATGAATGGGAGGTGAGAAGAAAAGAAAAGAAAAATCAAAGTAAGGGATGGAAAGCCCATCCAACGATAAATTGCGCATCCTCTCTGATCGATCATCCTAGCATGCACGTGGGCAATATGGCTGAATAAACTTTTTTGTTTTTGAAGCAAGATTGATCTTTCTATCGGCACTTTCATTAAAGCAAATGGGTTATCAATCTGAATCGGAGGTGAGAAGAAAAGAAAAAACACTCAAACTAAGGAGTGGGAAACCCATCCAGTGATAAATTGCGCGTCCTCTGATTGATCATTCCGGTGTGCACGTGGGCAATATGGTTGAATAGGAGCGAAGTGGTGTTCCAAACGAGTAGGTTCAATTTCGAGAATTTATGGCACTTGGCCTCTCGCTTTATCATGGATTGGGGCACACAACTATCCAGGGCATCGGTGATGTGTTTCGAGGGAGGCCATCTAATTTTGGAGGAGTAAATCTCGGATTTTTTTTTTGTTTTTGGTGGCTTATTGACCATTGGGAACAGGTTCGGCGCTTTGTATTTCCTTTTTCTGCTTGGCTTTGCTTTGTATCTTCTACTTCTCTCATCTCTATTCAGTCATTGCTATTACATCTACTTAAT
Organism: Acorus gramineus; assembly: GCA_030737835.1. NCBI lineage: Eukaryota > Viridiplantae > Streptophyta > Magnoliopsida > Acorales > Acoraceae > Acorus > Acorus gramineus. The sequence continues at coordinate 5,687,153 of CM060850.1, forward strand.
GACAATGTCTATTTTTTTCAAAAAAAGTGAAGGGGAGCTAGTAGGGACTATCTCTAGATTATTTTTGTAAGAAACATAATAAATCCAAATTCATCTTCAAATGTTTCTAACGGTCCAGCTTTTAAATAAAGCAAAAAAATGAAGATATTCATACTTATAAAAATAAACTTTTGAAATCGATCTGACCAAAGAATGCTTTCTGAAAATTTATTTTTAAAAATTGTTTTAAGTGAATTTTTTGTCTTTCAAACCTGTTCCAAAATGCTTACTCACTGGATTATGTCATTCAACTAGACTAGCAAGAAGTACCTGTCACATAGTGACAATGGAAAAAAAAAAAACACCATCCATGAGACTACAGATAAGGTGATAAGATCCCCCCATGGAACCAGAGCATCACATGAGTACTTGTACCAATCCATCTCATGTGGGCCGCCAAATGAAAGGCAAAACTCTTGGATTTTTAGGGTTTGCTTTGTAGTGGGCAGTGGTCATTACTTCAATGTAGCCATGGCAGTGATTCCTTTTATGATTTTATCTGTGGGTGCACTCAGTCACACATTTTTTGTAATAGGCCTTGTACAGAAAAATATGTATCTAATTACGTACATGCATGGCTTTTCATTTCTTCCATAAGTGGATTCATATAATTAATTTATTGAAACATATATCTCATTTTATGAAAATATATGTTTCATTATATGAAGTAATCATCCGAGGATTGCACATAAAGTTGTAATAATAGGGTTGTAATACATTATATTTTATTTATTTATTTATTTATTTATTTTTAAAGTTAGATGAGACTTTGCAACCAAAATTCATTTTGGTATCATGGGGGATCTAGAACATTAAACAAACCTACCTCTACATGTCACACATGACAGCCATTGTTGGACAAGCAGGTACCAATATTTCTGTTGGCTTCAATGACTGTCTGAACTGTATTTGTTGATCTTGCCAAACTCATGAGAGGGTGGGAATTTGTTGGCTTCCAATTCATTTGAACCCAACACAGCTCATCCACCTCATTTTGTAGACTAGGTCCCCACTTCTTTAATTCAACTTCTTGTGTCTTTTTCAGGGCTGATACACAGACACTCGGTCCATTAATAGCCCTGTCTATAGTACAGAAAAGGTCCCCAACTACCTATACATTGTGATGTTGCAATGTAAATTGTACTATCGTTGTATAAGAAAATTAATTTTTTTTTTAATTTTTTTCAAAGAAAAAATATATTAGTGCATATCGGTATATACAATACTTTTTTAAAATAGTATGTATTTTAATAGGTGAGGGTATAATTTTTTTAAAAAAAATCATGAGGACTGTGAATGGGACTACACATAGGGATTGAACATCCCATTTTCCCTTTTTGGAGAGCAAAAGCATTTCTATCAAAAGTTCAAATGACAAGAATATAAAAAAAAAATAAAAAAAAATTGAGAGAAAGATAGACAAGCTACCATGATTTCTATTAAAGCTATCGTAGTACAAGTCTGAAATAAGAATACGTAAAACAAAGATACAGTGATGGAAAATGATGAAAATGAGCAACATAGTAGGGGAAGAAGGCAGAAGAAGTATCTATTTGGATCCTTCTCAACGATAGTGCCCTATATCAATTAGCTCCTCCACTGCATTTTCCATGTACACGGGTTGGCCTTTAAAGATCACAGCGTTGCGAGTGCGCCAGGCAACCAATGCCACAAAATAGACAAAAAAAAAGTTCACATGACAACATTTGTGTTACTATGCTCCTAAAGGTACTATAGTCTGTGTGCCATTGACAACTCAATAATAATTTGGATTGTACTGAAACACCCATAGTTTTAGTTCTATTGATCACTTGAAAAGTTGAATTATTTTTTGAATTAATTTTTCTTTTTGTGATATGAGCATTTCAAATTTTAAACATATGCTCGACCTAAACCTTTTTGCTCCTTACGTATACTCATAAAGCTAATGTTAGGACCTCAAGTGCACTCTCCAAATGTTTGATTTATTGAAAGTATGTACTTCAAAGGATGAATTACATTCAGTGAATAGTATATGCTTTATACAAAAGTAAAAAAAAAAAATTATGCTGTCATCTCATAAAACATGTCTATTTGATAAAATAAGACTGTATATAAAGATTGTGTGTGACATAGTCCAACTCATAATTAGTGATTGTAGAAGAATATATAGGTGAATAAAAGGTAAGTATTAATGAGAGATTCTTGTTAATTAGTACATATTTAAATAGATATCACATGTTCATTAAAAAAAAAATTAAAACATATATATAAAATAGTTAAAAAAAATTTATCAGTTAAAAACTATAGATGGAGTTGTGATAAATACCTTTTCATGGTCACATGTCATTCTTCGTACAAGCATGTACTGATTAGATCATTTTCTGTTAGATCCAATGCACCAACCCTCACCTAACTCTATGTGTCTCTTGTGTCAAGGTGCATTGTCTCTTCAAGGCCAAGGACATCTTGTGTGGGAAATTCAGGTCGTCAGGTCGGTCAATCCTTATTTTGTAGCTTTGTTTCTCCAAGTGAACTCTCTCGGTTGGAATCCATAATTCCATCCACATTCAGAAGACTGACTTTATTTTAGAATATAAAACACCAAAGTTTTTTTTTTTGTCTTTTTTCTTCTTTTTTTTAAATTGTGTTGCTTTACAAGAGTACCACTATAGAATGTCTTTTTTTTTAACTCATCACCTCTGATTCCATCTAATTAAAAATCATTTATCTCCTGTTCAGGTGGAGGAATAGGTGTGCTAATTAAAAATCATTTATACCCTGTTTAAGTGGAGGGATAAGTGTTGGAATTTGATGGAATAGGAAAAAATAAGTCCAAAAACATGTTATTTGTGTGGGATAGATGTGTATGGATATGCCCCCTCATTGTCCTCCTCCAACTTCCTCTATATGTACATCTCCCCCTCAACCTCCTAAGCATGTCAATCAAACGGATGCAGACCAGATAAGTCCATATCTGTATCTGTATCCGAATTGAATATCTAAAAAAATATCCGTATCCGATATCTGACGGATATTGAAAGTAAGTATCCGTATCCGATCTGAAAATCCGGATTCAGATACAGATAATTATTCAAAATATCCAAAAATTCAAAATGAATATGGAATGATTAAAATATTCAAAGATCCAATATCCAAAAATAAAATCATATATTTAATATTTAAAATTTTTAAAAATTTAATAATTACATACTATCAAACATAAAATTATAAGTATATACGTAAAACATTACATACTTTAGAGTAAAAATAAAAATAAATATTCATATAATCCTAAAAATATAAATAAATAAATAAATAATATTTTCAGATACAAATATCTTTCAGATCGGATACAAGTATATCCGTATCTGATTAAAAAAATTTCAGATACGGATAATTTTTTCTAATACGGATCCGAATTTTTTGGATATCAGATATTTTTTAAATTTTCAGATACGAATTCGAATTATATGTGAATATTTTTTTGGATAATTGATAGGCTTAAAGTCTCCTATCGCCGTCCCCTCTCAGTCTCTCTCTCTCTCATCTCCTTTTCTCAATTGTTCCCGGTTCCCACTAACTTACTTTTTGAAAAAAAAATCCATAGAACCCCAGGTGAACTCCTCGATATCCAAATAATTTCTTGACTTTTTTTAAAAGTCCATATAACAATTTGTAAACACCTATGAAAAATTCAAATAGCTTCTTAAGTTAAACTTTCTGACAGATGATAAATATTTGATGAATATTTAGTTAGTTTAACATTGACTGAAAACACAGTATATCCAAAACTCTATAAAATGGGTTAAAAATCCAGAAAAACACCTACAATGTGTTAAAAATATGAAAAACTCCCTACATTTTGTCAAAAATATGGATACAAATTAGTAACCTGTTTTAAAAAATTGCACTTATACCCTCCAGAACCTTTTCTTTACATGTACCCTCATGAAATCTTAATTGTCCATATTCCATGATAACTAAAAAAGTTTTCTATAAGTTTGATATCTATGACTTCGTAATTTATGATACTTATTTTAAACTATTTGATTCTTGGACTAAAATTATTTATTAAAATTTAATTATACCAATGGTAAAATATTATTTTATGTCATTTTTAAATATATATGAGAACAATTTGAAATATTTGAAAGTACACCATGTTTATCACATGTTTATCTCATGGAAAATGTTTTATTCAGTTCCATTTGCAGCTCACATATGTTTTAATTTTTTTAGGTACATATTTAGTTAAATAAATTTATTTTTATATAAAAAAATAAAATACATGTTCATATGAATTGAAAGTATATATTTTTACATATATTATAGCAGAGCATATTGTAACTGCAAAATAAGATTGTAAAATAGACTGATTTTTAACACATTGTAAGGGATTTTTGGAATATTATGTTGCAACTAGGGTTAACTAATATTCACATAATATTTCTCTCTGTTAACGGAAGTTTGACTCAAGGGTCATTTGGATTTTCATAGTTGTTGCATAGAGTTATATGGACTTTTAAAAAAGTCAAAGGGATTATATGGATAGATATAAGGCAGCAGTTTGCAGGGGATTAATTATCTATATTTTTCTAAATTTTTTTTTATTGGTGGGGCTAAGGATGAAAGGATGAATTGGTAAAAGTAAAATTACATTTTTCAGAATTTTTTTTTTTTGAGATTAGAGCTGAAACGCTTTTTTAAAAAACAGAGTTTTAACATTTTATCTTTCTACTCCTAAATATAACTGCAGTTACAAACAACTATCCTTAATTTGAAACTAGAAAAATAAAAAATCACCAACCAATAACCTATCAATCAAAGATGGCAACCGCTTTTTTTTTTTTATAGAGTTTTTTGCATGTATACCATCCAAAATAAAATATGCTATTTATTTTTATACCACTTAAAATAACTTATTTATTTTTATACCATTGGAATATGTAGAAATTATGTATATTTATCATCCTAGTTAACTTCTATCCTAAAATCCATTAAAATTGTTAAAGTCTCGGAGAAATGACCAAATTACCTTTTTTTATTTTGTATATTTAACCCTACCAAATTCAATTTTTATAAAACATAAAAATATTAATTTTGACATTAAAATGATGAATTTCATCTAAAATTCAAACATAAAAATTAAGGGAAAAATCCATACAGCCCCCTGAAATCTGATTGAAATACATATAACCCCCTGCCTTTTCTTAAAATCTATATAACCCCCTGAAAGCACCTAATAAATCCAAATAACCATCTGAATAAGTTTACAGGGGGTTATCTGGATTTACTAGGTATTTATAGGAGGGTTATAGGGATTTTAAGCAAAGTCAGGGGGTTATTTGAATTTCAGTAAGTTTACAGGGGGTTATATGGATTTTTTTCTAAAATTAAACATAAAAACTATTTATTAGCAAAGACATAATAATTATTACGAAAAATTCGTATCCCCCCCTCCCAACTTATTAAAATCCAGATAACCCCCTGCATTTCCCAGAAATTCAAATAACACCCCCCAAAATACAACTAAAATCCAAATCAACCCCAGGAGTTAATTAACATTTAACATAAACGGAATATTCCAGGAACATTCTGTTATACTAACGATGAAAAATTGAAATAATCCAAATAAGTTCCTGTAATCTTTGAAAAACACAAATACCCCCCACGAATTACATTTTTACCCCTCTTGTGATATAGCAGTTTTTCTTCTTCCTGTGACCTTCCTCGACCGACAGTTGGAGAAATCAACCGCTGCATGTTCGACCATTGTCAGCCTCCTTCCTCCCGACCATCGACAGCATCTGTCCTTCAACCATTAATAAATTCCCCACCTGTTCCATTGCCCACGCATGGTAATGGAGGTCCCCTGGTTTTCTTGTGTTTTTTTAAATTTGGATTTTAGTTATGTTTTGGGGGGGTTATTTGGATTTTGGGAAAATACAGGGGGTTATCTGGATTTTGATGAGTTTGTTGGGGGGGGGGATATGGATTTTTTTCCTAATTATTAATATTTACTTTGATATAAATAAAATAAATTATTATAAGAATAATTAATTAAATGACGAATTTTAAAAAAATTAAATCTGTATCGGAATAAAGGTAAAGAAGGGATAGGGTTTATCCTATTTATTCTCCTACCAAAAAAAAAAAAAAAATTATCCTAATCCGTTTTGAGTTTCCAAAGTTGAAGACCACGTCAGCATTAGTCATCCTCGATAACTACGTGTTCACCCCCACTATTCGGGATATCTTTTTATATTTATTCCATCCTATTTATTGTTGGCTCACAAGTTCCTCACTATCTTTCCCCCACCTTCTTTTGCTCCCTCTTAATTTACAATCACTCTGCTCATCCTCATTTTTTTTCAATCATGGAACTCTGAATCCTGAACACCTATTATCAAATTTTTATTCAAGATTAAATACATTTACATCCTTGTAAATATGAGTAATCTCATATAAGCCTTTATTAAAATTAGAGTAGAAGTACAAGTCCTTGCTAACTTACAAAAACCCAATTATCATCCTGAGTTAAATATCCATCCAAACTTAATAGAATATTATCATAATATTTCAATACCATGTAATTGTGTGGACATTATAGTCTTCGTAAACAATCATAAAAATAAATTAATACCTGCAAAAAACTTCCTCTCTAGGACTTTTATGTTTCTTTATTACCATTGAGGTACTGTTTGAAAATAATAAGAAAATTAGAGATAATTTAGTCATTTCATAATATAGAATAGAACTAACTAGGATAGGTTGGGTTAGGTTTAACATCTATTGACATTAAGGATATATATGATCTTTTATGTGTTTTCAAGGATTTATACGTCTGCCCTAACTTTAACAATGACTTATATTGGATTGCATATGTTTGTGAAGACATGAATGTCTTTAATTCTTTTATTAATTAAACAATTCACATATGGGATCTTATTAAAGTTAAGATTCTGGTCACTGACACTAACCATAAAAGCTATCACAATATTACCTGTTTTGTGTGTGAAATTACTCATGACATTAACAATAACTAATGGGACAATAGCATCTCATCTCTTATTTAAGGATAAAGTTAAAAAAAAAAATATTTAGGGATCCTAACCAAAATTTAAGGTGGATAGTTTTGAAATTTTTTATTGATAGAGGGGCATATTGTAAATTTTCCGTTTCCATGGCCTCTTCTTGGGGAACGGGGTGCGTTGAGGGCATGCGTAGAATTTATTTGAAATATGTTGTATCATATTAATATATCCTATCTAACAAAAAAAAATCATTTTAATATTCTAGAAAAGTAAGTGTGCATGATATAAAGAACCAATATTTTAATGTGTTTTAAAACCATGTGAATGAAATGCATGGATTTTTTATTCATCAACATTAAAAATAATTTTAGTGTTTCAAGATTTATTTGATCTCGTGCATAAAAGACACTTCCTGCTTCTATTGCTCACAGTCAAAGATCTAGTTGGTAGAGATACAGTTGGGTATTTTCAATGATTAATTTTATTTTAAATTGCGCACAGTCATAGATATAGTTGATAGAGATATAGTAGGGTATTTTCAATGATTAATTTTATTTTAGAGGACTCAACTCTATATTTTATTTTTAAAAAATAATTTGATGGGTCTGTCATTTTTTTTTATTAAAAGGAGTACATGCTCAAAAAAATAAACGGTAGAAAAAAAACAAAATAAAGAGAGGGAGAAAAGGAGAAGGGAAAGGGAGTCCAAGGAAGCTTGGGTAGAAGATCTGGCCAACTTTATTTTAAAAAACGAATTCAATTTTGGAGGGTCATATGAAATAATACTACAAATCAGCACTCTATTTCTATCTCCATTTTATTCTTAAATAATAATACATATCTATTAAAATTTAATGCCTGAGTGAAAAATTTACACAAAAAATTTCACTAAATAAATTTAGTTAAATATTAATTGAATCAAATGAATTTAAAAAAAATTATATAAATATTAATTAATTACACTTAAAATTATCATTTTAAATATAAATTAAATATTTTCAACATTGATCCAATTTTAAACAGCTCGACAATATATTTTCAACAATATTAATTATGTAAGAATTACATTTATATAAAAAAATTATGAAAAAATTCAATCCTCCAAATTTGGAGAGCCCACTTTATGGTTGGTGTACAACCATATTCTATTTTAGAAAAATAGAGCATGGCCAGAGATATTTTTTCAACATCTCATTTGTTTCTTTTTCTTTGTTTAAAGAAAAATAGATGTTTGCTACTCGATTTTATTTCTGATTTTGAATTACAAACTCTGACTCATTTGTTTCTTGACATTTGAATATTTTTATTGACCATTGTGAACTGCATTAATGTTAACGAAAACAAATTTATAAATGATTACTTTGTGTATTCAATCACCTAAACTCTTACACAGGACATCTTAAGAAAATCTTTTTTAACATTTATAGTACTTTTTAATTAAAACTATAATCACATAAATTTAGGGTCCATTTGGATTTGTAATTTAACAGAATCTACAATTCAAATGTCAAATGCAAATCTGAAGTTTTTTTTTAAACGTAGCCAGAAGTTGCTGAAACAAAGTTTTTTTAAAAATCAATCATATTCTCAAAGTGAAAATCCATATAACCCACTAAACCGCCTATAAACTGTTCAAAATCCATATAACCCCTTACTTTTTTTGAAATCCATATAACTCCTTGAAAACACCTATGTAAATCAAAATAGCCCCCGAGTTAAATTTTTGTTGATAGATGAGAAATATTCTGTTTGATTAACCCTAGTTGAAAACATAATATACCAAAACCTCCTACAATGTGTTAAAATGTAAAAAATCCTCTGTAAATGATGATTTTACCCATCTGGATAGAGTTTTATAATCTATTCGGAGGGGTAAAATCATCATTTACTGAGGGTTTTTTTACATTTTTAACACATTACAAGGTTTTATGGTATATTGTGTTTTCAGTCAGGATTAACCAAACGGAATATTCGTAAAATATTCCTCATATGTCAGTGGATGTTTAACTCAGGGAGATATTTAGATTTACATAGGTGTTTTCAAGGAGTCATATGGACTTCAAGAAAAGTCAATGGGTTATATGGATTTCGGAAAGTTTACCCGGGGGGTTATTTGAAATTTGCCCTATTTTTTAATTGAAAACTCCAATCACAGGGACTTAATCATAAATATCAATCCTATATTCACCTAAATCCAAAAACCATTTTCCTCTTTTGTGGGGTAAAAAAAAACATACAAAACAGCTAAACTTCACCGGATGGTGACATAAAACGCATTTGATATGCATCCGTCAAAAGATTTACTGTATTTATTATATCCAATCATAGATATTCATTCACTCTCTCTGACTACGCTGAGTGAATCCTTGTAAAAGATAACGATTTCAACACATCTTCACAGTCCCCCTTCTGTCCCTCCTATCTATCAATCCCTTCCTCGTATTGCTTTTACAGGTCCTTTAATGGCTTCTCGCAGGCTCTCTCACTTGCTCACCCGATCCTTCTCTTCTTCCCTCTTCCGTGGTCTGCTTTTCCTTCCTTTTTTTTTCAATTGGGTCTCTCTGTTTTCATGTTTTCTCGATTTCTTTTACGTGGTTTGTGTGATTCCATGTTGGGGGGGGCCTTTTTTTTAATCTGGTTGGATCGAATTTTTCTTTGGGTCTTTGTTTTTGTCTTCAAGTTGGGTTTTTTTTTTGATGGGTTTGGTGGATTGAAGGGCTGTGTTAGCTTTTCTGGCAAAAAAATATGATCTTTTTAAACTTTTGTTGGCTGCGCATATGTTGTAGTTGTGTAGTAGTGTTGGATCTATACTTTCTGGGTGGTTTAGGATATCTTTTTTGTTCTTGTAAAAAAAAAAAAACTCTTTTTTGTGGGTTTGAATGAATGATTCTCCACTGTGAATTAAGGACCGGTTTGTTGGGTCATTTTATTTGTTGCTTGTTTTTTGGATAAAGATCTTAGTTTTGACCAAATTGACAAAATTGAATTGCTTAGCTTTAGGTGATGGTGATTCTAGGTGTGAACGTGGTGTATTTGATTTGATATTTTTGATGATCAGAACATTTTATGGATCATATTTCATTTTGGGTAGGTAAGTTATGTTTTTGAAGCGCTAAGTCGAGATGGGTTTCTTCCAGAATTTGAAAAAAAAAAAAAAAGTCTTGGAGAATTTAGTACTCTTTTTTTTACTACAAAGATTAGGTGGTCACCAATTCTAATTTTTCGAGAATAATTTATATTATCATCATTTTCTTGTTCTTCTCCTTGGCTATTAAAATAATTTTGCATTCGTCCGAATGAAAGTTCACCTGTGATGCTTCACACCAATGTGAATAATTTGGCTTAATACAACTTACTAGGGAGTAAATTTACATGTCTAATTTCAGCACACACTTTGTAGATGCTGTGGTCATTGTATTCCATCTTGGATTTCAGTTTATTATTCCTCTTGATACAGTATTGAAGAAATTCGTTGCTTATAATATTGTAATGTGCCCTGTTGTCTTATGTTCTGTCACTTTTTTTGAAAGGCTGATATTCAAGGTTTTCTCTTTATTTCTAATTTTTTCATGGCCATTGATATCCTCTATATTTGCAGTATTAATGTTTGTTCTTTTTACAGGCAAGTATGCTCCAGTGTCAAGCGCTCGGAAGTTTGGTACTGCTGTTGCAGTTGAAGAACCAATAAAGCCACCTGTTGAGGTTGAACATACACAGCTTCTGATCGGTGGGAAGTTTGTGGATGCGATATCTGGTAATTTTTCCTTTTCTGTATTGTTGAATACATTCTTGATCATTTGATAATACTTATGAAAATGATGTTTTAATGTGTAGCTCGTAAGTATTGGCGAATTTTTGGAAAGAGTGTTAAATTTTGTTACCAACTACTATTACATTATACATAGCATTATTTTTGTTATCCTTTTTTATGACATTTTGAAACGACTAAAAATATTCAGTCACAATGGATCGCTATCTGAAACTGACATACAACTGTTTTATCTCTTTGCAGGAAGAACCTTCCCAACATTAGACCCAAGAACAGGGGAGATAATTGCACATGTTGCTGAAGGGGACGAGGAGGATGTGGGCCTTGCTGTCACTGCTGCCCGAAAGGCATTTGATGAGGGACCATGGACAAGAATGACTGCTTATGTAATATCCCTTACTTGTTTTTCTTCTATGTTCTATAATATAGACATAATCAAAGACCATTATCGCCTGAATTGTTGTGACTGATTCATAAAATCTGTTGATGACACTGGAATATGTACTCTCATCCTTGTATTGACTAATATGAATTCGGAAAAGCCAATACACATGCAACTGCATTGACCAATGAATAATTAACCAAATGTTAAACAGAGTCAATGTTAACATGGATGTACTTTGGTTATGTTTTAAGTGTTTTTTTTTTTCTGGTTAAATCGTAAAAATAAGAAGTAATATGTTTGGTGATAATATGTAAAAATTGTTTTTTATTTTATTTTTGCTGTAGGAGAAGTTCCTTCGTAGTATTTTTAAAAAAACTTTTCTTAAGATTAGTGAAGCATACTTACGTGCGGATTATACCTTATAAACTTACTTCTGTTTGTTTTTCTTTATTCAGGAAAGATCAATGGTACTTTACCGATTTGCCGATTTGATTGAGAAGCACAATGATGAAATTGCAGCACTTGAGACTTGGGATAACGGGAAACCGTATGAACAATCTGCTTCGGCTGAAATCCCCATGCTTGCTCGTCTGATGAGATATTATGCTGGTAACTCTTTAGTGTATTCGAGGATTTGCTACCATTGTTTTGATGATTTTTATCCAACTCTAATAAGTCTACCTTCATCTGAAACTTATTCAGGTTGGGCCGACAAGATTCATGGACTTGTAGTTCCGGCTGACGGACCTCACCATGTTCAAGTTCTTCAGGAGCCTATGGGTGTTGTTGGGCAAATCATTCCCTGGAACTTCCCTCTTCTCATGTATGCTTGGAAGATTGGGCCTGCATTAGCGACTGGAAACACCATTGTGTTGAAGACTGCGGAGCAGACTCCCTTGTCTGCCATTTACGTGTCTAATCTTTTGATGGAGGTGGGTGTAATAAACATTTGAAGTCCATGTTGCTAGTTATATATCTTTCTGAAATGATGCTTCTATTGAGTTGAAATACTTATTACCCATCAGAAATTGAAAGTGATTTAGTTATGTTTCAATTTTTAAGATAACTTATGCTGTTGTCAAGAACTGAATCATTTGCCGTTTGGGCACTAGTTCTGTATATGTAATAGAAGAGTCTATTAAGCAAAATTATATTTTGGTGATTTGGGCGATATGGTAGTATAATGAGGATTGCTCTCCAATATTTGGTTCTGCATCTCATTTCATAGCTGATGTCAAATTTCTTATATATGAAGCTATGGAGGGGCAATTGTACATTTTTATTACTTGCTTTTAGGTTCATTTTAATCTATATCCGGCTGAACTCATATATGCTTCTGATCTTGGAAATCATATATACTTTCATTTGCATGCTCTCATGTCATTGGAGTAGAATGTGTACTGATTTTATTTTGTGGTCATGATTCCCCTGCATGGGATTGATTTTGTTTAACACTCTGGACTACAAATTTTCATTTCCAACGTTGGTCGGTACATCAATAACTGTAACATCAAGTACAGTTTTATACACTATCATGCCCCACATTTTCTTTATGATATCTGATTTCCAGTTGAGTTTTCATCATTGATTGTTAGATAATTATGCAGCTAGCTGTTAGCATCTACCCTGTGTCTGTTTGAGGTGACTATTTTTTTATTTTATTACTGTATTCATAAATGTTTTTTTGATTAACCATTCTTGTTTATTGATGCATGACAGGCTGGGCTTCCTCCAGGTGTGCTGAACATCATTTCTGGATTCGGTCCCACTGCTGGTGCAGCTCTTGCCAGTCACATGGAAGTTGACAAGGTATTTTACAAATAACAATATTTTTTGTTTTATGATTTTTAATGATTTCTTGGTGATTTTTTGTATAGTTGGTGTATACCCTCTCAATTCATGGTGATGATTGACTATTTCAAATCCTCTTCTACGACTTGCAATGTGTTCTTTTGTTAAGATGATAGCTATGACTTGGTCATTGGTGTATTGTTTCAACTTAAGTACTGGATGGATCTTAACTTAACTTCCTTGGTTGCCCGGTCTTTTCTTTGAATTACTGGATTTTCCACAAGATATAAGTGGTGTTTGGATGATGGTACCGATCAAGTGGGAGTTGTTCACGAAATTATGGGATGGAAATAGAGGATTGAAAACTAGGAATTGAATGTGTTCCTTTATAATGTTGGTTTGGTATTCAAGAACCAAAACGTTCATGTAGGGAGCAGGGTTGTCCTTTGTTTTGCTTTTCAAGAATTTACACATCTGCTTGTGATGGCACTAATAATTCTGTTGCATCAAAAACTAAAAAATACGGGAACCTGTTATACACATTTAAGATCCTTAATTTGAATACCTTGTGCAAAGTTAACTGACTGTTATTAAGTATCAACAAAGTTCAGCGCGTAGACCTATGTTGTTCTGTGACATGCTTTGGTGCACAATAGCTAAAGCAGCTCAGGTTCTCATTTGAATTTTTTTCCCCAGATTGCTTTCACAGGATCAACTGAAACCGGTAAGATTGTTGTGGAATTGGCGGCAAGAAGCAACTTGAAGCCAGTGACGCTAGAACTTGGGGGGAAATCACCTTTCATTGTATTTGATGATGCCGATGTCGATCAGGCTGTGGAGCTCGCCCACTTTGCATTGTTTTTCAATCAGGTATTTTGTATTTACAAACACAAAGCTGTTTCTAATATGGTCTCTGGGTCAGTTTCAACAATTTATAGTTTCAATTGTCTACAGGGACAATGTTGTTGTGCTGGATCTCGTACGTATGTACATGAACGTGTGTATGACGAGTTTGTTGAGAAATCTAAAGCTCGTGCTATGAAGCGTGTTGTGGGTGATCCTTTCAAGAAGGGTGTTGAACAAGGTCCTCAGGTATACAACAGAGCTCTACTTTCTTGGTTATCTCTGTTTCGGGCATTCTCTTATGATATTGTGTTATGCGTATCTAATTTTTAATCTTACCTAATAGTCTTTATGTTTATTTCATATTTTTGAAATGTCAGTTTTAGAATCTTTTTGAGAATCCAATCTATAGATGTCATTTCCTACTAGATTTAATATAGAACATTGTTCAACTTCTTTTCCAGGATATTCCCCTGTGAGACAATCAGACAAGTCCTTTTGGTTTCTTTTATTTTTATTTATGTTTAATAGAAAACATTTATATCATTCTATCCCTTTGGTTTGGCCTCTGCAAATTTTTCAGTTTCGGTGCATCTTATGTGTTCTCTTACAATGCTCTAATCATCATCATTGAAGGGAATTTTGAAGTGGAAACACAATTTATGTAAAATTTTTGCTCAAAAGCTACTGCTTTAGGAAGCACAAACCCTTCAGTGGGCATGCCTTGTCCGTGCACGCATAGGATACAACACGACATGCATTGAACACATGTTGAGATGTGTCCAATATCCCAATACAACTTTGGGAGTTTCCAGACATGTGGTGGACACGACACGGATGCACGAAACGCTTATGTGACACAGTCTTGTAACCTTCTTTTTCTGACTATTGTAAGGTTATACTCATATTATGGACCATAGAGCAAGATAAGGTTAAAATCTTAGTAGATTGTTGACACACTTATATAATTATGTCAATTGTTTTGCATTTCCATGGATGGGTTCTCATTTTTTTTCAAATAATTATGACGACCCATATATAATATTTATTTTTTGCTGTGCCTTTTCTGTCCCTGCGCCCTAGTTTATCAAAATTTGTCACATTCCCATCTTCGTATCATGTCCCATGTCTTTTAAAGAATTTGACATATATTGATTGTTCAAGATTAAATAGAACCTATGTTCTGTTCATGTGAAAGTTAATCTTCGTGTTGATTTCCTTTATGGTGTTGGCTAAGTAATAATCCTTACCAACTATACTTAGAGTTGTCTACATAATTCATAGAATCTTCTTTCTTATTTTTTCTATATGGTTATAATAAAAAACATCAAAGATGATAGTGCACCTACTTCCTACAAAATTTATATATATATATATATCGTTTTTATGGGGGGCATTGAAGGATTCTGTTTGTTTCTGCATGAATCTGGTTAGAAGTATTCATATGCTGATTTGGCTGCTTCTTCTTCTTCTTCTTCTTTTTTTTTGTGAATTTTCAGATTGATATGGAACAGTTCAACAAGATTATGAAGTACATTAGACTTGGTAAGGAGAGTGGGGCTACACTTTTATGTGGTGGTGATAGATCTGGTTCCAAAGGCTATTACATCCAGCCAACCGTCTTTACAGATGTACAGGTACAACATATCATCAACATATTGAAACATAATGTAATAGTTGGTTTAGGTGGCTAATCATGAGTTATTGCTTCTCAATACCAGGAAGGCATGCCGATAGCAACAGACGAGATCTTCGGTCCCGTGCAATCGATCTTCAAGTTCAGGTGAATTGATATTAACCTCGTCACATGATACCAGGAATTATTGATAAATCCCTTTTAAATCACATATCATGAAACAATACACTCCTTATTCAATAATTCACATAGTAAAAGAATTGAATATATATTAAATGTATGATACATATTTTACTTATGCAATAAAATTAAAACCAAAAAGGAAAAAATGCTTAACTTGGTTTGGCTCTTCTATATTTTAATGTCAGTTATTGATGATTATGACTGAACTCAAATGTTACAACTTGAATTCACAATTTTTTGTAAAAGAGATCATGGATTTGATTTAATATTGATGATTTTGCATGTTCATGTTAATTTTTCTGTCTTTGTAAATTTCCTTTTCCGAATTTTTCTCGAACTTCACTTGAATTATACCGAATCACGAATTTTTGCATTTCTCCAATTCTGTGGTGGCAAGAAATCCCAATGGAAAACCTTGTCATTTTCAGTCATCTTTATAGAGGCCTCATAATTTTGTGGAAAATATTACTTGGCCATTCCTTCAATTACTTTTGTAGACTGCATATTGCCGTTCCTTCAACTATATACTTAATTAATGTAGTACATACTTTCACAAAAAAAAATGAAGTATAAATTGGATGCATATATTTTTATATTTTCTGTAATAGAGTATACAATGATATAGTAGAGCATATACAGCTTAGGTGATTTCAAATGCCTAGGTAGATGACATGATGAAGTGATCGTAGAAGTGTGTTTGAGTGTAAACAACACCTTATTTTTATTCATATTTTTTTGGTTGATAACAGGGACCTCGATGAAGTGATCCAAAGAGCAAATGCTACCCGATTTGGGCTGGCGGCCGGAGTCTTCACAAGCAACCTAGACACGGCCAACACAGTCTCTCGTGCGTTGAAGGCTGGTACCGTATGGGTCAACTGTTTTGACGTCTTCGATGCTGCAATTCCATTTGGCGGGTACAAGATGAGTGGGCAGGGTAGGGAGAAGGGCATAGATAGTCTGAAGAACTACTTGGAAGTGAAGTCTGTTGTCACTCATCTGAAGAACCCTGCATGGCTGTAAAATCAATCTCTATAAAGGTGGCTTTTGTTCAAAAAATAAAGAAGGGTTAAAGACATTTAAGTCTTTGTAAACATACATAAATCCATGTAAGTCCTTACAAACTTATAGTGGGACATACACGTCTTTTAAACTGTTATGATTAGCCAATTTAGTCTTTGAGTTAAATTTCCTTTCAATTTAACAGAATATTCTTAGAATATTCCATCCATATGATACTAAACACCCATATAAATCCCTCAAAACATTGAAAAAGACATATAGGTCATTTTTAAATGATCCATTTTCACTTTTTTTTTCTCTTTTAACATTCCTCTTTTGCATTCATCCCCCTTTAACCTCTTCTTATCTATTTATTATAATAAAATGTTATTTCTATGTTAAATATATATTTAGTATACCATATATATTAATAATCATTTTATGTTTTATAACATAAATATATAGTAATTTCTTAATTTTTTATTCTCTCTATATACGTATGGTTAGAATCATAAATTAAAATATTTGACAACATACTAAAAGATGTTTTTAGGTTTAGAGGGTATAATAGTTAAATTACGCCCATAGTTAATTCTAACCCTAGGTGAGTTAATAAAAGTTAACATTAGGGATTTATATAATATTTTTTTGTGTTTGTAGGGACATGTATGGCTTATCCCAAGTTTACAAGGATTTATGTGGGTTTATAAGTGTTTGTAGGGACTTAGATGTCTTTAACCCAATAAAAAAATGATGTATGGGGAATAATTTAGAGCTTCCCACTTTGATGTCTAGTTTTAATACCTTGCAATTATGGGAAATGAAAGATGATTGGCCACATATTTGCTTATAGTTTGGTATGGGAATGTTTTGGACAAATAGATCAGATTAATAATTTAAGGTGATTTTGGATCCTAAATGACCTTATGTTGAAAACTTTATCAAAATCAGGGCAATGCAAAGAACCTAGTAAAGCCACCGATTCAAACCAATATGAAAATACAACAAATATTCTGCAAATAAAGAACAGAGGATTAGAAAAACATATCAGTTTTGGTGGAAGCGAGCAGAGACGCTCTGTCCTCGGTGAATAAGCCCCCCCCCCCCCACGCACAGGGATGAACGGCTCCTACCACTGAGAGATACGACCACCAGGGTTATGCCTCCTTGGGGTGCGAGCTACGAGAAGACCATAGTGAACAGCCGCGATCCTTTCAGATGCTTAGATCAGAGAATAAAGAAAGTGGAAAGAACGGACGCCTCTGTAAAGGAAAAAACCAAAAACAGAAGAACAGTAGTTGTAGATGGGCTCTGGACTTGTGATTTCGTTGATTTGAGAGAGACCAATTTGACACCTTTATATAGGCAGTCTAAGTTCACAAAAAAGGAAAACCGACAACTTAATTACGCACATTGAAATTGTAACCCGACCACTTAATTACGCACATTGAAATTGTAACCCGACCACTTAATTGCGTACATTAACGAGCAATTAATAATCATGGTGGTGGTTTTGAAAATAATCATGGTGGCGGTTTTAGAAACAATTCAAATTCAAAAAGGAGTTGTCGCGAGAGACAAAAAGAAACCCACGCGCATACGGGCCAAGCCCGACCGCGGAAAGGGCCCAGAGTGGCCCGAGGAGAGGGATTTGCACCCCCCTGCGTGCGCATGCGGGCGCGCCTAAGTGTGGCCCGCAGCCCGGCCCGCCTCGTGTGCAGGCGTGCATGCCCGGTTAACTAGTTTTTCCACCAGAAATCCAAACCAACAGGTTGATGGATTGGGCCTCGTGTGTGCGCGCGTAAGGGTTTGGTCCAACAAGCTTGAACAATGGAATTGTTTGACTCTATGTATAAGGTGAAATAATAAAGTGGTTTTAATTGATGTGGGACTAAAGTGTTGGGAAGGGAAAAAGAAATATTCAATTTTTGATCAACCAAAGAATGGATCATTTAAAATGGGCCCAACACTAACACCTTATTGTCTTTGAAGTTAATGTTGCATGCACTTCAGCTTCCACAGGTGATTTTGACCAGATTTCCTTGAGGTTTCACATTTCATAATTGATTTGTTATTTTGTCATTGTGCTTTTTTAGTTCATGCTGGGGAGCTATTTTTTCCCTCTACAATTTGCTGAAGACAAATATTTTTTGCTTAGTCTGTCTATAAATCTGCTCACAACTGAGTCAGTTGTAATGAAGTTTCAAAATAGAAGAATTTAGATATAAAACAATTCAATTAATTGCTCAGTAGGTATTTTACTTAAAAGACAGATGTCATTGTCCCGTAATACTTTTGGTTGGGCCACTAATACACTCACACTTCTACAATCATATTCCTATAGATGTCATGTCACCTATCACAGTATATTAAAATCACTTAATGTAATATATATTTACTATGTTAGCATGACTAAAAGGTAAAAATATATGCATGTATTTAATTTATCGAGTATGTAATCATTTTTTTATAAAATATATATTTCATTAGACAATCAAGGAATATTGAAAGTAGACAATTACATATTTTAAAAAAGTACAAACTGTGTGAGATATGCAAACAATTAAGGGATGTTGAAAGTAGGCAATTACATATTTTTAAAAAGTACAAACTGTGTGAGATATGCAAAAATGATTAAAAGAAAGATTAAATATCTCATTTTCTTTTAATTTACTGAGAGAGATTTCGATCCAAGGGAAATTGAAGGTAGTGGTGGATGTGGACAGATGATGTTGATTAAATTTGGGGAGTTTTTTATTTTTATATTTTCACCTTGATAATTAATTTAAACAATTAGTATTTTTTTTAACTATAGATTTTATTTAGCAAAACGAGTATGGGATTAGCCAGCTAACACCCCTTTATTCAGTGAGGAGGTCAAAGAATTAAACCATGTGGGGCTCTAATTTTCAAAAAAAGAAATATATAAACTTTATCTATGGATTGGCTAACAATGTTGTTTTCTTAAAAAAAAAAAAACCTATGAAACTCAGAACCCATTAACTTATAGCTACAAGTTTTATTGCCAATCATTTAAATAGAGTACTTGCTATTGGACGAAACCCAACAAAAAGTGTACTCGGGCGAAATCGAGGGAGTTGGAGAAGATGGAAAATTTGCTGAAATTCACTTGTATTCTAATGATAGAATTAGGGTTGCAACTTAGGTCGAGTTCAACCTAAACCCAATGAGTTGAACCTGATTTTTATATGGGTTGGGTTGTAAAAATCAAGTTTAACCCATCAGGTTCGGGTTGAACCCTACCCAAGTTTGTAAAAAGGGCGTTGTTCCACCCAGATCCATATTCAGCCCCAGTTCCAGCCTTATATACGTCGATAAATTCTATCGACGCATATGCTTACGTTAACAAGACATATGTTTCGAAAGAATTTTTTTGCATTTTCTATAAATGCATCCACGTAATTCATTGGAGTATATGCTTTTTTTTTTTTTTATAAAAGTATGTATCTCATTAGATGAGGTATACTATTTTTAAAAAATTTGAAACACATGCTGGCTGGAATTAAGGGTGGAAATGGGGCTGGATGTAACATTATCCTTGTAAAAATTGGGTTTGAGTTCAGGTTTGGGTTGGTTAATTCGGGTTGAATCAGAAATCGAGTTGAGTTCGAGTTGGCATCATAGACAACCCGAATCCGTAGTAGACACTTATATGATATTCTAAATGGGCGATGGGCCATTGATACTTGATTCTCTACTCTAAATTTCTATCTTTAGATCACAATATAATATTTTTTTGTAAACTTAGATTGTTTTTAGTGGGTGATTAAATTAGGCTTGAAAATTGGGATCCGCAGGTTAGAGTCGTTAGGTTGATATTCAGATTAGGTTATATTAAGATTGAATACCTTGAACTTTGGTTCCGCCAGAGTTGCTGCCTTAGATAGAATGATTCATTTAAATGTAACACTAATTTATGAAATTATTGGCACGAGGGTTAAGAAAGAGGTGGGCTAAAGGTTGAAGAATAAATGAGAAATAATATTGCTATTTTTCACCCTACGGCTTTTCGTTGGTGGATAAGGACATCGGCGTACTATGACGCCCCTGGGTTCAATTCTCGCTGATGGCGAGAATGAAAAAAAAAAAAAGAATAGTCGCCCTGTTGGGCTCCGGGCTACTTTGGCTATGGCCCAATGTGTCACGCCATTTATTTCTGGGTTAAAAAAAAAGGAAAATGATATGCCCAATGTCTCATAAACTACAGGGTTCGTAGGGCTATATATTACAAACTACGTGAACAGAGTCCAGCAAGACACCTAAGAGGTTTCTGTACAAAAAAATAAATAAATATGGGACATATGGGGCATGTTCTTGCAGTGTCTATGGGATTGGGGTTATGTGGATTGTGGAAGCACGGGGAATAGCTATTCGCAACGGATAGTTACACGTGGAGGAGTAGAGCCGGACTTTGTAATTCAGTTGAATATCTCTTAACAAGGGAATCTCTCTTAGGGAGGTGTACAGATTTTTTTCCCTGTACTCAAATCCATTTTAAAAGATCATCAGTGATTTGAGAACAAATGAGCTTGGGTGAAGTTTTTTTTAGTGAACATTCTCGGTTACCCAGACACACACACACACACACACACTCATGCTACTTAAGAGTTTTTTTTCTTTCTTTTCTTTTTTGGACAGGGCGATATGGCTCCAAATATGATATTAACTAATTATATTATTATTTTTATTTTTTTTTATAGGTAGAAGACATGAGTCGAGTTCGGATTCTCTATGGTAAAAACACAAAGATATTATGTGTTAATCACTAACAATAAGAAACGTAAGCAATACAAAATATTATGTTTACTTTTTTTTTTATAGACTCTCACTCTCTATATATCTATTTTTTATTGACTGCGGGATGCCACAATGATTTTCAGTATCTCTAACATAGAAAATCTCAACTCGACACAAGCCAATAGGTGTCAATGCGAGCAGTGGATCAAAACCCATAAGATCTACCGCATGGGGTTGTAGATCTTTCTTTCAAGAGCGTTGATACACGCAGTCCTTTTTGCACCCCGTTTTACAGCCTCATACGCTATGATAATGTAGTATATACTGCGTTATCATAGTGTATAGGTCCTGATATGAGGGATGTAGTTTTTGTACGGTTGGGTTACTGCACAGAGTATATGCGGTATGGGGGAGTATATATGGGAGTATATGCTGTTCTGTAATTTTTTATTAATAAAAATTAAAAAATGAATGATTTTATAATGTTAATTTATAAACAAGACTATAAGAATTAACATGATAAATTTGAAAAAATCTACCCTTTTATGCCAATAATTCAAAGGAGATGTAAAAGAATTATACAGCAACAATCCACTCAATATTTCAGAAGTAACACTTTGGCACCGTCGATGAAGGAGAAGACGACGCCGATGAAGGAGAAGAAGCCCTGACTTTTTTTAGGGTCGGCTGTAGCTGGTCGAGAGTCGAGTTGAAGTCGTCCTTTTTTTTTAAAAGTGTAATACGGGTCGGGCAGAACAAATGGGCCTGCCCGACCCGTTTATTCTTCAAAGTCAAGCGGGCGCACAACCGGTTTTTGGGCGCATATCCGGGTCTTGAGCTCATATAGGCCGCATTTGACGAAGACGGTTCGGTAGTGTTCTCGAACCGCCTACGCTTTTTTGAACACTGGGTCCTATCATAGTATATGACTCAATTTTTTTTTTTTTTTTTTTTTCATTATGAAAAAAAATACACTAATGTATCTCAGTATATACTTCATTTCATATAACAACATACACTTCAAAAGGTGAGTGTATGATTATTTTTAAAAAAAAAAAAACTGGATGGACCGTAATTCGGACTGCAATAAGGGTTGTGTGTATCTTTTTCCTTCTTTCAACCTTGTGCTCCACAAGAGTTGATTCAAAGACCTTCAAAGAGGGCAGTGTTCCTCTACCACCAGGTAGGCATGTGGGACTATTTAAGGGTTGGGTTAGAAGTATATATTCACTAATATACTAATAATGTATCAAAGCAGAGGACTACTTTGCCAGCGGAGGTAAAGAGGATGTCAGGTATTTCCCATAGTGGGGGTCATATATCCCAAATTGCAAGTTATGTTTAACTGCTTCTATAAGGAACATTTGGAGGGAGAAATAACAGATTGTTCAATGGGAAGTGTATCCATTTACCCAGCTATATAGAAAAAGTTTGTTGGAAGTGAAAGAATTGAGATTGTCCTTTTTTTTTAAATAAGGTAGAACTTACTACCAGCACTTCTATACAGAAAAATAAAAGTACAAATCTGAAGTGGAATTGAGATTGTCCTTGAACCTTAATAGATTTGATGTAGCTCTAAATCCAAAACAGTTGACAATGGGCAATTTGATAGAGCAACGATTAGTGAAAGATCTGGTTATGGTGGAATATTAAGGGATTGTGATGGACATATTTTTTTTTATGACGGAGGGATCTTCCGTGGCTAACCTTACGGCCAAGCTGGTAGGTTATCTTCGCATGTTTATCCCGATTTCACAAATCGAATTTTGTCAAATAAATATGATTTTTGATAAAGAGCCAAGACTCGAATTCAAGACTTACCTTTAACTCAAATAAATCATGAACCGTTGTGTTGGGGAATTGGGAATTGTGATGGACATCCAGGACCGGCCTATGTTGAAAGAAATAAAGATACGCCTATCCATTTATTGGAAGTCTTTATTATATATAGAGGGTTCTGTCTAGCTGCCGAAAGAGGTGTCAAATTCTAGTAATTGAATCTGATTCTAAGCTTGTCCAAAACTCAACAAAAAAAAATCATCTGTTTCCAAATAAAGTGAAGGAAAATATGCAGTTAATGAATTCGAATCTCAAGCCCGAGTCTCCTTGGAACAAAGGATAATATTACGTTGAGTTCTTTTTTAGCTCTAATTCCAGTCTACACATGTTTTGAATTTTTAAAAAATAAATGAAATACATCATTTAATAAAAATGAAGTATATACTCTAATGAATTGCATGAATATATTTATAAAAAAAAAAACATATATTCTAATAAATTGCATGAATACATTAATTATAGTCCAACTCTATGTAAACAATTTACTTTACTGATCATTATTGCTTCATTCTAATATATACAAGAAACATTTACAACCACATTAGTAGATGACTACATTTTATGTACATTCCTCTGCTCTTGTATAAAAAATTCCGAGCAATGAGACCAAAAAAAAAGAGAAAAAGAATGGATGCTCTGAAAAAAAAAAGAGCAATATGTAACAAATGAATGAATGAATCAAACTCGATGTACACGAACCATTGCCACCAAAGTCTCGCGCGAGGACCCCATTTGGTCTCCGAAACCATGCAAAATCCCGAGCAGCAACCGCGCTTTCTTGCTCCCGCGCGCGGTCCCATCGGTCAGAATCCCATACAACGCTCCCATCAACGAAGGCATCTTCACCAGCTTCCCGACCACCTTCTTCGCCCTTCCATTGTCACACATCACCACCAAAACCGACACACAGCACTCCTTCGCGCACCGAGACGTCGACGCGCGACACATGACCTTCACCACCACCGCCCCCCGCCGAGGCCACTGTCCGCATCTCCTCCGCCCCCTCCGTCCTCTCCGCGAGCCTCACCAGCACCGCCAACGTGTCGTTCACGATGCGGTCTTCGCCTTCCTCCGATGCCCGCAACACGCCTATCAACGCTTCCACGCCTCCCGCGGCGATGACTCTCTTGCGGTTCCCATCGCAGTAGATCAACCCGAAGAGCGCGGTGACCGCGTTACGCCTCGCGCGCTACCTCGCCTCAAGAGCTCGACGAGTCCCGAAATCGCCCCTTCGGTCTCGCCGATAGATTTTCGATACTCTTTGACGGATGACATGTAGAACACGATCGCCGCCGCGTGGTGCGTTGGATTGTCGTTCAACGAGCGTATGATTGGGTCAAGACCGCCGCACTCGAAGATGGCGGTTCGGCCACTCGCTTGCTTCGAGAGGTGCAAGATCGCGGCGATCGCGTTCTCGTGTGTGGACGGATCGGATGATGAGAGGAGGTTCAGAAGCAGCGGGACCGACCCACCGCTTTGATAAGGCAAGCATGGTTGGACGCGCTCGACTTCGTCAGCAACCGCGCTTCGTACGCCGCCTTGTCCCTCTCCTGCCCCGTCCCTCGCGCGAGATCCGAGACGATGAATAGCGCGGTCATCCGCATCGCCTCGGAATCCGCGCGGTCATCCGCATCGCCTCAGAATCCTCGCGGCTGCGTATCGGGTTCGGGTCCGGATTGGGTTTCGATGATTTTGGGTAGAATTGCCGGATCAACTTCTTCAATGTGAGATTTGGGACGAGTTTCGTCGATGCGAGGCGTTCGCCGGTGACGGGGCAGTTGAGATTGCCAGCGCGCATCCACCGTTTGATTGATGCGCGATCGTATGTCTGACCGGTGGAGACCGTCACCGGATCAAGCATCAGCTCGAGAGATATCGGGCACCGCAAGTCCTCGATCGCACAAACGCCGTTGTCATTGTCATTGTCGGTCCGATGCGCCGTCTTTCGGCATTCGTAGCAGTCGAAGAGCAGGACCCGGCAATAGCACATCAATCCGGCCAAGCTACTCAAAAGCTTGGCCTCACCCGAACCCTCGCAACCGATTTGGGTCTCCAAGAAGGAGACCTCCGCAACGCAGTCAGCCCAGCTGCGGATGCCGAGACGGTCGAGGACCCGTCTGAGCGCCACCTCATCGGGCGAGACCCGTCTCTCGAAACCGGCGATGATCGCGACCACGTCGTCAAAAGCCCGCCGATCGGACAGGTCGGTGGAAAACGACGCCCTCGCAGACTGGTCCGCGACAAGGCGCGCGAGGTCCCACGCCTCTTCTTCGTCGACGTCGAGGACGAACGCGCGCGTGGGGAGGAGGACGTCGAGCGCGGTCACGATCGCGCGCGTTGAGACGCGGAGATCGTCCGCGACGCGCGCGGATTTCATGAGCGTGTGAAGCGTTGCGCCCCTACGCGCGCAGGCGCGCATCGTGACTTCAAGCTTTTGGAGGGTGACGAAGAGGTCGGAGAGGGCGAGGAGGGCGGGGGAATGGATGGTGGAGATCTGTTCAAGGAAGGCGAGGAGGAGGGAGACGCGACGGGAGACGTTGCGGAGGATCAGACGATGGACGGGGGAGGTGTTGTGGTGGTAGGAGACTCTGCGGGCGACGGTGATTAGGGAGTCGAGGAGGGCGAAGGGGGACACGAATTGGGTGGGGTGGATCAGTGGATAAATGATTGGACGGTCTGGATCTTCTGATGACATTGGTGGAAATGAAGAGTGAAGAATGGGATCGGTCTATTGTTTGGGTTTTATTGAGATTGGGGGGGGGGGGGGGGGGGTTGACACGTGGCGGTTGTAGATCAAATGTGAGTTTCTGGGTAATGTATCAGATGGGACACGTGGAGGGTCGTGGGGAGTTGATCAGGTGCGTCCGTGATGACTGATGAAGCGAATCTGATGTACGAGCTGCGGGTGCTTGTTGTTCGGATTTGTATAGAAAATATAAATACGTAAATATGTGTCCCATGTAGATAATAATAAAATATTGAAAAAGTGTAATCTTCTTCTTGATGTTTTGAAATTTTAAATTCGAACATAAAGAATGAGTACGCTGAAAATAAAATTGAGTATTTTTTTATCCGAGTTTAGATGAAACATAAGTAAAAAATAAAAAAGAATATATTAAAATAACTCAAAAAATTGTTTGTGCTTACAGAAATAAATTTTAATAATTATTTTTAAATAAATTAGAATAAAACATGATAAATATAAGGAGATCTTCACACCTTATTATATATTATTTTTAAATATTTTTATCTGTTCACCGTTAAGTCCCTCGTTATTTTATCTCACACCCATGAGTACCATAGTTATCATTGTAAGGTGGAAAAAGAGTGGTTGAAGGGAAGAGCCATGATTTGATTTGACATGAACTCAATTACAAATGAGGGCCCTGAAAACTGTGCATGTCGGCCGCCCAGAGTCTTCGCATGAAAGGGAGAGGACATTGACGAGGAGTCGCTCTTCCACGTGGATTCCGTGGTCGGCAATGTGGGACCCCACGATGCAAATAAAACCCTTTAATCCGTCCATCCAAATAAAAAGTAATAACAAATAAACATCGGCGGCAGTCACGTATGCAAGTATGATGGAATAAATTACAGACACGTTTCCGATCCGATGGAAAGAGTTTGGAGTTATTTATATTATTTTAAAATTATTATGATATATATATATATATATATCTATACTGTATACTCTTATGCATGCGTCCAAAATTCAGCCAATCGACCTACTCAAAGAGACAATTGAGCTGGGAAAATTCAGATAGTCCCCTAGATTCTGTAAGTTTTACAAAGAGACCCCTATACGTGTTATGCATAAGTCCCCAATGCAGATTCCAAGATTTATACAGGTCCCTAATTCTAAAACATGACTTCTCGAACATCAAATTTTATGAAATTTCATCTATTCAGTGATTTTTTAGACCATTAAGATATCCATAAAATTATAAAATATAAGTATTTTAATCACATTAATAAATACAAATGTAATCGGACCCATTTGAGCCTATAAATTATTGATAGATGTTTTGCTTTTGAATTTAAAATTTGTTATGTTTTTTTTTTTTTTCTGATCTATATGTATCAATTTTTCTTCAAATGTGAAAATAAGTGTTTTTTTTTTGTTGATTAAATTGTTTTTAGGGGGGTTCAATAATCCTTTTTTTTTAATGGGTAAAAATGGTTAGGTCTAAAACTTTACAAAAAATATTTTTTTAATTTAAAAAATATAAAATATACACAATAGAACTCCAGTTATCAAACATTGTTTTTGTTTTATAAGAATTGTTTATAATAATATAAATTTTTATTTATCTTTCAATTATAATATAAAATAACTTATATAACTCAATTACGTGCGGGTGCGCGTACATCCAACTAGCAAGGCCATATTTGCAATTTTTACATAACTCAATATTACGCGCAAAACGCATACACCAAAACTAGTATATATATATATTGTTTGTGTTGAAATAATTCACTGAAAATTTAAGACAACTGTCAGGCAATTAGTATGACAAGTGGATGAAATATGTGGAGACCAATTGTTAAATACATATAGAGTACATGTGTCACTATTACAAAGGAATACATATGAAGACCAACCATTTAGAAGAAGCAAAAGATGCATGGTTACACACACTTATTCTATGAAGCAAAGCAGTTATAGGCAGTATACTTCAAAGGTCTATAAAAGATGTATAAATGAAGAAGAAGGAGAGCAGGAAAAAAGATCAATCATCACTTGAAAATTGTCCAAATACTTATCTTAGGCAATAGGTATAACATTTAGTGTTAGAATCAATAAATTAGGTGTGTTCTGTTTTAAATAGATCCCCAACAATTGAAGTCATTGTACTTTACATTTCAGTGAGGTAAATATCTTTGATTGTATGTATTTCTTCTGTATTGGAAATTGTTACTTTTTTTATTAGTGTTTTCAATTTCATTTAATTCAAAGTGTGAGTTTTCTTTTTCATTATACATTGGCGAATTTTGAAGTCCTTTTTGTTGAGGCAAGAGAACCACACACAATCCCCTGATTAAATTTGGCTAGTTGTTTGAAACTAGCATTGGTTTGAGTAGAGACTAAACTTGAGCCTCTTCTGCCACGCTATCATAAAAATAAAAATAAAAGCAAATTGATTTTGTGGCCAACATATACAAAACTAACTTATAATATATAATTATTATTATAATTTTTTTTTGAAATAAATTATTATTGTTAAAACCAGAGAATAAAATAATGAGAATCTTTGTATTGCACTTAAGGTTTAATCCATTTATATACAAGTACACATAGGATTACGCGTGTAATACACTATGACATAACACATATAATCTAACAATTATTATTACTACAATTGGTTAAATATCTATGTATAAAGTGAAATTATGTAATATAATAAATAAAGATAATTATCTAATTATATATAAGGTGAAAAAAATAATAAAACATATTAAAAAATGTTTGATAATTGGAATTTTTAAAACTATTTTCCTTTAAAGCGATATATAGGAGGGAATAACCAAATGGGTGAGTTTGAAAATGGAAACTATTATATTCTATCCTGTTTTCATCCTGATTAACATGCATACATTTTTATATATAAGAAATAAAGTACATCTTCATATGAAATAAATGTGTATATTTAATTTATATTTTCTAAATTGTGTATAGGGAGATATTGAAAAATATATTGAGTTAGCCAATTTTATATATTGTGTTAGGCGTGGTGAATGTAAATAGGGTTACAAAATAGATTGAGTGCATTAGTGTCCATTGCAACATTTTGAGATTTTGAAAATATTCTTGTATGTTCTTATGATCAATTATTTTCTTAATATTTATTTTTTAATTTTTGAAACTTCACTTTTTTTGGCAATGGGAATAATGAGATTTCAAGAATTTTCTTAGATTTTCTATAAATTATTTCAAATCACTAAATACAAGAAAAGAAGTTAAAAAAACTCTCGATCTGAGTCGTCATTACTTCAAAGACTCGGTCATTATTGAACTGTTTTAGTTTTATCTTACCTTTATATATTATTTATCTTTTTGAAGAAAACTTTAATTTTTATTATTATTCTTTTTATCTTGTTCTAAGTCTATTGGCCCTCACTACAACCAAATAGGGTTTTGATAACAAGCAAAAATTATCACCATAGGTTTTTGTGACGGTCAAAACTTATCTGTCACCTTACATGGGCATATGGTGACAGATATACTCGTCACCACATGTCGACAATAGGTGACAGACACAAATTAATGCCTATCATAATTGATTGATATTTAGTGATAGATGATGCATAAGTTTCGATGACAGTTGACAATTGGTAGTCACCATAGGCTATATATGGTGACAAACATATCTGTCATTGTACGCTGATAAATAATGGATGAGTGGTCAATTTCAGTCACCTTTTGTAGGCATTTTAGTGACAGATTCACTGCATTTTTACGATATAATTACAATCAAAATTTTCAATGATAGTGAATATCTATAATTAATATATAATTAAAATATTAAAAAAAGCTTTTAGTATCACAAGCAATATTCAATATAATTAAAATACGAATATCCACAAATTAATATATGAAACTAGCAAAAATTCTTCATATTCAAATCTTAACAATTCAATACATTGTATCAGCCAATATATATATATATATATTAAAGATTACATCAATTTGATAAATTAAAAACAAAAAAACAATTGCATATCTTTCAATTATACCATCTCTGCATATTGATATATGATTCTTGAATCCCCCGCTATACAGAAAAACCTGAATGGATGAATGCATGATATTGACGTCATTTTTCTCTTTGTATATTAGGTAACCACATCGAAGCCTCTAATTGGTTTTGCTAGGATGAGAGATCAAAAACTTTACAGGGGAAATGTGAGTCATAGATTGGTTGATCTTTCAATTCAAAATTCATCAAAGAGGCCGGAGAGGGAAAGTTGGTGAGGCGAATATGGTGAAGCATAGGTGGGGAGAATGATATGGCTGGTCTTGCAACCATATTACATGCACAAAGAACAAATACTGAATGAAATCACACAGAAAAATAAAATAGTGAAAACAAGAGAGGAAGAAAGGGATGGGTTGGGGTAAGCCTATCTATCAGACGGATACGGATTGGATATGCCTATATCTGTATCCATATCCAAATTAAATATTTGAAAAAATATTCGTACCCGATATCTGATGGATATTGAAAGTAAGAATCTATATCCGAATTCAAAAATTCGGGTTTGGATACAGATAATTATCAGAAATATCTAAGAATTCAAAATAAACATGAATATCTAAATTTTTTTTATTTGGGGGCTTATTTGGATTTACCTATATATTTCCATGGGATTATATGGATATTCATGAAACACATAGTGTTGTATGTATAGGGTTTCTGTGAATTTTTTCCATATATTTTTTGGGAAAAATCCATATAACCTTGATAAATTGATTGAAATCTATATAACTCCCTGATTTTTTTTTAAATCCATATAACCTCTTAAAAACACCTAGTAAATCCAAATAACTTATTCAATAAAATTTACGTTTATAGATGATGAATATTTTATGAATATTATGTTTGGTTAACCCTGATAGAAAATATAGTATACAAAAAAAAAAAACTACAATGTGTTAAAAATATAAAAAATCATTTGTAAATGACGATTTTACCATTTTAGATAAGGTTTTACAGTATATCTAGAGAGGGAAAAATCGTTATTTTCATATGATTTTTTACATTTTTAACATATTGTAGGAGTTTTTAAATATATTGTATTTTCTGTTAGGGTTAATCAAACAAATTATTTGTAAAATATTCATCATCTGTCAACGAATATATTTTATTCAGGGGGTTATTTGAATTTACTAGTTGTTTTCATGAGATTATATGAATTTTAAAAAAAATAAAGAGGTTATATAGATTTCAGTCAGATTTCATAGAGTTGTGTGAACTTTTTCTTTATTTTTTTAAAGAATAAAATGCATTCGGATACCCTTAAATTTTCTAAACACGTAGAAACACTAAAAATATGTAATTTTTTTTTATATAAATCCGAACAACAAGCAACCGCCCCTCTCGTACATCAGACTCGCCCCCATCGCGGACGCACCTGATCAACTCCCCACGATCCTCCACGTGTCCCACTAGAGACAATACCCAGAAACTCACATAAGATCCACAAACCGCCACGTGTCCCCCCCTCCCCATCCAATCTCTATAAATCCCAAACTCTTATTAACGACTTCCCAAAACAATAGACCGATCCCCTCCCAAAAAACAAAAGCTTTCTTCACTCTTCATTTCCATCAATGTCATCAGAAGATCCAGACCGTCCAATCATTTATCCACTGATCCACCCCACCCAATCCGTGTCCCCCTTCGCCCTCCTCGACTCCCTAATCACCGTCGCCCGCAGAGTCTCCTACCACCACAACACCTCCCCCGTCCACCGTCTGATCCTCCGCAACGTCTCCCGTCGCGTCTCCCTCCTCCTCGCCTTCCTCGAACAGATCTCCACCGTCCATTCCCCCGCCCTCCTCGCCCTCTCCGACCTCTTCGTCTCCCTCCAAAAGCTCGAACTCGCGATGCGCGCCTGCTCGCGCAGGGGAGCAACGCTTCACACGCTCATGAAATCCGCGCGCGTCGCGGACGATCTCCGCGTCTCGACGCGCGAGATCGCGACCGCGCTCGACGTCCTCCTCCCATCGCGCGCGTCCGCACTCGAAGTCCGCGAAGAAGAGGCGTGGGACCTCGCGCGCCTCGTCGCGGACCAGTCTGCGAGTGCGTCATTTTCCACTGACCCGTCCGATCGGAGGGTTTTCGACGACGTGGTCACGATCATCGGAGGTTTCGATAGACGGGTTTTGCCCGACGAGGCGGTGCTCAGACGGGTCCTCGACCGTCTCGGCATCCGCAGCTGGGCCGACTGCGATGTGGAGGTCTCCTTCTTGAAGACCCAAATCGGGTGCGCGGGTTCGGGTGAGGCCGAGCTTTTGAGTAGCTTGGCCGGATTGATGTGCTATTGCCGGGTCGTGCTCTTCGACCGCTACGAATGCCGAAAGACGATGGCGCGTCGGACTGATGACAACGGCGTTTGTGCGATCGAGGACTTGCAGTGCCCGATATCACTTGAGCTGATGCTTGATCCCGTGACGGTCTCCACCGGTCAGACATACGATCGCGCATCGATCAAACGGTGGATGCGCGCCGGCAACCTCACCTGCCCCGTCACTGGCGAACGCCTCGCTTCGACGGACCTCGTCCCTAATCTCGCATTGAAGAACCTGATCCGGCAATTCTACCCAAAATCATCTAAACCCAATCCGAATCCGAATCCGAACCCGATCCGCAGCCGCGCGGCTTCCGAGGCGATGCGTATGACCGCGCGACACATCGTCTCGAAGCTCGCTCACGGGACGGGGCGGAGGGAGAGGGACAAAGCGGCGTACGAAGCGCGGTCGCTGACGAAGTCGAGCACGTACAACTGCGATAGCCTCATCAAAGCGGGGTCGGTCCCGCCGCTTCTGAACCTCCTCTCGGACGAGAACGCGATCGCTGCCATCATGCACCTCTCGAAGCAAGCGAGGGGCCGAACCGCCATCTTCGAGTGCGGCGGTCTCGACCCAATCATACGCTCATTGAACGATAATCCAACGCACCAGGCGGCGGCGATCGTGTTCTACATGTCATCCGTCGAGGAATATCGAAAATCTATCGGTGAGACCGAAGGGGCGATTTCGGGACTCGTCGAGCTCGTGAGGCGCGGTAGTGCGCGCGCGAGGCGTAGCGCGGTCGCCGCGCTCTTCGGGTTGATCTACTGCGATGGGAACCTCAAGAGAGTCATCGCTGCGGGAGGCGTGGAAGCGTTGATAGGCGTGTTGCGGGCATCGTACGAAGGCGAAGACCGCATCGTGAACGACACGTTGGCGGTGCTGGTGAGGCTCGCGGAGAGGACGGAGGGGGCGGAGGAGATGCGGAGAGTGGCCTCGGCGGGGGCGGTGGTGGTGAAGGTCATGTGTTGCGCGTCGACGACTCGGTGCGCGAAGGAGTGCTGTGTGTCGGTTTTGGTGGCGATGTGTGACAATGGAGGGGCGAAGAAGGTGGTCGGGGAGCTGGTGAAGATGCCTTCGTTGATGGGAGCGTTGTATGGGATTCTGACCGATGGGACAGCGCGCGCGAGCAAGAAAGCTCGGTTGCTGCTCGGGATTCTGCACGGTTTCGGAGACCGAATGGGGTCCTCGCGCGAGACCATGGTGGCGGTGGTTCGTGTACAGTGAGTTCGATTCATTCATTCATTTGTTACATTTGATGTGATTTTTTTTTAGTCCATGTTCATTGCTCTGAATTTTTTTATAAAAGAGCATATGAATATACAGAAAATGTAGTTCTCTACTAATGTGGTTGTAAATTTTCTTGTAATTCTCTGGATGTTTTTTGTACATATTAGAATGAAGCAATAATGATTGATGTATTGTTTACATAGTGTTGCTTTACAATTTGTTATAGAGTACTTTTACACACAGTACGAATCAGGTTGAACCTGTCGAGTTCGGGTTTGGCCCGACCCAAGTTGCAGCCCTAACCAATATGTCCACATTGTCTCACCTTTTATTTTCTTTTTCAAGAAATTGGGTTAATATTTTTTCAGGTTAGGCGAGATAAATATTTTATTTTAGATCTCTATTGAAGTGATTAAAGGAAAGAATTACCTATTTGTCAAATGTTTGGGTATGCTAATGTATTTGTTTTCTACAAGAAAATTAGATTTTCCTTGTACACTTATCTAATCATTGTGATTGTTTATTTTATTTGATTTACTGATTGGGTGTGGTTGTTTATTTCTGTGTCCCTTCAACATATTTTGGGGAGCTGTTCTAGTTCAGTTATGTTCAACCAACCTGGAAGTTTGGGGGTTTAATTCATTGCATGTGCCATGGGTTACAGTTCATTTGCAAATCCAAGTGTTTTTTCCATTGTGATTTTGTGTATAGTTTGGTTGATTGAAGATTGAATTCTTTTGCTAATTAAGAATCTGTAATGGATACGAAATGGGGATGGATTATGTGCACTCAGACAGTCAGACTAATATATGATAACAAGGTTCAGTTTTCAAAGATATAGGCAAATATGATCCTTTTAGGATCTATTATAGTGATTGGTTTGTTAAATTTTTACTTGCATTTGATTTAAAACATTTTGTTGCAAACCAGAAAGAAGAGTTAGTAGAATCAGTTTAAACGACAGTGGATAATTATTTCTGGAAATCATGGCCGAGGAATCATCTCTTTTTAATAGTTTTGATAGATGTGGTAATTTCTTGTCGTTCAATATTTTGTAAGCTTATGTCCCTCAAGTCTAGCAGTTGTTTGAACAGAGAGTCCAAAGAGGCTGTGTTTTGAAATTGTAGGCATTTAAGATTTGGAGGAGTGCAACACATGCTTAACTTTAGAGTTGTGATGGGATCTGGTGTATTAGTGCTGATGTGATATATCGCACCCACTTGTGGCATTGAAGAGAGCATTGATCACTCTTGAGAATGAGAAGGAGCAACAGTGGCATAAAATTGTGCAGGTAGAACTGATCATCCACACCAAGAATGTTTATGTACCTCACTACACATGATGGTGCTGGAAATGGGTTAATTAAGACATATACCATTAAGATTCTTAATCTTCAGTAGCTCACAGAAGATACTACGTTCATCACCTGGACTTTTCTCTGCTTCTATGTTAATTAAGTGGATGCTAAGCAAAGGACAAGGCACCACAATGGGAACATATAGACAGTTAATACTTGCATTGGAAAAGGATCACAGAGATGAAGAGGCACACAAGATATCGGTACAGAAAATCGGACTCGACCTGCACTCAGTGCCATGGCAGTTGTGCAACCTTATGATATCTATTTACTATTGAAACAATATGCTACAGAGGCTTGTGAAGGTACTCCTCAATTTCTAGTTTTTGGTTGAATTATCTGATAGTTATAGAAATTTCTGTCACACTGAGTTGATCATAGGATATATGCTCTCGATTATATGTTTACATTCTTTACTCAGATCATACAATATATTAACCAGCTGAGCAAAGCATTCACAAAATTAACAAACTAATTTCTTTTTGTTTACCATTCACACATTGGAGTGCATATATTTGATTGGTAAAAGTTGCAGACTACTTATTAGTTAACATGAATCTTTACTTATTAGTTAGAATGCATGCATGTTTGTGTGTGTGAGCTTGGACTACATAGAAAACTTTCTGGGATCAAAATTCGAAAAACATCAAGTGAACTGATCATTTTGATTCTGTTTATTTCTAGCCAATCTAATAAGGTTTTTGTGCAATTTGGGAAGCTTTTCAGGGATATTGAGTCATATGACAGGAGACCTACGGATAAGCTCACAGTTCAGAAGGTGGCAGATGCATATGAATTGTTGGGCTTACCTGAAGATAGGAAGAGAATATTGGACAAGTATGACTATCTATTTAATGAATCTTCCAGATTGAATTTCAAGATATCTAAAACAAATTCTGGGAAGCGTGCCAAAACCAGTATGCTCATACTCTTTTTTTTTTTTTACCGATATAAGTTGTTAATAATTTTCATCTACTTATTTTTATATACTAGTATCATGTTTGACTAATCATGTAGTTGTAAATAAATCAAGTGAAATTTTTTTTTTATTATTTTTAAATCACATACAATTGCAATCATCTGATTTTCAATGATCTCATGTGGTAACCCCACAACGAAAGTCAAGCATGATACACGTTGATAAAAATAAAAAACAAGTAAAAGACCACCCCAATCCAGTTTTCTAAATCTTTAAATCACATGAAGATGCCCTTTTGTTGCCTAGTTTGGGTGTTTCTATAGATGGTTTTTATTGTTTTGAGTGATTTGTTAAGCATGACGTAGTGGAAAAATTTTGTTACTTAATATCACTTTGTGGATGTGGACTCATTGGATACCCATTTTTATCATCTCCTTGATTTAGGACTTGTATTTTTGGATCATCTCCAAAATGTGCTGAACTCCTTTGATTGGATTGCTGAGTGAATCCTCTCATGAAATAATAATAAATGGGTTTTGTCATACTTAGTTTTTTATACAATCCAAAATACAATCTTATATACCTCGTCAAAAATTTAATAAAGCATATACACCTCATAAATTTTTTTCTTAAACTTATTAAAAATAAGTTCATTCAATCCGAAATAGAGGGATATAAACTTTTTATTAAAGCATATACTTCATTAGATAATGTTTACTATTTAAAAATAAATAAAAACATGTGTGATCTGAGTTTTGGTTGATAAAAATGACTGAGACTCCGTTTGGTTTGGTTGAAAGGGCACATTTGCATTAGCAGACGCAGTCGACCGCTAACTCCGTCCCAAACACAAATCCCACGTTAACGTCTCAAACATGAAAACAGCTTTAACAATGATTCACCAGACTCGGAGTTGTCCGAAGCCAAGCCAAAAGAGCATGAGTCTAACATTTTCCTACCAGAAAGGGGCTTGCAGTTTTCTTTATCGGGAAAAAATGATACGTCCAGTCTCCTAGATAATCTCTTGTATCACTGTCCTTTAAAATTAGGGCACCGTTATACTCGGTTTTTGTTATTAGTGTCTTATATACTTCGTTAGAAATCTAGTGAAGCATATACCTTGTTAGACGACGTATTCATTTATTTTCTTACACTTATTAAAAATGGGTTTATTCAACTTTAAATAGAGCGATATACATTTTTTTATCAAAACACATACCTTATTAGATGATGTTTATAATTTTTTTAAAAATAAAAACATGTGTGATATGAGTTTTGGTCAGTAAACTGAGTATAACATTTTCCATCATTTATACATCATCAAATGATACATACATACATTGATTTCCATGGCCCACTCCATTAATACGCTGGAAGAGTAACGGCCTATAACACTCCGATTGTGTGGGCCTTCAAAAAGCCCACGGACAGTTTGATACTTGAATTTCATTGATTGATCTTATATGATAATCTGATGCATCACACCAAATCACATACTTGAATCTAATATCTTCTCAATTGGAAGATCTCCTATCCAAGATGTCTGATGTATATGCTATTTCGAAGTAATCTATTAATCTGTTAATAAGTCGTTTCATGACAGTTTCATCTATTGCTTTATTGTGATAGACCAGATTCCATGCGGAGGATTATCAATTGTACTGTACATTCTTATAAATTGTACTGTACATGCTATTATCAATTGTACTGTACATCTCTTGGATAGACCAGATTCCATGGGGGGGGGGTGGATTTTGATTTCCCTCCACTCGGTCGAATCCTTGAAGTGATACGGGCTTCAGTTGTGGATCCGAAAAGAAGTGTGTGCAGCCTCCTTTCACGGCTGTCGAGGTTCCGTCAGTGAGTACCCTGTAGCTCCGTCTCCTGCTCTGGCCACCTGCAACTCACACCAGTGTAGTGCCGATTAACGCCCCTCCAATGCTCAAGTCAGTGATCACAGTTTCAGTGAAAGCCTACTTAAATCTAGAGAGCTTGTGTAGGAGGAGTGAGAGTGCATGTTTTTGCGTACCTCTTGGGGACGACGATGTCTCTCCTTTTATACTCGAAGAGGATGTGCCGATCTCGCTCCTGGGAGTGAGGGTAACGTGAGTATGGACGAAATCATCCATGTGGCGCTAGGATTGGCCGCCATGTACGATCTCGGAGCGTAACCGACTCCAGACAATTGCCCGCTAGAGGATATTTTCTACAGTTTCCATTATCTTCGTGAAGTGGACATGTAGGCATATCTCCTCTGCCCGGCCGGGCTCCGTGGTCGGGCTTTGCTGGGATAATCAAAATCTCCGTGTCAGGTAGCCCCATTCAGGTTGGACGAAATATAAGTCCCCCTGGGTCTAGTAAGGCAATCACCTTACTCGATGCCCGATCAACCTTTCATGGGCTCCCCAAGATGGATGACCTTCCCCCTTCTTTGGACTTGATGGGCCGAGTGACCATTGCCTTATTATGGGCCGGCTGATTGTATAGCCTTATGAGTCAATGAGATTCTGCGAATAGACCCATCTTACATCTTATTCCCGTTTGATTCTGATATTCGATATAACTTTATTCTCAATTCGATTGTGTGCAAATTTAGTCTTTCACACTATTATACAAAATTTAAGATACAAATTTTAAGATTTTAAAATTAGATTTAATTAAATCATATTAATATATCCAAATTTTAGCAATTGAAAATTAAAGATATTTATTAAATGTATTTTAATTGAACTCTACAAATATTTATTAGGTTTACTTTACTATAATATGAACTGACATTGTATATAAATTTATTATCATGTAGGTTAAATAGAAAGTGCTTTTTTTAATAATTTATATTGTGATATTCATATCTACATTATGGTTACATTTTGTGATTCATTTGAATTTGACGTATGTATAAACTAGTAGTAAATTAGTTAAACGAGATATTTTTGTTACTGTTGATATATTTCTCTGTTAAGCTATGTATATTTGTTATTACCTTGATAAATCACCCATCTTGTATTCTTCATAGAGAAAATTTTAAATAGCCCCCCCTGTAAATTGTCTAAAAAATCATTTATCTCTCTTACTTTTTTTGAAGTCTATATAACCTCATGAAAGCACTTATAGAAATTCAAATAACCCCCTGATTTAACTCCTGTTGACTAATGAGAAATATTATATGAATATTTTATTTGAATAACTCTGTCTGTCTGAAAACACAATATAATCTATTCAGAAAGGTAAAATAGTCATATACAAAGAGTTTTTCACTTTTTTAATCCATTGTAAGGGTTTTACCGTATATAGTATTTTCAACGATGGTTAATAAAATAGAATATTATTTATGGGGCTATTTGGATTTACATAAGTGTTTTAAGAGGGTTATATGGACTTCAGAAAAAAATCAAGGGGTCTCATGGATATCGGACAATGTATAAGGGGGTTATATTGATTTTTCATATCTATATATATATATTGAGAGAGGGAGAACCGTTTCCCGTATCTTTTCGTCTCCCCCAAATTCTATGCCATTCTGTCGCGCGAATCGGAATAAAAGGTTTATTTTTTTTTATTTTTGATTCACGCCGTCTCTTCTCTTTCATTTGATTCAACCACAAAACACAAAAAAAAGGATAAATAAATTATAATAAGTGGAATAAAAGGTTCTTCCTTTTCCAGGAGAAACCCTAATCAAATTGTTCTGAAGACCGTTCAATTTGTGGGTTCTGAATCGTTGTCGCACCAACAGTAATCGGAGGATAAGATCGACGATTGGGGGTAAGTCCGTCGTCCTTCACTTGCTTGGTTAAATCATGTCTTTGTTTTGGTGGATCTTGTTTTTTTATTTTTTGTTTCTTCTGTTCTGGGAACAAACAAAGCGGGTAATTTATGAACACAAATATAGAAGAAAAAAAAAAAATCTTACTTGGATCTTTTGATGCGATTATTAGAACGTGATAACCCTTAGTGCGGGACGGCCCTGCATCTTGATCTATTCAGTGTTGATTTTTCTTGGTGATGTGGAACCCCAACTTTCGTTGAGCAAGCCTCAATTGTTGTACTAATTAAGAGCAAAACGCCCAGGATGTGATAATTACAATTGTTGATATCAAATAATAATAGGAGTCTGGATCCTGGTACCATCAATATCATTAGTATCGAATTGTATTGTTTATGAATTGAACTACAGAGCCTATAAATTGAATTGCACAAAGAGTGACATTATACCCAACATTTGACTGTGTAGTTTGATTCATTAGTTGTGTAATTTGATTTATAAGTTGTGAAGTTTGATACTGATGGTACCTGAGCCTGATTGGATTTGGACAGTAATTACTAATTATATTAATATTAAAGTACAACCACTTCCCACAGCCATCACTGTCTCTTTCTCCCCCCTACCTCTCCTCTCCTGCCCTCTCTCGTCCTCTATAAGTAACATCCAGGCATCCGAGTGAGAGGGGTGTCCTATTCAACTCGCCTAATGTAATCTCCCTTTGTGGAACTCTAGCGAGACCGAAAGAGAAGATGAAGGTTGTGGAGAAGATTCGGGCCGCGGAGGTGGAGGACATGCCTTTGTTCTCATTCGAGTACTTCCCCCCGAAGACCGATGAGGGCGTCAAGAACCTCTTTGAGAGGATGGAGTGGATGGTCTCCTACGGCCCCTCCTTCTGCGACATCACCTGGGGCACTGGAGACTTCACCGCCCGACCTCACCCTCGATATCACCAACCGCATGCAGAACATGGTAATTCATAGATCGATAGATCTTGGATCTCGTTGGTGGATCTATCAGTTCTTCACTTTGTATTGTCAGCGGATCTGGTCTTCTGTTTGGACCTCGATCTCACTAGCTTCTTTGCAGGTCTGTGTCGAGACGATGATGCATCTGACTTGCACAAACATGCCGGTTGAGAAGATCGACCATGCACTCGACACCATCAAGGCCAACGGCATCCAGAACGTCCTGGCTCTCAGGGGAGATCCTCCTCATGGTCAGGACAAGTTCGTCCAGGTTGCTGGCGGGTTTGCTTGTGCTCTTGACTTGGTAAATTATATGCCCTCCCTTTTAAATCCTCTTTTATATGTGTATATAGCTTTGGCGTGGTGTAGTGATAACCATGATTATCAATCATATTGGAACAACCCATGAAAATCAATGAAGTGAAAAGTCTGCACTGCAACTTCTATTCCAGTCTTTAAGCGAGATGACTTCACATTCCTTATTCTGTAATCTGTAGTGCCTTCAAAATCATTACTTTGCAATTGGATTGTCAACATTTTCTAATTTGAGTTCTTATTTTTTATCCAATGATTTTTAAACTTTTATTTTCTGTGAATTATTATTTATTTTTCACAGGTGCAACATATTAGAGCCAAGCACGGTGACTATTTTGGTATAACAGTTGCTGGTTATCCAGGTCAGTATGTTGTTACAGTCAAACCAGATCTTTTTTTTGTGTGTGCTTTATGATATGAATACCCCCTTGTTTTGTTCTGAATCATTCCTTGCTATCTCAGAGGCACATCCTGACATGATCTCGAAGGTGAAGAAGGTGTTTCCTTGGAAGGGTACAACAATGATCTCGCTGATTTGAAGAGAAAGGTATGTGGTCAAGGCCATTCTTAATTTTTGTGATTTTTTTTTGTATACTTGGGTAGTGTGTCCATTATTATTGTCATCTTTTCCCATTAGAAGTTGTGCCCTCTAATTATTGTATTTTTTGTTTATGAGTTCAATTATTGTTCTTGAGTTACCTGATCCAATGCCTTTTTGCATTTCATAATGTTAAATTATTTTTTTTTTGCAGTTGTTGATTGCTTGTGTTCTGCTTTTTTTTTATAGGTTGATGCTGGTGCAGATGTTATCGTTACCCAGCTCTTCTATGACACCGGTATCTTCCTCAAGTTTGTGAATGACTGTCGACAAATAGGCATTACCTGCCCCATTGTTCCAGGCTTAATGCCCATCAATAACTACAAAGGATTTCTGCGGATGACCGGATTTTGCAAAACAAAGGTAGGTAATTGAGTATATTCTCATATCTCATGGCCTACTAGGTGCAACAGCTGCTTGGTGTAGAGTCCTTGCAGTCTGTTAATGGCTTCATTGTGAAGTTTCATTGACTTCAGTGGAAGAATTTTCTTGGTTTCCTTCTTCTTGTGTGTGTATCCAATGTCATTCTAATAATATTCATCTACAAATTTGCTTGAGAAAGAGATCTGTTTAATTAACTTGTCCAAAAGTTTGGCTGTTTGAAGGTCCTTATGTCCTTTGTTTGCATGTTTTGAACTTCATAATTTAATAAGTTTCTTGGAATTATATCAAGGTTATAAAGATCTTAAACTCAATGACTAACTTTATTTAAAGGGTTAAAGACATCTAAGTCCCTAGAAACATGGGAAAACCCATATAAATTCCTATTAAAATTGGGACAGACGTACGAGTCCCTGAAAACTCAAAAAAACCCAATTATCATCCCTGAGTTAAATTTCTATCCAAACTTAACGGAATATTCTGAGAATATTCCATCACATATAATTACATATAATTGTGTGGACATTGAAGTCCTTATAAACAGTCATAAATTAGTCTCTGCAAAAGACAAAATTGTCCCTCAAAGACTTTTAAATTAAATTGTGTATATATTGCAGTTCCTATAAACAATCATAAAGATAAATTAGTCCCTGTAAAAGACAAAATTGCCCTTGAAAGATTTTTACATTTAATTAGATAGACATTACAGTTCTTATAAATAATCGTAAAGACAAAATGATCACTGTAAAAGACAAAAATGCCCCTGAAGTTGGTTGTAGTTCTTATTGAGAAATTTATCTTTATTCACTGTATTCTGGGGAGAATGTCATGTTCATCATCTTTTTTTGGTTGTAGTTCTTATTGAGAAATTCGTGTTGCAGAATCTTGGTTTAATTGATGAGTCCAAGATTCCAAGGTTTTTACCACCGAGGCGAACCACGAATGTCCCCTCGCGACTTGATATTGATGATACATTTGGAGTGATACTGATACCTGGAGGGTAATCATTTTAATTACGTGGAATGTACTGCACCATTAAAACTAATTTCTCAGTGAGATGAAAAGCGCAGGAGTTGTTTTGAGTTTTCTTACTCTATTGTGTCTGGTACTGATTTGGATGGTGGTTTGCAGGTCCAAAGAAGCTATTACCTGGTGAGTCTGGTTGACAATGATACCATTAACTCAGACCTCTTCGCCGCATTTGATGATATCTAGGAGAAGAAATGTCATATTTGAGGACATGCAAGAGAAGTAGCACTGCCACTCAAAACATGTCTAAGATTTGTTATTTCAGCCCTCGGAAGGGTTGAGATTGTGTATAAATTCTATTTTTTTAACTCATTTGAGGGGTATTGATGATTTTAGATTTCTAAATAGAGAATTTTGACAATACAGGGTTCATGAATTGGTTGAGAGGTATATATACAAAAAGTCTTTTTTGTAGTTGTAACTTATTCATTTCATTTGTAACTTCATAACTAACTTTACTAACTATTTATTTAGTAAATAATGTTTTCATTATATTGGATATTATATTGGATATAAATGAGTTAAAAAAAATGAGAGTGGTGATTTAAAGAAACTGTTTCAAAAAAATTTATTTACACGCACATCATGTGTGAATGAAAATTATTTAATTATCTAATCAATAAATTATATGGTTATAAATAAAAGTATTAAATAATTATCTAGATGAATACTACCCTAAAATTAACTAATTTGCATTAATTCCTACATCACCCTAGATAGCTATTGCTCCACTTGGAAGCAACATTTGTCTGACTTTGCCTATTTTTTGCTTCTACACGTGGAATTTTTGAAACACTAGCCATGTTAAACAGTTTTGTTTTTTTTTTCTTTTTTTTTCAGTCTATTCCAATTTCACATGCTTCGTTAGCATCATACACTCACATTAACAAGGTATATTTTTGTTAGGAATTTGTTATGTATTTTATAAATGCATCCATGCAATTAATTGGAGTATGTGTTTCATTTTTTTTTATAAAAACATGTAACTCATTAATTGAAGTATAGTATTTTTTTAAAAAAAATCAAAACATGTGTGCACTGAAAATGGAGCTAGAAAAAAGCCTGTACGTACATTTTCCTTCACTATTGTGGAACTAAAGAGATGAATTTGGGGTTCGGTTATTTAAGGTTGCGTTTGGAAACACGTTGAAACAATATGATTTTAATAAAGTAGCTCAAATAAACTCAATTCATAGAAAGCTCATTTCCTGTGCTTTTAAATGGCATACTTTTTTTTGTACTAAAAGCTCTCCATCTTTGTCTCAGTAGAGTCTTTCAGTGGCATGTTTCGGTCCTCTCCCCCATTACTTAGAAAAAGTGAGCCACTAAGTAACTTTTTAATTAAGTTTGTTTTTTGAGAGACATTTTGAAACACATTTGTGTTTTCTTTTGTTTTAAAAAGCAAAAACGCATTCAAATGCATTTCCAAATGCTATCTAAGTGAATTTAGCTTTTGTGAGAGTCTGAATCCAGTCAGACCAGAGTACCATCACTAGGGCACTGCACTACCAATTAATTGAACTATACAACCTATTAATTGAATTGTATATCCAAT
The DNA here is from genome assembly GCA_030737835.1 of Acorus gramineus. Taxonomy (NCBI): domain Eukaryota; kingdom Viridiplantae; phylum Streptophyta; class Magnoliopsida; order Acorales; family Acoraceae; genus Acorus; species Acorus gramineus. The sequence goes on from CM060850.1 coordinate 5,731,602, forward strand.
TGTTGTGTATAATGTAACTCTCTGTACAAATCGATCATTAGATGATATAGTTCGATTAATTAACAATATAGTTCGATACTAATGATACTAGACCTGACCAGATCTGTCCTTATGTGAACTTTGCAATTTTTTCTTCCATCATTCTTGGACACGTAGAACAACATTACTATTCCAAGGACAGACTACATTCCATTCCAATGAAAAACTTTGGTACTGTACATATTTGACAGTTTTTTTTAGCGCAAATAGGCTCGTTTCGCCTGGTAATTTTATTCATTGGAAGAAGACAAGTGTGAAAGCATAGGGAGCACATGAAAAAAGAGAGACATTAAATAATAAAAGGGGACTCCCTGTGAGAACCCTACCCCATAAAAAGCCAAACAAAGGGGTGGGGTTCTCCTCAGAGAGAGAGACACTAAACCGTGTGAAAGATGATGTTGGGGAGGTGGAGGGCATCGGCAGCAGCGGCGGATGGTGGGTGATAGTAGCAGATGTCGGGAGATAGGTGGCAGTGGGATGACGTCTGGCCGCCTCTTTTCTCTCTCTCTCTCTCTCTATCATTTGTTTTATCTTTCTCTCTTCCCTACCCCTTCTCCACTGTCGCCCTGCCACTTTTGCCCTTCCCTTCCCTCCCCTGTCCTCCCCCCACTTCAGCCGTCCTCTCGACGACAACCCCCCCCCCCCCCCCCAACTCTCTTTGTAACGCCTCTGATTTACACAGTCAGAAATTATCCATTTTGTCCGTAATGAGCTTATGGCTTTAAAACATGTTTTGGTGTGTAAGAATTGTACTCACATATAAACACAAACTATATCTTCTCATTAGACAATGTAGGACTAAACACCTCGTCCTCACCCTCACTCAATCCATGGACCTCTTGGCTTCCTTAACAAGTCAGGTGTCACACTCTTCCTCTCTTTCTTTCTCTCTCCCTTTTTTCTTGAAAATGGAAACCCTACCCTTAGAAAAAACAAAAACGGGGGAGGGGGGGGGGGGGGGTTCATCTACCTGGATGCCACCACCCCGGGTCCCCGCCATGTCCTTATTACGCCATGATACTCACCCACCATGCTATTCAAGTCCACGGCAGCAAGTGTATATCCATAATTAAAACAAAATAAGTACAATAAAAATATAGAGATAATGAAATTAATTCCAAGTACCTTTTTTTTTCAACACCTTAAATTTGTTTAGGTCTTTACTTTTATAGCATATAAAAATATCCGTCGACAGTATTTTTTTCTAAATCATTTAATCTATTTTATTTTTCACATTATTATGCATCTTGTGTACGTTGTTAAATTATACATTGTTATTTATTATATGTACATTGTTATGTTAATCATGTACATTATTATGCATTTATGTACACCGTTAAAATCTCGTATATTGTTATACATTATTGTACATTACGGTATTTAGATAAAAGAATAAAACAATGTAGGTTAAGTAACAGTATTTTTTGTTTCTTTCGTCCAAAGAGACATTTTTACCAAACTATTCATCTAATCAGTCAAAGCGTCCACATCAACGTTCTTTGGTGTTATGACACTTGGATTTTTTTATTTTTTTTTTTTTGTTTTCATCTTCCATACACTTCAACCCATTAGCATATTTATGTAAAGATATTTTTTATATATGGCACCAACTTCATTAGTGTAATAGACTAAAAACTTTAAAACACCAATGTCATTGGCTTTTTCAATGCTATCATGCAATTTCACACATGCCCCTTACATCTCTTTTTGCTCTCATGTTTATACATCTTTCTTCATCCTCCTGTTAATTAAATCTTATGATAAAATGCATTCCATTAAATCTCTTTTTTAAGTTTTTTCTTAAAAAAAAGTTATTTAAAAAAAAAATCAAGCTTGTCTTCAATCGCCATAGCACAACGGTTTAAAACTTATATACGTTAAGGGTACGTAAATCAGGTTCGAGTCTTGGCGTTGATTTACCCACATATTTGTTAGCAAATATTCAAAAGAATTATCTGTAAGACTAGGACAAACAGGCTGACGTAGCCTTCTTAGCTTAATCCTAAGATTAACTATAAGAGATTCATTCGATATAAAAAACATAATCAAGCTAAATATCACAACACATCGGAAGACGAGAGAAGAAAGATGAGAAGGTGGGGAGAGAGAAGAAAAAGATAGGATCCACGGAGAGAATGATGATGAGTTATTTAGGTGATGGTAGAATTTTTGCTGAATCATCTTATTTTAATCGAATGGTCATGCCATGTTTAATATATGACTGTGTTGCGTTTGGTTCCATGATTATAAAACTGATTTTAAACAAAAGTTAATTTTAAAACTAATTTTACAAGAAACTGCCTCTCCACAGTAAAAATTCAGATTTTGAACACTTTTTCACGTATATCTGTCCACAACTTTTCGCCACAATTTTTTTTGTTTAAAAACACGTTTAAGAAAAACTTCCTGGAAACCCAAGAGCTGTTCAAACAATTTTTCAAACGAGCCTCAAAGAGACTATTTAAATAGTCTATGCTCTCATTGTCTTGGGAAGGAAAACCATTTTGAGCATCCACTTTTTACATTTTAAGCCAGTCTGTTTATTTCCTGTTTTAAGCCAGGTCGACTATATCAAATTAGCTGATCTGGTTGAATTTTTTACGCGTAGGTAATATCAAATGATGTCAAACAATCACATGTTTAAAGACTAATAAAGATTGTAGGGATGCTTCAATTGCTCAACAGTGCCAAAATCCAATACCAGCACAAGAGAGATTCAACAAATTCAGCACCTCAACCACCAGAGTATTTACAAAGAAAGAGAAAAAAAATCAAAACTGAAAGTGTATAGAGATCTGCTCTGTACGTATGAACACCTAAAAATGTAATCCAAATAATGCCATAAAAATAATCTCAAATCTTCAAAAAAAAACCCTCCAATGTTAGCAACTCAAAACCACACCCTCCTTCGCAATAGAAGTTACGCGAAGAACAGCCTGAGCATTCAAGGGTGAGAGTTTTTCTTGGCAGAAACCTTCCCAAGAACCGGTCTCTGTTTGCTCCAAATCTTCAGTTGGCGTGGGCTTCACTTTTTCGTATACAGATTGTAATTCTAAAGTAAGGGATCGGGCGGCCTCCCTTGACTCTGGGAGCTGGTCGCTCAGTTGGGAGGCCGCTATCTGGATCAATTTGTCAATCCCGTAAGCTTTAATGCCTTCCACGCCCTGCAAAGGTAAATAAATTAGAGAATGGGAGCAAGCATGTTGTAGTAGTTTTCTTTGATGAAACAGGGCAGACAGATCGAATGATCAGAATTCTATGCGCATCACCACAGTTCTCATGTTCTATAACAAAATAACTGGAACATAAACTTTTCGAAAGTCTTATCTTTGGGGGAAAAAATGGGCCACGTCTGGCAAATGTAAGCATGAAAAACGTTTATTCATGATATAGTTCGCGATATTTTATCAGTACTTGTACTGAATGAACTCATTAATTAAATTCAAGACTGGTTGAAGAACAAAAGATACAGTACACGTAGAATAGCAAACAGTTATTGCAGCAATGATACAACAAAGCAGCAGTGATAGTCGTGTCCATTCATGGCAAAAACGTATCACTCTTTGGTTTACTCATCACACAGTAATAGCGATCCACATGGATGAAGATGGCCTTAGCTCGAGTTCCTACAGATCTATTTTTATTTGCTTCATAGTTCTTATCTATTTATATAGTTATCAGGTTGCTATTATCCTAATTTTTAGCTAATTGGTTGTAAGGAGGTTGGCTCCCTTGAAGAAGCCCATTATTTGTTTTATCATTTAGGATCCTATCACACAGGACATCCTAAAAGCAAACCCATAAATTAAAAATCCTAAATGACGATTGAATGATGCTGTAGAAAAGGTGAAATTAAGTTTAACCTCAGCCTATCACATGCCATTTTTGCAAACTAAATGATACTCACTGCCGATCATCAAACTTCATCCACACATCAGTTACTGTGCTTTCCAACTATGAACAAACAGTACTCTGGTTTATAACTTGTAATACAATATGAGAAACAGATCAAACAAGCAAGCCAAGACACCTATAGCATAGGCAAATGGAGTTTATTATAGTTTAGAGTTTGGAATTAACAGAAAGTGATTAAATTAAGATAAAAGCTCTCCCAGAAAGCCTAAAGACAAAATTGTACTACCCAAGATTCCGAGGCCAAAACATATTTGGGTATATTGAGCAAATTGAATATCAACACAATTTCCAATCAGCTTGTAAAGGAAGAAAAGATAACAACTAAGCCACAAATTCAACCAGTTCAAAAAAATTATTAGAAATTAAAGGAACATCAAAAAATCATTCTAATATAACTTCATTATATTAAAGTACTACCAGCATATGCAAGTCTACTCCATGACACGCATCTCCCTTAGAATGCAAGAATGATTTATTTCTAGCTATTGGATGTATAAACTTGAGATATATCCTTGTCTCAGCCAATCTAATAACATATAGTTCACATCATCCGTCAGATTCCCACTCAAACAGCACAAAATTAATTTATCTAGAATCTTTCACAGGTCCAGTCAAGAAAAAAATGAAGCGTGACCACCTGCAGCAATGGCTAACGTGGCAGAGATTGCATGTAGTAACTCGAGCTTAGCTAAATATAACCTCTCTACACTTGTTTATAGCTTAGAACCCACTAATGATTTGAAGTCTAATATACTTGCTGATTGCATATTGTGAAATAAAATTATGAAATTGATCTAGAATCTCTTAATCCATAGCATACTATAGTTTGAACTTTAGATGTGGAAACCCATCTCCTTAACTAAAATGTCCATCTTCTCAACAAGCTTTTGGCTGATAATCAACATTTTGCTCTTTCATATTAAAAATTGTATTATTAAGGAAATCAGGATTCACATAGCATGTAGATCAGTATAATTCCTGGGCTACAAAATTAAAGTCAAACCTCATAAGCACCCTGGATGAACATATCTTGGTGAAACCCGATGTTGATTCGTTAATTTATATTAAACATATACAAACCCTGAATTCTAGAAACTACATAGGAATACCCACTGCAAAACAGGTTTACTAAATCAAAATACCAACTTTCAAGTTTCTAGATGTTACAAATAAATAATAATGTTTCATTGATCCCATCAAAAATCGAAGACATGACAAGAGAACACAGAGAAGACCAGTGAGGGGAAAGATAGGGTTGATTCTTCATCAAGATAAGCATTGTAGACCAAAACTGCTTCTATAAGATAATTCTAGAAAAGATGAAATTTGTATAATGATAAATCATTTCGACAACTGACATTTGCAAATACAAATGAGGCCATGGGTTCGAGTCCCAGGTTTACCTAATAAAAAAATGGCACTTTTACATATATGTATTGATGGTTACTCAATTACTCAAATAGCAACATGAGACGCCACACTGAATTTGAGAAATATATACATGCTTTTAAAAGTCATGAACTCCAAACTCTATCAAATATGGTCAGTGAAACAAATCCCCTAATCCTTTAAACAATCCAAACTAGTCAGAAAAATCTGCTATTGTTGCATCTGTAACCATCCACTCAGAGGAACAGTAGAACATGATTTTGAATCCAAAAAAAAATTTAAAGAAAAACACTATCCCTCACTTCATTCATATGATGAAAGCTCCCAAAAACTCTTCTAAGCCCCTCAAACATAGTGAATGTCAATTTTCCTTCTAAACTTTCCCTTCTGTCTCTAATATTTCCCTTTTTTATTCTCAAAGAACACGTAATTGAGAAAAATTTCAACAATTTCTTTTCCACTGATATGGGTTGCTTCTCTAGGTTGTCATATGTCACTACACTCAGCACATAATAACAATGTCACTCATCCTGACTACTTAGTGTTCAGTAAAACAGAAAATGCTGAATCTTTGACTTCGTGTGTTGTAGACTCTTAAGAAGACTAAGTTTCCGTAGTTCATTTAAACACACTTCAACAAACATAAGTAGTTATCGGTGACTTTAAAAAAAAAATGTGATCTTTTGGTTTATGCTTAATTGAGTTATAATTCTGTTTCCAAACATGCTGAAAGAATACAATGAAAGCATATCCATATATCAAATATGTTAATCCAGTGTGATTTCTTTGTGAAATAGTGTACATCCAAATGACATCATATGATTCTATCAAATACACATGTAAAGCAGATACTTTTATCTATTTATGCAAATGCATGGTAATCAACCTGTCTCAAAGTTGGATGTGTGCAAGAATGTTTCCATCTATTCATGCATATATAACGCAATAAGGACACCTAGATGCACCTGGCAAACAACTTTCCCATTTTATATAAGGTAAAATACAAACTAAAGAAAAATTGTATAGCTAAAGAAGATAAAAGAAAAATAGGAAAATACATAGTGAACAATATGCAAAATGTTGAGCAGCTTAAAGTTACTGGGACAAAATATGTCACAAAAATGCTCATCTAAAAGACAATTACCATGAAACAAGTCATTCACGGAACCAATTAGGAAAAACTGTTAAAATAATGTTAGCTTAGACCCTCAACATGTTATATTTAGTGCTACACTGCAGCATCAATGTAGTTTCCGCAAGTTCAAGCAAACCACATCTTGATAAAGGGATGTATTATATCTCAAATAAAATATATCAAAGAAAATACTGATATTCAAATTTATATTGACAAGTCCCCTATAGCATTCAAGAAGGGCACAAAAAAAACATTAATTTATAAAATAAACAGGCAGTCTTGATTCTTAATTTAGCATTAAATTGGCATAAATTGAAGATGATATACTACATTTCAAACAATCTGAAGATGACATATCAAATGAACAGCAATAAGAGAATCTTACAAGTTGTGGTACACTTCGAGAGACACACATAGACGCCTTCGCTCGTATTCTAGGATTTTTGTGCTTGAGATGTGGAATCAACTTTGGTAGTAGTAGAGTTGGGGAAACCCAAGTAGTCATTGCAATCAAAGCTCTCTCTGCAGCTTCACATACGAACCTTTTATCTTGCGATGACTTGAGAAGAAGCTGTACAAGCTGAAACCATAAATTTAGGTGAAAATTGTACAAAAAAATATTTGGCTTGGATAATAGAAAGAAAGACTAGGTGATTTGAAGACAATGAGATCAGATAATAGTAGTGTTCAATAGAAAACAAATCTTACTAGAGGTTCAATTGAGTCAACTATGTGATCACTGTAAACTTTGAAGATGTCAGCAGATGTCATAATTGCCGTTTTACAAACAGCACTTCTTGGATTTTTCAAGGATTTCACTATCAGTGGGATCACATTCCCTCTGTCAACATAAGATGAACATACATAAATCAACCAAGGTTCAAAGAAAATTTAAGAACTGAATCCTCAGATCAATAAAAATCCTTGATATGTATTATGGATTAAGTGGTACTCACAGAAATTCAAGCAGCATTTCCTTGTGAAAAATTGATAGACGACGCACATTATTGAGTGCCTCACATAGCAAAACCCAATTCTTGGAGTCCAAATTTGCCAATATTGTCTGAAAGAAGCATTGGTGATATTAATCTTCTATACTCAGAAACATCATAAAATATTTAGCAGAAGCTAACAGAAATTGGGAAAGAAGAAAATCATACACTAAGAGAGGCATCAGCATCTGCAAGATCATCCAAGTTCTCAGATTCTATATATTCTACTTCAGAAGTTCCTATCTCAACCCCTGCATTCCCTGAATCAACTTCGTTAGAAGGCGTAGAAGACAAGGAAACGGGAACTTTCATTTGCCGCTTGTCAAGATTTTCACAGTTGTTTTCAGTAATAGACTTTGTAATGCTCCCTTTGCTACAACTGTCAATTCTGGTTTCAGCACCAGGGAGAAGGTTGAGATCTCTGAGAGCCTTTCCCGACATAACTTTTGGTCTTAAAACTCTGGAAAATATAACAGAAAACCTTTGAAGGTGAAGAAGAAAGCAAGTGACATATAATAGATATTTTGATACGTGTATATAACAAGGGTCAGTTCAACATGAATCTTGCATGAGAAAGTTTGTTCAGCTTATTTAAGTTCCAGGAAGTATTACACTGGCCTAAAAGTAGAACAACAATGTGTAAATGGAAGATAGAAGCCAAATAACATCAGTCACCAACAACAGGGGTATTCAGATTTGGATGCAAGGATCCATTCCAAAACATATCCCATTATAATAAGACTACTACCCAGACCATTACTGAACATGGAATCATCACAATTTACAAATATCTCAAGAAAAAGCAGGAAAACTGTCTTCAACTTGGAAAAATATCAGAGAAAAACTAAGATATATTTATTGACAATTTACCAGAACAACAAAATAAAAGAAGAAAAGCAAGAAAACTTAACCAAACATTTGGAGATTCAGGCACACAAGACTTAAATCCAAATGCCAGCCACATTCAGCAGCTAGCTCGCACATACTTCTTAGAGACTGCAAGTAAGGGAGCCGAAATTGAAGGCCTGGTGGATTTTTAGCAACTCAGAAATTCTTCAATGTATTTGACTTAATTGTAAGTATCTACATTAAATCAGATGTATGATTACTGCCTCATAGTTTCACAAAATCATCTCCGCACACCTAAGTGGTACCAAAGAGAATGCATAGATACCACATGTATATACATTAAAGAGTATAAAAAATGGCATCCTTCAATTCATACAGTTTTACTAATGTATCGTAAATGACTCAATTAAGACAAATCAAACATCAAAGATTTTTTTTATATTTAATGTACAAAATAATAACTTGGCACAACAATTCTGATTGATGGATGTCAACCAATGCAGATTCAACATACAAGTGTCCAAATAAAGAAAATAATATAAATGTCTGGCTCCAAAACTCCCCATGCAGGACACAAAGAAAGAATCATTTTAGCATCAACACCCTAACGAAAGCCTAGCAGGGGAGGAGGAAGCAAACATTGTTTAAATTATTACCTTTTACAGGTAAACCAAATATCTCTTCATGCTCACCCCGAGAAGACGCAAACACTATCAAAAACAAGATCAAGCATGGCAGTTGCTTTCAAGTTTCAGGTTGAGATGAGTAAGGATATCATTAAGAATTTGTTGAAAAATAGTGATTTAAATCTAAACCGAAGACTTTTCGGTCCATGTTAGAGGTAAGGAAATTATTTTAGCATTTCAAATGCCAAGAATATATCTCTGACATACAAGCAATTGGCACAAGGTGAGGTTTTGCTCTCGAGGCATATTGTGACTAAAAATCTAATTGACATGTGGGATAGGTTATGGATAAGAAACAAACAAAGAAATTGAAGCCATAAAACAAAATTCTTAGCATTCATCCGTCATGCAATTTATTGGGGTATATGGCTTGCGCATAATGAGCGGATTTTGCAAAGGAGAAGAGTTTATGTGGAATTTGGATGGTGGCGATTGCAGCATCCCTTCATGTTTGAAATATCATTCTCCTTGAGGAAGAATCGACATCAACCATTTAGGGGATCATTGGAAAGAAATGTAGCATTTTGTCGTTAAGGGGTGTTCAAGGGGGGCTTTCCTATAACTAGGGGCATATTTTTATCCTTTGTTTTGTATTCTCCATCTTCTTTTTGGAGACCCCTCATCTCCTTTCGTTATTGGGACGTTATCTAAGTAATAAGATAGCCCCAATCCCATTTTCAAAGAAATAAAATTAAGAATACAGATTTGATACAGCTTTTAAAAGATTATTCAAACCTCACAATGAACCAATGAGACATGACATGCCATGTTATGCATCCCAAAACCACTTTAGACCCACCATTTGCTCCAAGAAGAATACCAGAATCTCTCATCATGACCAGAACAGAGATCCATTTTTCACAAATAAGTGGGAAATCACTCTCTTTCATGCTTGACTCGCCTATAATTCATATACTCAAATATCTAATACACGCATCGGGTTCTAAATTCACAATCATTCACAAAAGACTGTTTTATTTCACCGAGATCTCACACTACCTGGAATCATATATAACACCATAAAAAATAAAAAAAAATAAAAAAACATAACATAACAGGCAAGCAAGGAATTACAACACTCATATTAACAAATCCCTCAAAAAAAAAAAAATCTCAACTTTCAACACCATGAAAGAAGACCACAAAACAATATCAAGTGCAGATCTAATAAGAAACACCCACAACAATCTAATGCAGAACAAAGTACCTCTAAATCTGAAAATCCAACTTAAACACATTAAAGCACGTATTTTTTCATAACCCAATTCGGCAAACCAACTCAGCCCACTACAAAAAAATACACGCAAGAACTACATAAAAAGAAATTAAAAAAAAAAAAAAAAAAACTTGTCTCCGACACAGAAACAGATCTGCAAAATCTTCCAATCGATTCAAGAATCCCTAATGTGAAACAGACAGAGAGGGAGAGAGAGCTTACCCAAAACACACGGAGAGAGAGCGAAAGAAGAGGAGATCGAGAGGGGGTTGGGGAGAGAGAGAGAGAGGGGTCCCTTTCTGTTCTCTTGTGGAGATGTCGGAGTGAATAAGGATTTGAATAAGTGTGATGGGTTTGGTTTTTTATTATTTATTGGGGGAGATTTTTTTTTTTTTTTTTTTTACATCGGTAACCGTCGAGAGGCAGCAGAGTTGGAGACGGACAACATGTGACCGCCCAAAGATTCGATTTTTGTTTCCTTTCTCTTTCTCACTCACACTCACACTCACACTCACCACACTCTCTCTCTTTTAATTTAGAATTTAGAATCCCTGTGCCTTTGTTTGGATCGCAAAATGGAATAAAATGAAATAAAAATCAAATGAGGAATAATAATTTAGTTGGGATAAATATATGATATTTATTTATAGTTTATTGGTGTTTCAAACTATCAATCTCTTATCCCCACCAACCAAAAAAAAATTTGGTATGTAGGGACTATAGTGGGAGGGGGAGGAGGGAGATGAGAGAAAGAGAGAGAGTGAGAGAGGAGGGTGACGGAGGAGGTTGAGGAAGGGAGGAAGAGAGAAGAAGATAGAGAAAGAGGGAGTGAGAAAGAGAGAGCCGAGGCAGAGGGGGTGATGCGGTGGAGGTGGGTGACGGGCAGAGGAGAGCGAACCTCTTCATGTCCTTTGTTTCTCCCCCTTTCTCTTTTTCTCTCTCCCCTCCCCTTCTATCTCTCTCTCCGCCTCACCTTCCCCTACCTCCTCTGCCACATCGCCCTCTCTGCTCCCCCTTCCCGAGTCTCTCTTTCTGTATCTCCGGTTCTCCCCTCCCCTTTTCCTGGCCTCCGGTATCCTCTCGCCACGGCTAGGGGTGGTAAACGAGTCGAACGAGCCGAGCTTTGACATGTTCAAGCTCGGCTCGTTTATAAAAGAGCTGAGCCGAGTTTAGCCGAGCTCACGAGCCTCAACGAGTCTAGTGTTCTTCTTTATTTTAGGGTTTTTAAGGGTTGAAAATAAAATTTTAGCCTAAATGAGCTAAGTTCATGAGCCTAAACGAGCATAACTTTGTATTGATTTAATGTTTTGATTTTACAAAGGAATTAAGCTAAGCTTCAACTAAGTTTTTTATAACACAAACGAGCCGAGTTTAAACACAAAATGAAGTTTGATCCAGGTCCTGAGCCTAACCGAGCTTTAAAAATTGTTCAAACTCGCTCATTTATCTAATTGAACGAGCTTGAACGAGCTCAAATCGAGTCGAGCTCGAGCGGCTTGGTTTGTTTACCATCCCTAGCCACGACACCCTCTGTCTGACAACCTCCATTGTTGATCATCCTCCTCTCTCTTTCTCTTTCTCCCTCTCTTCTCTCCCTCTCCCCCTCTCCCTCTCCCTCTATTGTCCCCACCAACTAAAAACTTTTTTTAGGTTGGTGGTGATGAAGGGTGGGTTAGTTGGTATAAAAGCTCATATTTTGATTTGTCTGTAAAGATCTTATAATGGTTAGGAAAACTGATTTAAAGTTAAAAAACAACATAAGTACATCCTAGTGTGAACCTAAGATTTGTATTCTAGGGATAACCTAGGTTTTTGGTATCAAGGATAACTCGTCTTACATATTTTGTGCAACCCAAATGGATAATTTATTTATTCATCCCAATTTTAAACCATATCATCGATTATACCTAAGAGGTTGGTAGCCTGATTTCAAAAGGCTTAATTGAGAATGATATGCTTTTATCATGTTTTAAATCAATAATGCCTCTATGTATAGAAACAATAACCAATTTGAAATTCATTCAGGTCACGGTTCAATTGGCATCAAGGAACCCACTTGATTTTTTTAAAAAAAAAAAGATTGGTGCTAGTCAACCCAAAAATTTCGGTTCACGAGTTCTTTGATTTGATCTCTGATCATCTTTTACAGAGAAGATGTGCTCGTCAACTTTCTCAAAGTTCGGTTCACAAATTCTTTGAAGTTTCTAGTCATGCATTGATATATAAGGTCCTGACTGGATCTCATTTTGCATAGATGTCTTTCACATGCATTATGAAATGTCATTTTATACATTACTCTAGGAGTGGTAGACTAATTATTACATAAAATTCGTTGTGCAGACTCTTCTATCCATAATCTGATTTGACAATCACGATTAGAGAGTGCATGCAGAGTTCAAATATGGCATTCAATCAGTGTTGGATCGTATCATAGTTTGTTAGCATGTTGTTGAAAATGTCATAATGCCTCATGTTAGTTATGCGAGGTTACCGCACGTCAACACCTCGTTGGATGCTGACATGCTCTGTTCGCATTAAACCCTGATTAGATATTACATGTGCATTTTTACCTCCAGTGGAAACATAAATTTGAGCCATGGTGAGACTAAGTTCATTGTTTCTGCAAGCACCCAATCACATCAATGATGTGTTGAAGAAATTGAGGGGACTGATTAGATGAACAAAACTAGGATTTACAATTTCGAAAGAACAAGTTTGTGATGACGACTCTAACCTAATTGGCCTATCTCGTTTTCTAGTAGTATTTAAAAACACTGAATTATCTAGGGGCAGTCCCCAACATGTTTAGATAGTTTTTTGTAGTAAAGTAATTAAGGTGTTGTGATCCAAATACATTTCAAAAAATTTAAATAAATATGTATACGTCTAAATAATTGCATATATTCACAAAAGATGATTTATATTAGATGTGTGAGGATACGGAAAAAAAGAAACAACAAAAATATAGAGCACCAATCAATCATTTTCTGGATTACAAAACACCCTCTGCATGCCTTGGCAATATCATGACCCCACTCAGAGATAGAGAGTGCCACAATCTGCCAAAAATATATATTTTTTTTAATGTTGAATTAGGATGCCATGGAAATGTTAAGTGTATCTACCCCAACAAAAAAAAAAAAAAAATACAATCATTCAATGATGACTTTCTTCATTTCAAACATGGGTGTGACATCACTTTGAATTAGGTGTTGTCCGAAGTGAGCTTCTTTGAAGAGGGGCAGGTGTAGTGATCATTTTTTTCAAAAAAATAAATAAATTAAGGGCAGATCATAATCATCTAGAACTATTTTAACCCCATCCTTTATTCGTAATGGCTAAAAATATCCTATTAATTTAAAAATATCCTTTGAAATCTCTCAAATTTTTTTTTTTTTTGTGGTGGAAAAAAAATATTCAATAGTGTGGGAGGTGAAAAAAAAAATTGGGACAATTATCTCCAATTTATTCGGATTTTTATAGCAAATAGAATAAATTGAATACCAATAATTTATCCCCACTCTTATCCCACAACTTATTCTGTTGGCTTTTGGATTATTTTAGTTGAACCATAGTAAGAATGATATAAGACACAATCAAACAAAAAATAATCTATTGTACTGTCCAAATTGTTATCTATCTTGTTTAGGATATTAATTCTATATCTGCGATTATTTTTTCCACTCATCAAATTCACTTTATTTCATAGAACGCAAAATTTGTTAATAATTTTTTTTAATCAATACAAATAATCATAAAGAGTTTGTTAGGGTTTTTTTTTTTTTTCAAAACTAGAAGACCAAAACTACCCCGATTGTATTAAATCGTATAACTTTGGATCGAAATAGATACAAGAAGAGAAGAAGACTTAAATAACATAGGTTAGAGATAAAAGATATTTGAACGACAAAAAAAATAGAAGAGATATATACTCCGTCTGCGCCAGGATCCCTTAGACCCCTAAACCGTAATGCGAAGGCCTATCAAACGCCATACTTAAATAGAAGAGTTTGTTAGGGTTTGCCTATAAAAAAACCAGGGACGCGGGTCCTCCTAGTACTTGACATCCACATTTCAGATTGACATATGTCATCGAAATATTGTAACTTTAATTTTCAAAAAGTTTTAGTTACTTGTATGCATTAATATTGCTTCATTATTTTAAATCAAATACAAACGTGTCCCAAAGGCTTGTGGCCTGATAGTTAAGGGGCATTTTTCCCTCCCAGGGACCCATGAATAATGATCCATTCATGCCTATCCTATCTGAGTCTTTATACAAAAAAACAAAGAAAAGTAAAGAAAAGAAAAAAGACGAAATAAACAATATGCAAACACCTCTTCATTTTTAATTAAAATTGCACATATAAGAGTTTGTCTCTAGACACTTATTCAGTAGAGTAACATAATACATGACAATAATACATGACTTCATTAGTATGCTAATTCAAAGCACTAATAATAGATCTTCTTATTGAGTTTCATACCACTCCCTTGATCCAGTCATTGATAGTGCTTTGTGGTCTGTCATCACTGGCATTGGCTCTTTCTTGTGCAGCTTCATGATCAATGCATCCACCTTGTTATCATCATACATTTAAAACATCAATTTTTATAGAAAATATGAACAAGGTTAATATATTTTTTTTTAAATCATGTTTTGTCCAATCAACTATTACAATTGGCAAACCATGCCAAGATATATAGCCCTAGCTGTTTGTCATAAACTACTTTGTGATCAGTGGCCCTTTACGGATCAGGTGACACAAATACAGTGTATAAATGTATAATACATCAGTCAAAGACAGAAAGACTCCTCTGGGGCCCTTCATTTCATAAATACAATCTGGGTCATCCAATCAGTGGATTTCATTTTTCCACGTACTTTCATTTACAATCAAGTGCTATCACGTAATTAAATTATCCTACCCCGTTTGGTTCGTATAATTCTTGAATGGATTTTGATTTCATGTAAGATTATCAGAAAATGTGTAAAATCAAGTGTTTAGTCAGTGGTAATCTTGATAGTATTTGTAAGCCCCAATGGATTTAGAACCAAGACACGTGGAAAATATAGTGGAATAAAATTCATACCCTTTTAAGTGATAATATCAAATTTCACTAAGAATATTAAATTAGATAAATATTCTACCATTTACAAATTAATTAAATTACTATCTACATCATTTCTATCATTTTTGAAATTTAAACCAAATTCTATTATTATTTTTTATGTATAAACCAAACACTAAAAAATGATTCTTTGTAGAAATCTACTAGGGAACCAATTCCTGATAAAATGATTCATGTTAAAGTAAATACATATAAAAAAATGACATGAATCAAACGGTGCCTTAAAAATGACTCTAACATGTATCAAGTAGTATAATATTTCATGTAATTAAAATAACCTTACCTAAATGAACCTAGAACCATACTCAAGAAGGGTGTTATGGTCAATTAATCCAATGGGGAGAAAGGTAGAAACCATAGCAAGCCGGCAAAACATGTTTCCAAGTAGATTTCGATCATTATGTAAAATAGTAATAATAAAAACACACCAAAATTAAATAACAATAACGAAAATTCACTCTAACCCACAAAGGTTACTTTCAAGTAACACATATATATGAATCTCATACACCAAAATCATGTGATTATGATAATATTTACTAAAATAATTAACACTGTTTTGAATTGATGAAATCAAAGTACTGAAAATTGTATATACCTCGGATCGTAGGACATCGTTCTCCTTGGAGACAGTGTCATAGTCAGAGAGGAGGGAGTCGTAGGAGGACTTGAGGCAATGAAAGTCTCTCTCGAGTTGCTTCATCTTCCAACGGGCCCTTCGATTCTGGAACCATGCATACTGTCACTTGTCTCGGTTGTAGCCCTAACTTCTCCGCTAGCTGTGCCTTCCTATCCGGTTCCAGCTTGTTTTCTACCTCGAAACTCATCTCCAATAGGTGAACCTTTTTTGTCCCCCCGTAATCAATGAAATCAGATCATTAATTATGATTATGATAATTAGTACTAGATGGTCTATTAATGTTAGAAATCATAGTTAATCATGCTATAGCGCATCAAATATAAAAATAAAGATATTTTTTCTAACATGGTATTTGGTGAATGATGGTTGATTTGGTTCTAATTTATAAAATTAATTGAATTGTCAACTATAAAGTCTATATCAACCATCATCGACATGGATTGTGATGATATAACATATGTCATATATTTTTGTATTTTCTTATAAACTGTTAGACTTAACAATAGCTTAATTAAAAAAACCAAAATGAAAGTAAAAAATAGTAGGAAAAAAATATTGACAGTTGAAGAGTTCAAGATTATTTGAAATTGTGTATATTCTATATCTTTAAATTTTCATATGTATAATGAAAGTCAACAACTTTGCAATCACATAAAAACACCCATAAGAAAATTGCTCCTATTCCAACAGGATCAACTAAGGTGGCATTTGTTTTTAAAAAGTATCTTTTCATTTAAAGTTGTTTTTTTAATTAGATTTTTATTAGACATATGTTTATTAAATTTTTGAAAAGTTTTTTTTTCATCATTTATAATAAAAAAAGGGAAATATCCATATAACCCCCTGTAATCTTTCTGATATCCATATAACCCTCTGTAATCTCAATATATCCATATAACCCCTTATAAACACACCATAAATGTAAATAACCCTCCGCGGTTAATTTTTTTTAACAAAATTGGAATATTTCGGACATATTGAATTATCTAAACCATGGTTAACAAATATGTATCATTTTAACCCTCTGAAAGCAGTCAATACTTTCAAAAAAACCCTAAAATAGTGTAAAATTAGAAATATGAGGTTTTTTTTTAAATATTGACCTTTTTTTTTTGTTAAAAGAATACATATTTACTAAATATGGTTTAGATAACGCACTATGTCCAAAATATTTCAATTATGTTAAAAAAAATTAACCACAGGGGGTTATTTACATTTATAATATGTTTACAGGGAGTTATATTGATATATTGAGATTACAAGAGGTTATATAGATTACAGGGGGTTATATGAATTTTTTCCTAAAAAAAATAGTGTATAGCTTCTTAAAAAATTACCATTATCAAATATGTTTTCAAATGCTACCCGAGAAACAACTCTATCAATCAAAAAATTTCACAGCAATCCATTTTTTAAATAAATTAAAATAATAATCAAACTAAAATATAATTAATTAATTGCACCTGCTCAGGAGTGAGGCGACGTTTCTTCTCCGGCAGCTGTTCATCGTAGTACTCCTCGACGTAATCGTCCGGCGAGCTGAAGAACGGGCGGCGCTTCGACCCTTTTTTTCGTATTAATCACTCCTAATTAATATCAATCCAATTTGTTTTCTTTTTAAAAAGAAAAAAAAAAACCAAGATCGATCTTCACTACATCTATAAACACATCCATATTTGATATTTCAAAACAAGGCCTCACTGATCCCTTAAAAAAAATTTAAAAATAATATATATACTCAAACAAATTACATGTATTATATATTAAATTTAAACAATGGTAGACATGTATATGAAACTACACGTGAGACTATATACGTAACATGAGACAGTGTATAACAATTTCACAATATTACCATGGAAGCCGTAGCCGCCGTCGCCGAAGAAGAACACGTTGTCGTCGCTGGAGTCGAAGATCAGACGGCCAGAATCCATAAGTACAAAAAGCTTTTGCACTTCTATATTTATTATATGTATATAATGGACTAATGAGAGAGTATATATATAAAACTAATAGCAAATTTTTTTTTTCACAAAAAAAAAGAAAATTGCGATATTAGAAAATCATGATCTTGTGGCGGAAGAAGCTGGTGCTCCAGAGATAGAGAGTGGGTATTTGAAGTGGAGAGACTGGAAACCCCATCGTCGCGAAGAACCCGAGATTCGGGTTTTTCGGCGGCGATGGGAGGTCGGACGGTCAGAAGGAGGGGGAGGGGTTGAGTGAGTCGCCGGAATCTGGGGCTTTCCGGTGCCGGAAAGCTCTTGGATTCCAGCAATGGAGGATTTTGTGGGGGGTTGCTGTGGAAGGCTTTGGTGGGTGATGTTGGGAGATGTTGAGGGGGGAGGCGCTTTTGTAGTGGATGTTTATTTTTTTGTTGACGAAAATGCCCTTTATCAAAGGGGATGTAATGTTGTAATGTTGTGATGGTTGTGGGTAACGTGGTAAATGTGTGTGGACTTATTTATTTTTAGTAGCAGGGGGGCATTATTATTTTAATATCCACATTTCTTTTTAAATATCAAGGGAAAATTAATTCTAGATCATCTAGAGAACTTTTAAATTATTTTTAAGTCTTTAGAGTATCTGAACTTATTTTTAGGTTCTTAGATCATATTGTGTATTATTTTTTAGTCCTTTTATCTGTACACTATTAGGTCTAACGTTATATTTTTCATTTTTACTCCTTCATCGTGTGTGTACATTGTTAACAAGTTTGAGCATATTGTTAAATTTTCTGTGTACACTACTAACATGTCTGTGTATGCTATTAAATTATCTATAAATTTTGTTAATGTATTTTGTACTTGTTAAATTTTTTTTTATTTGTTATTATATTGTGACATGATGAAATTTATTATGGAGAAAATTTGATTTGTTTGTGTGGATGTGGGCAGGGGCGGCGGTAAGTGTAATAGTATGGAGTCAATTGACCCATCAAACTTTTGAAAAAAATTAAACTACCTACCTAACCTATCTAGCCTACCCCATATTTACACATTAACCCAAGCTGACTAGCCCATTTAATAAAAATAAAAATAAAAATAGAAAAAACAGAAAACGTGGGATACTGAGATTGCATGGGTTGGATACTTATTGTGCATTTTAAAACAACCACATTACACCCAATATTCACCAAAAAGTAAAAAAAACCCACATCCCTTTCAGCTATACCCCACCTTACATATATTAAAAAAATTTGAGACCTTTTATCTTCTGTAAAGTCGGTAGACCCTCGCCACACGAACGCGCTGATCACCTATATTGTCGATTGGCGATCGCCGCTTCCAAGTTCTAATCATCTTTGATCACGTGGTCAATTTTCTCTTCCTACTCTACTTCAGGTATCTAGTCATGAATTTAATTTTGATTTTTTTTTTTAATCTAAAACTCTTCCCGCATAATCGTGTATGAATAATAAATAAAACTCATCAATATTACACATTTTTTTCCTTCACATGTCTATGTATCAAAAGTCCTTTCACGGCTTCACCTGTCTGTTTGGATAATTATAAAAAATCATGGATTTGGTTTGAGTCTTTAGTTGATTAGTTGTTTGATTTTTTAGGTATTTATGTTTATTAAAAATTGTAAAATTTTATATATTAGATTTTTTATGGTTTATTTTTATTAGTGTCAATTTTTAAATGACCCCGTTTATAAAAATTCCTAGAGCCGTCACTGGATGTGGGGGGGGGGGGGGGGGAGAGGACAAAAAGTGAAGACGGGCAAAATTGTAAAAAAAAAGGTAAAAGATAACTCTCAGGAGACGGAAAATCCCATAAATAATGCTCCAACTAATTTGAGGACTTAAAAATAAATTCAAATGTTCTAAGGACTAGCGAATAATTGAGGGATTCCCTGGTACCAGAATTAATTTCTCTATTAAATGTTTATGTGAAATAAAAAAATCTCTATAATAATTTCTTTAACACGAGACTGTTGTGTAATGTCAGAAAAAAAAAAGGGAGGAGATGTCAAGAAAACTTTTGAATTTTTATATCAAGAAAACTTTTGAATTTGGATTGTCTGTCACAAGTTCTTCAACGTTCAAGTCAAAAATCACACTCTCCAAAATTAAAAAAGACTCACTCGATAAAAAAAAAAAAAAAAAAGAAGAGTGAAATAGTGATTCAAAGATGCCTTTTATCCAATATCTGGTCATGAGGGTACTTTGTTTTGGTTGGTAATGTGATAAATGTGTGTAGGATTGATTACAAAAACATTTCCTTTTAGCATTGCATTTGTAGTTTCTGTACTGATAGTTATAAAAAAATTAATCGGTAGTAAGTGTTATTTATTATTATTATTATTATTATTATTATTATTATTATCAGAATCACCATCTTTATAGCTAGTCCCACAAAAAGAGAGAATATCATTTCATTAGTGAATCATAATGACTATTTCATAAAGGTAGAGCTCATATTATCATGTTTTTATATTAGTTGATCTTAATGGATCTCTTGACTAATCCACTGATCATAATGACTAACCCTTTGTTTGATGAAAGATCTACCTATTTAACTTATCCACATTTGTTAGATATGTTTTTCTAATCCCAACATCATTTAAAATATCTAAGTTTCTATTTAAGGAGAGTATTTTGGTAATTTGAGATGGCCAACAGACTCATTTTTTGCCTGACCGATGTTGCGGTGTTGTTCCTCTTCGCGACAAAGTCCCCGATTTGTTCAGGGTAGTTCACCAACAAGAGGGGAGTGTTCACTCCTTCTAGTTAGGCTCAGGCGCAATTTAGGGGTGGCATATTAGGTTGCGACAAACCCGACTCTATGTCATGGAGTCGTCCTAGGTGGCCATGCTCACCAAGAAGTTAGCTGCATGGAGTGGTGGGCTTAGCAGGGGCGAGGACCAGGTGTGTTGGACTCCTAAGTCAACGACGGGTTATTCGTTGAAATCGTGTTACATTTGTCTCACTGGCCAAAAAGTTCCTGTAAATATGGAGATCCACGATACTGACTAAGGTCAAATTCCTCATGTGGCTCCTATTCCAAGAACACCTCCTCACGAAGGTAGTTTGTGCCTTGTGTGGTGAGGAGCCTAAGACAGTTGCCCACCTATTCCGTAAGGTGTCACAGGAACTCTGGTCCAGGTGAAGGCCTCCACGCTGATCTTTACTTTCACCGACATTGAGGAGCTATGGGCCATAGGGAGAAGTCCAAACTCACCAACTTGAACCTTCAGTCGGTGAACCCTGCAATGATGTGGTTGATTTGGAGGACTCAAAATGAGGCAATCTTTCAAAGCAATTGGGTGTATGTGGAGAACATGTGGGAGCATGGTGTATATCAAGGATTGGAGGCACGGTATTGCCGATGCCAAAGGTATCACGACTATATAGCAATCACATATTAGTGCACCACCAAGACAGGGAAGGGAAGGGAAGGGGAGGATCGGTAGACAACCCATTTTTGGACCGTCGCCCCCTAATTTCCCCTATAGCACCGCCTTTTATTTATTTTTTTTTGTCTCTTCTCCCCTTACCCCCATTTGGATTTTGTAACTCTCAATTTGAAATATAAATGTCAGTAACCAGATCTATCTTTTTTTTTTTTTTGGTCCATTGATTGATGGCGTGGTGATTTAAAATGGACATCTCTCCTCTTGGAAGACCCAAATTCAAATCATATTGTTTGCAGGACTGAAAATTAGTGTGCACAACGTTTTTTTACTAGTTTTCATGGTCTTGTTCACAGTCCATTATGTGTCCATGTTAACCCAAACTTTCATGGTGCGAGTAGCTAGTGATTTGACCTACTATATGACAAAAACTTTGTAACATCCCATCCCCCACATGACTTTGCATTTTTATCATAGAAAAATTACTATTTAAGGACTTTATAAATTGATACTTCTAAAGACATTTTTGCTAGATAGAAAGTCTTGCTATTCAAATTCTAAGTATAATATATACATACACAAACAAAATTCCATACATCTAGATTCGTTTTAAGAGATCTTCTTGAACAAATAATTTTTCACAAATAATGTGCATCACATGTTGTTCCTCCACTTTTGCAAAT
The DNA here is from genome assembly GCA_030737835.1 of Acorus gramineus. Lineage (NCBI taxonomy): Eukaryota > Viridiplantae > Streptophyta > Magnoliopsida > Acorales > Acoraceae > Acorus > Acorus gramineus. Next base: position 5,753,637 of record CM060850.1, read on the forward strand.
GTTCAAAAAGTTTAGCAATTGGATACATCTCGCATCTATCAACCAAAATTTTTTTATTCCTAAGCTGTATATTTAGTATTTTCACGACCCGAGTAGCTGCTTAGTTTAATGGTTTACAATGTTTTTCATAATTTAAAAACTAACACTAATTGTTGTCGCCTCTTCGCATAAGACAATTTTTGCATGTTTTTCTTACACTAAATGATCATAAAAAATAATCTAATTGTCATTATAGTTTTATCAAACTTATCTTATATCATTTATGAATTAAAATTTATCACACCGATTGAAACACTTGAATATTTGGTATACATGAGCTTTGTGACTATGGATGTTCCATGGTATTGAGAATTAAGATGCTATTATAACTACTCCCACTTTTTAGCCTAATTTCTTGCTGTAAAATATATAATTGTATTTGAAAGGTATACATAATTCATATATATTTATTTGAAATACTTGTATTAGAGTGAAAAATAGAACTAAGATTATGATTGATGAGAAATGTATCATGAGATTTAGAGTAGCAGAGTCATTCACATGAATTTAATGGTGTCCGTGACATGTTAGGCAGACTTGCAAATGAGGACAACTGGACAAATGGAATGGATTGATAGGTATATACTAGATAAAGATTCATCTCACTCACACTTCACATCCCCAGGATCATAAAATGAGCCATCTCAAGCAATTCTGGTCCTCAAATAGCAATCAAATTCCTTGTGTTTTAGGAATCTATATAGTGTTTTTTTTTTTAATTTTTCAATATTAATGGTTAGGCCAATTTGAGCTTTTTTAAAAAAAAAAAAAAAACTTCAAATAGTGATTCCCACATTGTACACCAAGAAAAAAAATAGTGATTCCCACATCTTCACATCTCATATTCTCTGTCTTTCCATTCTAATCCCACCCAAAGTTTTAGTTGAGGGGACCCAAAGAATCACAGCTTTCTTTTTATAGTGGAAGTAAAAGAAATATAAAGTGAGTACCCTAATTGGGGGGTCAACTAATTAGGCACTTTATAGAGTACTCATTATGTTATTATTTTGATATTATTAGCTTTGGATCTAGGGAAATATTCTATGTTATATTTTTGTTTTGCATCTGTCCATGTGTTTTGGTAGCTGTTAGGGTCTGAATGATAGTTTGTTATGTTTTTTTTTATTAAAAAAAGAAAAGAAAAGTTGATGGTTCAACGAGAAAAAAAAAAGTTGATAGGACCACTCTTCTTCCAACAATCACACTAAAAAATCCCTAAATTTATTTGGAGGTTATATATGTTTAAATATAAAAAAAAATCTATCAAAATATATATGATATCAAACAAAAGGTATATGTATCATTTTTCAAAATCAACCAATGAATCTGCATTTAGGAGTTGAATTTGGTTTTAATCTTGTCTCATTAATATTTCTCATTTTCTTCATGAAAAATGAACAAAAACCTCCACTTTTTTTAATATTACACATATAAATTCATTGCTTAAAGTATGATTTGATTATTTTTTGGTAAAGCTATTACACAATATCAAACATGTCTGTGTTACAGTGCTTTGTATGTATGGATGATTGTATATGAGGTGTATTAGGTGCTCTGTTGACTGCTTAAACTTTCATGGGTTTGGCCCTATAGGTGATTATATATCATGTTGATTGTATGAGACATGTGATGTGCACACGCTAAGGTTTTGGGCGTGAGCCCTCACAGTTGGTACCAGGGCATAGGTGACGTGCATGCGCAGAGGTTCTCAACGCAAGCTGTCACAATTGTTATTAGAGGGGTGACGTGCACGTGCCTGGTTTTTGGGCACGGGCCGTTATAATTGGTATCAGAGTTTCGATGATGTGCACGCGCCGGGGTTCTGAGCGCAGGCAGTCATACAATCATTTTTCTTTATTTATTAAGTGAATATTACACATATTGCCTTACATTTCGTTTCCTTGATGTGTAGTTGAATCTCATCAACAAACTGCTGGTTAGAGTTTAGAGTACTAATCCAATGACCCACACCAATAAGATGTGTCATCCCATCATTTTTTAGAATGATCAGTATTATCATTATGCAATTGATTTGCATTATTTTGGATCACCAAATTAGTTAGATTTTGGTTATTATTTTTACAAGCCCAATAAAAGTTAAACCCAAGATCTCTCTGTCAAAAAAGTGATTTGATAGCAACAATTTTTGCAAGTTGTATAAATACTAATAATTAGCATGAAAATAACAATGAGACTTTATTGCCGATGTCGCTATGATTAAATCGTTTTCAAGTGTTTGAAGCACTAACTAAATATTGTGTTCATCTAGTAACTTTGAGATCTTGTCAAAATCAACATAGGATTTGTTCTTTGCATAAATTGATGGCTTTGAATTCCACATAATTTTCTTAAGGCACGGTTATCCCCACCATCTCTTTTTTGTTACCCCACCCATAAAAAAAATTAACTTTTTTTTTTTATGAGGTAATAGAAAACAAGAGATGGGAGAAAGATAGGTCAGGGAGGGGATGGGCAAACCAGGTTTATGATGTCTTACGGACAGAGGAGACCGGAGAAGGGGAGGGGGGAGAGAGAGAGAGAGAGGTTGGGGAGGGCGGCATGAGGAGGTTGGGGAGGGGACGGGGAGAGAAACAAAAGGCCATGAGAGGGAGGAAGGAATAGTCGAAAGAGAGAGAAATTAAGAGGGTGGATATAGGGTGACGGAGAATGAATATACATGTGTGTGTGTGTGAAGTGAAATGACCAATTTACAGACCAAAATGCATATCACACATATTTTTATTTTTATTTGAAATAGTAGACATCATCTAACGATACATGTTTTAATAAAAATATTTATCATTCTATTTCGTATTGAATGAATCTATTTTTATTAAGTGTAAGAAAAAAATTAACGAGTTATATGCATCTCGTCTAAGGAGATATATATTTCATTTTATGACTAACGAAGTATATAAGATTATATTTGTGACTGAAAAAAGAACTGTGTGAAACAATGCACCTTTTTTTTTTTTTGTTACTACCCCTACTTTATCGGATCTTTACCCAAAAGGAGGCTTTTAAAGATCAAATTATTTCCCTTTCATTGACGAAATGTGTCCAGTACATGATAAACTTAAAGTGCAAAAAGACTACCAAAAAAAAAAACAGAAGAGAATCTTTGCAATACCCCACTAATGACTCAAGCTAATCTTTAGTAGTGATATCCATTTGGTGTTAGTGTTGGGCCCATTTTGAATGACCCATTCTTTTGGTTGACCAAAAATTGAGTATTCCTTTTTCCCTTCCCAACACTTTAGTCTCACATCGGTTAAAACCACTTCATTGTTTCACCTTATACATAGAGTCAAACCATTCCATTGTTGAGACTTGTTGGACCAAACCCCTACGCGCGCGCACACGAGGCCCAACCCATCAACCCGTGGGTTTGGATTTCTGGTGGAAAAACTAGTTAACCGGGCGTGCGCGCTCGCACGTCGCGCCTGCACACGAGCTGGCCTGGCCGGGCTGGGTTGCGGGTCACACTTGGGCGCGCGTGCAGGGGGGGGTGCAAATCCCTTTCCTCAGGCTCGGGCTTGGCCCGTATGCGTGCGCATGGGGGGTTTCTTTTTGTCTCTCGCAGCGATCCTTGTTCTCTGATCTGAGCGTCTGAAAGGATTGCGGCTGTTCACTGTGGTCTCCTCTCCTCGTAGCTCGCACCCCGAGGAGACATAATCCTGGTGGTCGTATCTCTCAGTGGTAGTAGCTGTTCATCCCTGTGCGTGAGGGGGCCTTATTCACCGAGGACAGAACGTCTCTGCTCGCTTCTATCAAAACTAATATGTTTTTCTAATCCTCTGTTCTTTATTTGCTGTGTTTTCATATTGGTTTGAATCTGTAGCCTTACTAGATTCTTTGCATTGCCCTGATTCTGATAAAGTTTTTTTAACATTTAGATCCCTGGTGAAAGTCTAAAACAATTGGAGGAGAATACATATAAAAATTCATATAGACCAAAGTGACAAGGGTTTATAGCTCATTAAATTATAATATAACAAAATATAGGGGAAGTGACACAGCTACATTCTCACAAATTGTTCTCGTTGATGCAGTCAAGTTTGTTGGCTTCCAGGGGGGTGTATCTTCACATCAAGATATAGGGTTCTGATGTTGGGGGTGATTAGTGCAGATACCACTTCTGCCACTTCTTGTTTTCTTCCCTATCCTATGTTGCTTCTTTTTATCATTTTTCATCATTGTATCTTTGTTTTATTCTTATTTCAGACTTTGTATTGGATATCTCTAATAGAAATCATGATAGCCTGTCAATCTTTTTCCACGAAAAAAAAAAAAAAGAAGAAGAAGAGAGTTTATAACGCCTCTACCATTGGAGAAGGTGAGAAATAGAAACTCTACATTCCCTTAACATTTGGTTTTTTTATTTTTTTAAGGAATACATGTAATGAAAAATATCTTTTCTTAAAAACATAATACATAATAAATTATAAATACTCATTTACAAAAAGAAGAAATCAATGTTTCAATGTAACAGCTCTCCTAAGAAAAAATCAATGTTTTAATGTAACAGCTCTCCTAAGAAAAAATCAATGTTTCAATGTAACAGCTCTCCTACTAAAGGGAATCCACCAACAAATGCTCACTTTGTCGTCACATCTTCAAAAGCATAACCATCCTCCTTCCTGGCTCTCTATATCACTAAAATCAGTCCCCCCCAATGTAACCTCACAACCTCAGTTTTTGAAAAGGGACAGAAGAAGAGAGAGACCGATTTACATATATACTCTCAATATCTCATGGGGTCCAAAAATATGTACCACATATTTATTTATTTTTTGAAAAAGGTAGACATACGCCACCAATCACTTTCATTACGAAAAGATTAGTAAAGGTTTGAATTGGAGGTGAGAGAAATAGAGAATGACATGGATGCATACAAAGTAGCGAAAATACAATGAAAACAAAATGTACACCGCCCGACGGGGGTAGACTAGGCATTTACCCCGCCATCAACCAACAAGACACTGTCCGAACCACCTATGTAAGGACTTCAATGGAGCCGCCGCGAAAGAGCGCTCCCCTGCACCCCGGCCAACTCGCGCGCCCAAACCTTAAATATGTACCACATTTAATAGCATCTCCAATCACACTCCCTAAATATTCCCTACATTTAAGAGCCAAAAAATATAGGAGACCATTTAGGGAGTGTATTCTCCAACCGTGCTTCCTCAATGACTCCCTACATAATTTTTTATTAATAAAATGTGATATGTAATCCATTGGGGGTCCACCAAAAAAGTTGTTGGGAGCATTTAATTCATAAAGTGAAGTGAGCCCACGTAATAGAAAGCCGAGTTTCACTCCTAAATGTGTGGAGACTTCCTTACCAGAAAAATCTTAATGTCAAATGTAAGGAGCCGAGGAGCCCTTTTTTTTTTTTTTTTACTCTCTCCCCAAATATAACCTAAGATCCTTTTAACTCCGGTAGCATTAGAGATGTTGTAATACATTTATCCTTGGTAGATAAAATAAAGATGAGATGTCATGAGAACCACTTTTCAATACACCCACCGCAGGCCTTAGGTGAAGAGTAACCTAACATTAGTTGAAATTCTCATGCATTAGCTAAATTGATGCATTTATTCCCACCACATTTTTTATGGTCCCCACCCCGGGCTGAGTGTAACATTTTTTCAAAAAAAAATTATTTGTTTAGCAAAGGGGTCGGAAACGGGCCGGGCCGGGCCGTTGAAATGGGGCCCAGGCCCGGCCCTGGGCCTGCTTGGCCAGTGGGCCCGGGCTGGGCCAGCCCGCTGCCAAAAAACAGGGCCTAGGCCCTGCCCACAGGCCCGGGCTTGAACGGGCATCACTAGCCGAGCCTGGGTTCGGACCCAAATTCTAAACATTTTATTTCTTTTGATTTTTTAATTTTAAGTTGTTTATTTGTATATAATGTTAAAATAACACAAAATTTAAAGTATAATTTTAAAAAAATATTTATATCTATTGAATTTTTAAAATAAAAATATTAAATGAATTAATTATTTGAAAAAATAAATAACTACATGTACCTAACTAGGTTGGCATCTATATAAATGCCATTAATTTGTATAATTCAACCAGAATTCAAATAAAAATTACATGTTACTCATTTATTGGATTGTCCCCATGGGCCTACGGGCCAGGCCCGTGGCGGGCCTACGGGTCAACCCAAACAGGCCCACTTCCTATCGGCCTGCAGACCAGGCCCCAGAAGGGCTGCCCGAGCCCGGCCCGCCCTGAAAAAACGAGCCGGGCCAAGTGGGCCGGGCGTTCGGGCCACCCTTAGTTTAGCATGCATAATATTCGATAGTTACATTTAGATAATCTAGCATAAATCTGATGGTAATTCCTAAGGGGATAGGAATAATATATGTATACCTTGTACATTTTCAAAAAAATACTAATGGCAGAAAATAGTGATGACAGAATAAAAATATAACCAAACATGTACAGCTCTTCTGATAGCTATGTATTCCAGTGGGAACAGATGTTGAGTTTATTTTTATTGATTTAATATAACCAATATATCATGTATTTTATTTTCTTTATATTGTAATATTTGGGTTTTATAAATGAAATTTTTTCAAATAATCCTTACATTGGTTTAATGGTTTAGATTGGAGTGATATACAAAAAAGGTCTTGGCACACATGTTGATGTGTAGCAAATACAAATGCACATGGCTTTGCACGTGTGTAAATTGCATGTGTGAGCGCATGTCGCATTAAATGCTTATAATGTTTTAATAGTGCATTAATTTTTTACATTAATTTTAAACGTTTTGTGTTATGTATTATGTGTGTAAATTCGATTAATTAAACATCACCGTTAGATCTAAGAGATCAATCAAGAGCAGTTGATTGATGATGAGATCAAGCAGATGAAATTTAAATTCAAATTTCGAATTTAACTTTCAGACAGTTATAATTGTCTGCAATTGTTGAGAACAGTTGTGATAACTCTTGGGAACGGTTGCTAATTGGGTCTTTAAAAGGGGGATCGGATCTGTAGAAAACATATCTTTTTCTCCCTCCTTGAAAGCTCACCCAATCCTATTTTTTCAAAAACCTATTAGGTTTGCATCGATATCTGTCATAAACACAGTAACCAAAGAGAATCAGTTTTAGACTTTCGTTTTGTTGACTACAAGTCTAATAAGGCTCCGTTGTATGCGGGAGTGAGTTTACAAAAAATCCCTATAACAACTTCGTATAAAAATGAGAGCAAATATCGCCTAAAATAAGCATACTCACTACGCGCCTCGAAGTTTCAAATTATTATTTGGGTTCCATTCCTCATTTTATCAACCACCGTTTTAATTGTCTCCACCATCTATATATTATGATAATCATAACCCCACCACTACATATACATGGTTTTTCTGAACTTATAATCCCACCACCCCTACAGAGTTCTCTTCTCCTCTCCCTTCCCTCCACCCTCTTCCACCACCGCCCCACACCACACCACCGCTAACCCCCCCACCTTCTCTGTCTCCCATCCCCCTCCCCTCCTCGGCCTTCTCTCTCCCTCCACCGCCGCACACCACCACCACTGTGTACAATGTTAATTTCTATATGTACATTGTTAACTTTTCTTTCCACATGGTTAAATCTTTAAGTGTGGCATGAGGGTGATATGGTGTGGTCCCCATCTCTTCACTATTCGGTTAAAATCCATTGAATCAGATGATGGGGAAATGATCCATAAAAATTGACATCAGAAAAAAATTGAGAGATGATGTGGAGATAAAAGGGGATCACTATTCAAGAAAGAGATGTGGGTCACTAGATGATTTTTCTTAACCGTTTAATGAAAATCCATTTAATGGAATCGAGATGTAAGCATGAAACAACACAGAGAAGCATGAAACAACACAGATGTACACTATTTACACTATGTACATTGTTAAAGCTACATACACTGTTGTGTAAGGAATGAAATAGCACACTTTGTGCATCGTTAACTACACGGCGTACATTGGTAAAATTTGACTGAAACATTGAATAGGAGAAGAACATATTAACAACTGAAACATTCATAACTACACACAGAAGTAGAACCACCACATTAAACATTGATTAAAAAACATTCATAACTACACATCAACAATGTACCGTGGACCTAAGAAAAATAAGATTGTACCCTAATTAATTTCTCATTATTTTATAAAAGAATGTACTTGTACCTAAATATATATTTTAAAAAATCAAACCGTATTGCAAATGGATTGAACACATCATTTTTATTGTCCCTCGCATACAAGGGTCACAAAAAAACAACTGATTCATTGTAAATCTGCAATATCAAAACAAGCAAAACAAAACACATTTGTTCTTATAGCACATCCTTTCCCAAATCCTCCTCCATATCCACTATTCTCTCATTCAATCTTTCCTCGAACAACTATAAACAATACAAAAATAACAAATCAATACATCACATATATTCGATTGATTTCCCTCCCCCAATTTATTCAATCCAAAACTCAACAAACCACCCACACAATCACCCCCAAAAACCAACACAATTCATTCAACCTTCAAAGCTCTCCCTTCAATGGCAATACTGCCCAAACCAACTTCCCCCACTACCCTCCCCATCCCCCCTACTATGCAACCACCAAAGCAAATTCGAAAGCGAGTTCCCGTCGTCGTATCCGTTCAACCGCCGCACCTTCTCTAGCGCCGCCTCCTTATCATACACCCCCTCCAAAGCGTAAATGAACCCTTTCCACCCCTCCCCGACGCCTTCCCGATCCAAAGCCGGCATCGCCCACCTCACCAACTCCCTCGCAAACCCCACATCGGCAAACAATGCCTCCGTAATTGGCGCCAACGGAAGCAATTGTATCCCGAGCCGACACTCCCTCCATTCGGGTGGCGCGAACCACAGCCCTGCATCCCTCTTGTTCGCCCACAACACCCCTACCACCCGATTCCCCGCAACGAACTCCTCCGTATACATCCCCCGCTCCCCCTCACGCACGTGCCACCACATCCTTGCAGCCTCGATTTCAAACGCGGCGAGCGTCGCCCCGACCGATGCAAGGTGCGCATCACCGAATGCGAGCCCCATAAGCGCGGCGGAGTAGTATGCGTTCACCGCCTCGCTCGTGCTCTCCTGGTTCCGTCCGTCCGCGAATTCCGTCAGCCCGCCCGCCCACGAGTGCAGCTTCCACGCGTCGAAGCACCGCAGCTTCGTGTACGTCGAACGCCTCCCGAGTGACATGAAATCCGCCACTAAAGCATAACATTGGGGCCTGTACGCGCGCGCCCATGCCGGGTCGAGCTTCACAAGGACGGCGATCGCATACGCAAAGTATCCCAGGTGGTAATGGTGGTCGTTGTATATCCCGAACCCAAAGTCTGCACCGGAGTCTGACAGACCCGCCTTTGTCACGAGCCCTCCCCACTTCGGGTCGTAGAGGAACCCGTTCGATGGAAAGGACCCGTCGAGCCATGGCGTGATCGAGTCACGGAGGAAGTGATGGACCGCGGGAATCAATTCGGGTTTGCGGACCTCCTCCGCGATGAGCGCGAGCCGCGCCGCGCGTGCTATCGCCTTGCCATAGAAGTACGAGGAGCTCGTTGTGATCGGGGCGAGGGTCTTGACGTCGTTGACGAGCGCGGAAGAGATTTCGTCAAACGCCTCCTCTCCAATCCCCCTGTAAGTAAATCTATTAATTATCACAGAAAATCTGTGTTCGCTTTGAATCTGTATTTAAAAAATAAAAAATATCCCATATCCGTAGTACAAATATGGATATCAAACCGTATCATGTTTAAAAAAATATATATACATAAGCGTATAATAAGGTTCTATGATAACATAATATATATCCGTGAGGTTCTACAAAAAGACATGGATACTAATGTATCTAATCAGTAATCAATCCATGGACAGGCTTACCTGTAAGAGTGCCAGGTGACCGACAAAGGATCGGTCTTGAGCACCCAATTGTCCCCGACGACGCCGACGAGCGGACCGTCGATGCTCTCATACCGGAACCCATCGATCACCGTCAAATCCCTGCCGTCCGACGCGCAGAGCATCTTCAGATGGAGCGGATGCGCGAGCATGAGGAGGTCCCCCCCAGACCACCCCCTCGTCTCCCACTTGTACTCCACACAGAACGTCCGGTGATACACCGCCTCGCCCGAGACAGGGTAACACGACCCGAACCGATCGAGCACCGCCTCACAATCGCCGTCCGATGAAGGCAGAGCTGCGAATCGGACGGTCCCGGCGAACCCATCTTGGGATTCGAGTGAGGAGACGTTCGGCGACGAGAGGCGGAGAGGGGAGGAGGCGTAGCAGAGCCAGGTCTGGCCGTTGTTGAGGAGGAGCTTGTGCTTGGTCTGTGCGTCGTTGGATTGATGGTTGAGGACGGCGTGGACGGTGGAGATGGAGAGTTTGGTGGATTGGGTCGAGAGGGTGACGTAGGGGCTGCCGCGGGTGAGATAGAAGCGGAGGGAGGGGGGGATGTCGAGGGTTAGGGAGAGGTCGTCGAAGGAGGAGATGGTGTGGGTTTGGGGACCTTTGGATTGGGATTGGAGGGTTGAGATTGAGAGGTCTGGGGTGGGGATTTGGTAGAGGAAGTTTGGGGTGGATTGAATGGAAGGGTAGGAGATGGAGAGGGAATTGGAGGTGGATTTGATGAGGTAGGGGTGGATGTATTCAGGTTGGTCACCATTTTTGAGGGAGAGGTTTTGGAAGAAGGAGTTGGTGGGGAGAGGGGAGGGGAGGAGGGAGGGGGAGAAGAAGGGGGTGGGGTTGGGAAGGACTGTGGAGGTTGAGGTGGGGAAGAGGTATGGGGTGGTGGTGGGAGGTGGTGGAGGAGGCATTGGTGGTGGTGGTGGTGGTGGAGATGGGAAGGGGGGTTTGGGTTTGGGGGGTTTGGTTTTTAGGGTTTGTTTTATGATTAGGGTTGTGATCCTTGTGATCCTCCTCTTGAGTTTCTTGATCATGTTTTTTTTGTTTTGGTTCCTTATTTATTGGGGTTTGGGTGTGGGTTTTTTTGTTATTTTTAATTTGACTTTGACTTTTTTTTTTTTTTTTTTTTTTTTGAAGAACAATTTGATTGGGTTATATTTTACTGATTTATAATCAGATTGTTAAATTTTCACCAAAAGAATTTTAGATAATCAAATTATTCAAATTTTGGATGATTGAGACTGTGTTTTAGTTATTGATGATGAAGAGATGGGGATTTAAGGTCCTTAACCATTCACTCTCTTTGATAACTGGATTAATTTATCAAATTCATGAAAATAGATGCTTAATATATATACAATTATATCATTGTTTATGCATTCATGAAAATTAACAATGATAATAACAGTGACAATAGGATGAGTGATAAAATCTTCAATCAAATATGTTTTAGTGGATGAAGTTCTAGTGGGTTCCAACGAAGGAAAAAACAATCATTGAATTATGAGTTGGTTGAAATGTTGAACCATGCACTTGTAATGGAGTTGTTTATTGATGGTGAAAGGTGTGATGATGAAATAAGACAAACTAAAATGAACCTTATCTTGGAACTTCATTTCATCTACTGACGATGCAAGGAAATCACATACCAGTGGGTGATGATTTAATTGGCTTCTTCCTGGAAAGGTCTCCTCATTTCAAGCTATTGATTGCATAAGATATTTGGTGTGTGAGTTCTTAATGGAGAAGGAATGGATGGAGTGGATACTGAGTCATGGAGGATGATGAGACTTCAAGGTCAAGACAAATATATATATAGATTGGAAAGTGTGAATCAAAGAGATGCCTGTCTTGCAATACCTGTTGGGATTGCCTAGATGCCAAGCAAGGAAGATGAGAGTCATCAAATTTTTAAGCTACAGAATATACTTGTGATGGTTAGCTAAATTTCAAATGAGGTGTCCAAATTAAGAAAACTCTAGAGAAAGAGTTAACCTTGGTCTACTGAACTGCATTTTTTATTAAAAATAATAAAGTACGTAATCACATGAATGGAATGCATATATTGCTTTTTTATGTTTCTCGTAATAGAATAAATATTGGAATATGATGCAATTTCATTTACTATGTTAGAGACTACAAAAAAAGATTAAATGAAATCAGTATACTTGTGACGAGTAGCTAAATTTTCAAATGGGACATTAAAAATCAACAAAATAATTCAAAATTGTGCATATGCACATAAAATTAGTACATGCCGTTTTATGTGTGTGTATGTGTATATATATGTAATTATAGTAAATTTATATGCACTTTGAACTAATGTATATACGCAGTTTCCTATGTATATATAACATGGGTGGGGAAAAAAGGATGATTTTTTCTGTCGCAGATTAGAACATAATCTCAACCCATTTTACAAAGTTAGAGTCTCATACATATCATTAGCCACCACCTGCACTCATTGTAACAAAGTATATACCTCTTTAGAAATTTTTTGCACATTTGATTTTATAATTATGTAGAGGAAAAATCCCGCATGAATTTTAGGCACGACATGTGTCATTCATAAATAGGTTAACAGGTAGCGAGATCCGCCTAAATGACCTGAAGAAGACTAGACCGGCACCGCGAGCGGAGGTGCCCATACAACCTTCCGCGGAGAGGACAAAGACCAAGCAAGAAATGCCAGTGACTTTACTCCACTGTACAAAACCTGTATATTTCAAGGCATGTAACATTCTAACAAACATACAAGACTGGAAACCTATCAAACAACCAGTGTATTTCCAACCTAGGTAATCACTTGTTCTGCAATACTGTTATCACCTACGGAACAAATCAATGGGTAAAAACATTACTAGCAATGTTTTGGGGAGATAATAGGTCTTACAAAGAGGGATTGCAGGATAACCTTAATAAAACTCAACAAGGATTTTGGGGGGAAGGGGGGGGGGAAGGGAAGAGATGGACAATAAAGATTTTTTAAACATAACTACTACCAGAAGGATGAATCGACAAGAAAAAAAAACATTCAGATGGTGGTCAATGGTGGAACTAAAGTTTATTGTCTCGTGTCCATACCAGTCTCATCAGTTATTGAATGCCTAAATCGTAGATCAAAATCAACCATTGTTTTCCATTGGTAAATAAAAAATTTCTTCTATGAGGAAACTTAACAATCCAATCTTTCATCAAAGAGATCATACTTTCAACCAATCAAGGGTAGTCTCAATGAAGAGGATTTATTCCGCTGACAAATGATGGTCGCTGCAATTTCACATGCATTGCCCTTTCGCATGCAAAAATGGATTTGAAAACCATCAAAAACATTGGAAACATGCTTCCAGCAATAGGAGAGTACTAATTTTTCCAAACTTGAAGGCATAAAAATTAACAGAGACAACCTCTTTAAATTGCGGTTTTGATGAGCTAGAAAAGTATAGGTCCATGTCTACTAATGGGGGTGGCTATCCACTCAAATGGAGAAAAAAATGCAATATTTACCTTTTATCTAGGTACATGATGAGTAAGAGAATTGCAGTTTTGATGAGCTAGAAAAGTATAGTCTTCTATAGTCACTAATACTTTCCAAAATTAATGACTATAGAAGACAACATTAATAGTGAAATTTAAAAAGAGCAAGAGAACAGCATACGTGGTTAGCTCACTCAAGAGTGCTACATCTCTTAACACATTTTGCCAGAGACACCCATAATCTCATCTGTCATGAAAAGGTAGAACTGATATCAACAAGGAAAAAAGAAACACTTGGTTCTCCCATTGAATCACATAAAAGCATACACTTGATTACTAATGTTGACAGAGATCATAAATATATAATGTGCATCAAATAATGGAAAAGTTTTTTCCATTCCCTAGTATCCAACTATTATAAGTTTATAGCAGAGAAAAGCTTGATTGACAGGTATTCGAAGGAAACGGATGTGAAAAGAAATGACCTCAGTTTTAGGCTCTGGACTTCAATGAGAGGCCAGTCTCAACTTTCTTGATTTCAAAAATCAGCATCCTCCACATCTTGAGCACAAACATTTCTGCTTCATCATCCAATATGGATTGGAGTAGTTCAAGCATTTGAAATGCTTTAAGATGCTCTTTTGTACTGGTGACAATATAATCCACCAATGTGGGCTCCTCCTCTCCCAAAAACTCTGTAATCTTCTTTGAAATCCATGGCTTCATCCTCTCATGCAATTCATGCTGCGAAGATTAAAAAATTGCCAAATAAATCATTAACAGCATAACTATAAAATATACACAGATTGCTCAAAACACCATTCCAATAAGCAGATAAGTAAAACATTCGAATTCAGGTCAATTTTACAGCAATCAAGATATAATTGGAGAGAACAACCACTGACCAATTCAAGCCTCTCAACCATAGCTCTATTTCACATTCATTTTGATAAGAGAAATTTGTGCTCTTAAATCAAAGCAACTCAAAATACTTTAAATGGTACTTATTGATCTTGTCATTGATTAACAACAAATTGCCTATTCACGGTAACAATCATCAAGCACCAACGTAAAAATAAATGAATAGAAGGAAAAAGAGTTGGAAAATGGCAGCTTTCTCACCTCATCATATACGGCCCAGTTAATTTCATATGAAAACAACTCCTCTTTAGTCTTAGGGATCATGTCTATTAGCTGTTTTGCATCCAGAAGCTTCTTACTTTCATTTGTCTTCAGTTTATCTGAACCACGTTCTCGATCCTTGTCCCTATCTAGGGCCTTATCATGTGCCCTATCCCGACTATCATCTCTAGCCCGTGAGACCTCATCATCGTTTCGATCGCGCTCTCTGTGGTTGGAGCGCTTGCTTCTTTCCCTCTCTGACTCACTTTTTTCTTCTTTTGGGTTTCCACTGGAGATACGCTTTGCAAATTCTGCAGCCGCGGCAAGATGTGGTAGGGCCCCAGAAACAGGTGTTTGGACTGCCTGTATTTCTTCGGTAGAATAATCAATAGGAACCAGAGGCCTCATTTTTTTCTCCTTCTCCAAATCCTCATCATCCTCTTCATGGAAAACAGAAGGTACAGTTGTTCGTTTTCCTGATCCAACAAGACCAAACCCTAGCTTTCTAGCGGGAGCATTGCTGTTATTTTGCCTCATATCTGGTACACCAAGTGAATTTACTATTGAGTCATCAGTTACACCATTACTGGCACCTGCATCACCTATATAGAAAAATCAATGCCACATCAACCAATCATAATAATTTGACATATGCACTCTGGCAAGCCACATGTACAATAGACCAACTGAAAGTCTGAAACACGACACTGAAGGGTCTTAAAAAATATTGTATCATCAAATAATGGATAGAAAGAAACTATAAAAAAAGGCAATAAGAAAAAGAAGAGACTTGCCTGGATGATCACCAGAACCAGGATCACTCTCACAAACCTGGACTGTAGCATTTTGTCCACCTTCAACACTGATTCCATCTTCTTCCATCATATTCTTTTCATCCTCATTGATTGCTTGCAAAAATTCAGCGTCAGTTTCATGCTTTCTATGCTGCTGTTCTTCAAGGGCTCTCTTCTTAGCCTCAGCAATTTCCTCATCCTCCCTCAATCTATCCCTCTGATCGTCATCTTTCTCTCGTAATCTCTTTTTCTTCTTCTCTTCATGCATGCTACTCCTCCGCCTGCGCTTCTTTATATTTTCATCATCACTTTCATATTCCTGATCCATGATTTCCCTCCGACGTTCACGTTCTCTATCCTTCTCCTTGTCCTTCTCATGCTGCCTGAGGTACTCCTTGTCCCTCTCCCTAGCTTCCCACTCTCTGAGACGCTCTTTGTACAAGCGCTCTGCCTCACGGATTTTCAATTCCCGGTCTCTCTCCCTCCTCAATCTTTCCCTTTCCTGCTCACGCTCAAATCTCTCCAACTCCCGCTCTTTCTCTCGTTTCAGATCACGTTCCCTATCTCTGTTTCTCCTATCTTCATATCTTCTACTCTTGTCAGATGAGCTTATCTCAGATTTGTCGTGTTCGGCGGACAATCTGTTCTCGCTGGTAGTTTCATCATCATTTTTATCCTCAGCTGCTTCTGCAATAAGAGTAGAAGCTTATTAACCCACAAAAACAAATAACAAGAAAGCCTTTATCAAGGATGTCTACTTATTGGACACGTTCGGTTCCATTAGCTCACCACTTTTCAGGATATCCACATCTGAATCCCCATCCTTTGATTTGACAGGAAATTCGGACTTTGGCTTAGCAGACGAATCCATATGAGCTGGTGGAGGTGGTGGAGGGGGCAGAGGTTTAGTCTTCAGTCTCTCTTCTATCATATTTGTGAGCTTCTCCAAAGCATCTTTATCGGCTTCTCTATCATCATCAGTGATGATACCAAGTTTCTGGGCGGCATCTTGATTTTCTTTATCCCCAGCACTATCTTCATCTTTTTTTGAATCTGCCGAAGCAGTTTTTGTGGCTTCTTCCTTTTCAACAGCTGTTGCATTGTCAGTCTCTTTTAATGTGCCCTCTGCTTCAGTATCTTTAAGTTTTTCTCTTTCTTTTTTCTTTTCAACATAGCGTTCAAGGTATTCCCTTGTAGCTTGAGTAACATTCAGCTGTAGATGTATAAAATTTAGCCAGCAATTATTCATAAATATTAAGCAACATATGATGGCACAGGACAATTTTGTGTTATGAAAACAGGCATATTAGTGATAATGTAAGATGGTAGTATTAGTATATTATTGGAAATGCCTTTTACTGTAAAATTTAATCTCGGATGTCAAAAAAATGCATAGATAACAATGAATTAAAAACCAATCAATCAGGCAATGTCCATATAAACCAACTCGTCAATCACTTTAACATATACTGATTAAAAACATTTACTACAACCCTTGCATACATACCAGCCACTATGTATAGATGCTTGGTTAGTAACACAAAAAAACAAAAAAAGTGAGTGCAATAGAACTGCCTTCTGGATCATGCCAAAACTGTCAACTGTTTACAAGGTCTATCTATTCCAGGACTTATAGCCTCCAAGTCAAAAACTATATATTTTTTACACAAAAATACCTAAGCTGAAAATGGATAACATTGAGCTCATAAATATACATTACCATAGTTAAAAGTGTGGCCGCAAGCACCGGCATGCACCCCTAGGCACACACTGCATGCCACATGCACTGCTTGTGGCATGCGCCACAAGTGTTGGAAAAAACACATGCTGCAATGTGGAAGATTGGAAGCCTTTAGGCGTTCGATCTCCATTCGAACAGATCCTTTCCACACTTTAGTTCGATCCTAGACCATCCATATCCTTCGTGGTGACCTTCGTCTTCCCATCTTATCCTTCACCAACACTACCCTTATTGTCTCATCCCCGGCATTCTCACCATCTCACCACCTCCCTACACTTACCTACACAACACACCACAACAGGGATCAAACACTCTTCTACATTTGTGACTCATTCTTTCCTCCACCATCACCCCAATGCAATCAATGTCTTCTCTTTTCTTGCACCATCACCATTAAGTATTTCTAATATTTTATTATTAAATAAAAAAAGTTTCATGGTCGATTAAGAAAATTATTATGGGTATAAATTTAAGGATGTGATGAATATGTTTCATGAAGGATATCTTAGAACAAAAAAGCCATGGAAGAGATGTAGAAATGGTTTAGAAAGCGAAGGAAAAGGATTGAGACAAGCAATAAGGATAAATTTCAAGAACTAATTCCTCACGTGATTTGTTAGAACATTTGGTTGGCTTGTAACGAAATTTTTTTCAAAAAAAGAAGTCGGGGAAATAATTGGGTTTCTATCATCACATCTCTTAGCCCCCATTTGTTAGCTGAATATCCCCAGATAAGATAACATCTGGAATAAGTCGGAATAAGCAATTTGGGTTGTTTGGATGCCCAGGATACCCAGTGATAAGTTATGCCGTCCAACCTTGCATAGGTATTCATTGCATGAGATGGAATGGGATTTATGCCAAGTTATTCAGAGCATTAGAATATGTGGGACCCACCAATTGACTGTTGTTTTCCTCGACTGCTCACCCACCCCATGCATCCCATCCCCATCCCCTTTTTTGAAAAACCAGGCATCCCGTGAAGAATCTCTGCCACTCCTCAAAAAGCTCCACCAATTGTGCTCATCCATGGCTGCCTAATCATCTGAACCTCACCAAATCTTCTTTGACTCAAGCCATCAAACTATCCACGTGAGTTATGGTGATCTTTGCGCATGGAAGATTTTTCAAAAATAAATATGCATTTTAGTTATACATATATTATTTGAACTATTGTTTTTATAGATTTTAAAAATATCATCCAACAAACTATCCACATATTATTTATACATCAATTCATTATCTCCCAAACAACCCACTGCTTATTCTTACGTTTTCCAGCAAGAATAACTGCATACTTTAACCAAACATAAAATCACCTATTCCAACACCATCCCCAATTATGCTGAAATAATTCTATACCCAAGCATAAATCCAATTCTACATCCAAACGGGGGCTTAGAGCTTGGATAACTGATCCTTCTTGGAGAGGAATTACCATTGAGTATCATAGGAGGTGGGAGGAGCGAACCATAATCATGTAATTGGGTTTGGAATTTGTGAAGGGGTCCATCCCAGATTTTTCTTTTTGGCTTTTATTGTTTTCTTTCATTAATTTCATGTATTTTCTCGGTTTGCTTCGCTTTGACTTTTCGAAGGAGTTCCCGATCTCAATCATTCGAGGGTCATAAGAAAATGGCATTTCAGTAAATACAAATGGTTTGTCACCCGCGATGTACCTTATCAAACTGCTAAAAAGCATTTCGGGAATGGATACTCCCACTAACCTGACCGTATCCACCGCTCTATTGATCCCACAGTCTACATTTTATGCTAATCATAAACCTACCCCTATATATATACAAATTTTCTGAATTTTTTATCGCACCACTCCCATAGATTTCTCTTTTCTTTCCCTCCACTTCTCCCTCCTACGCCATCACCACACACAACCAACTCCTTCCCCACACACCACCTTCTGTCCCTCCCCTCTCCTCCCCGCCGCACACCAAATTCTCTCCCTCTCCTCCCCGCCACACACCACATTCTCTCTCTCCCCTCTCCTTTCTTCCTCCCCGGCCTTCTCCACCTCTTCAGCTGCCTCCACCTCCTCCTCCGCGGCCGCCGGCGCTCTCCCCGCCGATGCAAGGGTTTTGTTTTGGTTAGGTTAGTAGGGATGGAATTTTGATGTAAATTCATGGTGGGAATAAATGTTTTGATAACAACAAGAACATGGGTTTCTAGTTTTTCTTTAGGTGGTTGATTTGATCATCCAAATGGTGGAGATAAACGCACCCAAACGTTTCAGGTGGTTATCAATTTATTTTTCAAACAGTTTTGTACGTCTAACTAGTTCCATTCTCCAAAGATAGCTTCAGCGTAAAAGAACTTATATAAGTGCTTCATAAATGTTTCCAAACAAACCCAAGCAGAATAGTTTTATGATGCCCAATGTGCACGTCACAGAGTTGGTGAATGTAATTCATGAGTGAAAGTTCCCAAATTCAATATCTAAATGAAATAAAACAAATGTTTGAAAAAATTTATGCGTCATGTGGATAACATGATTGATAATTTGATGCAGCTATGTTAGGAATCTAGAAATATATATAATATTTAAAGATGATTACAATAAATATCATAATTCTTAATTTTTGTTGTAAAAGCAATAACAAAGGGTAAGCTTGGATGTCTAATAAAAATAAATGCCACCAATTTACTAAATAAGTTGTGCACACATCAGCACTCTGCTATCTTGAAGATGGATGAAATAAATATAACCACTATAAAGGTCATAAAACATAGTATCTCTCACTGTGAATACATTATTCTGATCCCTGTCATTTCCCTTTTGAGCATTTTAGTAACCTCCATGCATTGTAACACCTGATAACTAGCGTCTTTACATTCAATACACTGACTATATACAAAAAAAAAATACAGAAGCTTTGAAACTGAGAAGTTCTCGTCTTCTTTTTTTCTTTTTTGAGAAGTGATAAAAATAAATTACTTCGAATAACAAAGGGTATACCCACACACGTACATTTATATATTTAAATACGCACATAATAATGCCCAATACACCAAAGTTGAGGCTACGATCTAATACACCTAATGCTCTCCTGTCTGAACCTCAGCCCTAGTATAAATTGCTTTATAGATTATTCTTAGCACACCAGGGTTGGAAAAAGGCTGCCACAACTCAACTCAACCTCCCACACCCAACCCCCTTAAAAAAAACAAAAAAAGGAAAAAAGTGGGGAAAAAAAACCTCAATGACTCCCCTTCCACCATCTTAAACAATTGTATCAACCAGACATGTGAATTCATTGCATTTCCGTTTTCAACTCCATTTTGTAATCTCATTTCCATGCAAGCAAACAAAGGGTTAGGTAGGGATCAGACTGCCCAAATATGATAAATAGTTGGGGGATTTCATTTGTATGGAATGAGTTTCTCTTCCAAGGGAAACACATCCATATCAAAAATATTTGAGTGGCTATTACAAATTCATTACAGAATTGGACAAGGGTGCTTGTCAGTGAACAGTTGGTTAGCTCTATTATGGATTCAGGAACGGGTGGTAATAATCTTGTGATGTTGTAAAAAGTGGTGTAAAGGGGCTTGTTTTGTGTAAGTATCTCTTATCTTTTGTTATTCCTTTTTTTCTTTCGCCTTTGTGGTTTTTTTGTCCAGTGATGTCTCATCTCCTTTGTTCGAGGGGCATTATAACAATAAAGCCCCCTATCTTTCTTAAAAAAAACTACTGATCATACTGATATGGATGTTCACCACTATTTGTTTCCACCAATCCCACAAAACTATCACACATCTCCAAGTGTACTGAAGTTATTTCATATAAGGTCAAAGGAATCTACTATCCCCACTAGTAAACAATATGATCCAATAAAAATACCAATGCTGTAATATATAAGATATAATATTCCGTTGGTTATTGAATATATTAACAGCTCAAAATGCAAGAGTGGTTATCATAAATTTTACCACATTCAAGATTCATTAAATATTTAAATTCAAGGACACAAAATCTTATGTGATTATACCATACCACCAATTCCCGTCCATCCACATTAAATTTGTTCAGAAGACGCAGTGCACGAAGTACTCCCTCAGCAGATTCAAACTCACAGAATCCGAAGCTTCTTAATGATCCATCAGTGGGGTCCTGAGCACGTTTCCAACTCTTAACTGGTCCACAGAGCTTCATAAAAACAGAAATTCAGAAACTACAATAAACAAATAAATAAAAGAAAACACAGTTACTCGGTCACAAATTGATATAAGGAATTAAAATATATGCAGAAGTTACAGGATACTCCTCACCCGAAGAAGGGAAAGAAGAAACTCGTTATCAACCGTGGGAGATATCTTGCCAACATAAACTGTAGTTTGCGGCTTTTCAGCAGGTGTAATAATAGGAACAATTGGTCTGACCATAGGCGGAGCAATTGGAGGAACCCCATGAATTCCTGGAATAGGAGGACGAGACATTGGCTGGACAATACCCATAGCTGATGGTGGACGTGGAGGAAATGCAGGACGAACCATGGGTGCATATGGTGAAGGATACCGAGCAATGCCTGTAGAATAAGAAAAAATTTCTATGCAGACTTGTCAGAATAGGTTTAAAAATCAAATGTAAAGAATCCACAACTTCCGACAAAGACATTAATTCAAGGAGACGACAAAAAAGAGGAGAATGACCAAACAATGTTGCCAACAGTATAAGCACTTAAGATGAGCACAGCACAGATATGGCAACTATCGCCAGCTGAAAAGATAACCTGAAGGAACATGCAGACAAATAGCATGTAGTTCATAAATACACATGTGTAAGTTGCTTACCTTGTCACCACCATGATCACTATCTTCAAAGTTATCACATGAACATTATTGTGGAAGTTGTGTAGAGCATTCATGAGACTTGCAGCAAACCGCTCACAACATGGTGATTGGGTACATGATATGGTCGTTGACTATGGATATCCAATTTTCTAAAATATTATAAGTTGCACTTTTCAAAGTGTTACAAACATAAAAGACAGAGAAATGAGAAAAGAATAGTGGATGCACAGAAATAAATGTAACAGGAGAACATAGAAATACCTTGAAACATAAACCCAATAAGCACTCAGTTGCTAAGATGCTCTGCTGTAGTAAAACGAGAAAACATGAAGACCAAACTGATTATAAACAAAACACAGAAGTAGTTTTTTGCTAACCTACAGAAATTAGATGCATGAAACACAGGGCCCGTGCACTTGTGCTCCAATCACATACAATTATGGGGCATCAGGGTAGCAACTCGATCCAAACAAGCTAACACACCCACGAAGTTAGGAAAAAGCATTGTGTACTCAAGCACAGGCGTGTGCATAACACAAATACAACAGGTCCATGAAATGACAATACCAAAAATATCTATAAATACCCCTCAAAATGTAATATCAACTCTCTCTTTTTTTAACATGTTCAAGGATGCCAAAGATGATTTTTTTCCCCTTAATATCCCACCTCTTAAAAAACAAAAAAAAATTTGATGATAAAAAAAAAAATCAGACAACAAATTTTATACTCAGTAACATATGTGTGCCAAAAAAATCAAACAAAAAAATACATACGCATACCAAAATAGACTGTCGAAGAGAGGAATCCTTAAAGAACCGCAAGAGGGAGCCTTCCGACCTTTCTCACCATGACCAATGTAGACACTGTAGGAGAAAACATGCCAGTCATAGGTACCACGAGCATCCCTTATCTAACCAACATGACATTCTTTTCTTTCTTGATTTCTTCACATTTCCATTTCCCCCATACCCTTCCACCAATCATTCTCAATCAAACCCATTCCTTCCCTATATACCCAATTCAATTACTTTCACAATCTAAATCACATTCAACATTTCTTTAAACCCAACAAAACACATCCACATCATGAACAGAACATACACATGCCCATCAATAACATACCACAGATATCATAATCAAGAACAATCAAATCCTTAAAAAAACAACATAAAAGCAGCGAAATTTACGGAAATCAAAACCCACCAGGGGGAGGCATCTGCAACGGCTGAGACGGAGGGACCCCATATCCATTGGGCATGTGCGGGTACGGCATCGGTGCCCCATTCGGGTACATCCCGCCGGGTGCCATCATCGGGACGCCCGGAGGGTGGACACCGGCGTTTTGCCCCGGCGGGGGCGGGTAAGTGTGGCTTTGCATCGCCGTAGATGGAAAGCTAGGGTTTTGGAGGATCGGGTAGAACTGGGGGACAGCCCCGGCCGATGTTGGCGGGGCGGGCGCCGATACGGGGCGGAAGGAGGGGGCGGTGGGAGGGGGAGGGGTTATGATCGGAGGGTTAGGGTTAGGGTTAGGGTTTGGGGTGTCTGCGGCCGTGGAGGTTGTGGAGGTGGGAAGAGGCGGTTGGGGAGGGGTGACTTGGTGGATCGGAGGGGGGTTGTCGGATTCTGAGGTCTCTGGTTTGGGGGTTTTGGTTTCTGAAGAGGGAGAAGGGACCGCCATTAGAGGAGCTTTGGAGAGGTGAAAAAGATTTTATTTTTATTTTTTAGAGGCCGATGAAGGAGAGAAGTAGAGGAAATCGAACCGTTGGTTTATATAACATTGGATCTGTGATTTGTTTATATGTGCACTTAAGACAGACAAATGGAATAACTATATTAGAAATAGATAGGTAAGTATACAAATGAAATAAATAATTTTTTGGTTGTATTTTTATTTACTTTTAGGATTAAAGATATTCAAGTCTTTGTGAACATAGATAATCACATATAAGTTCTTATTAAAATTAAGGCATATGTATAAGTCCCTCAAAACTCAAAAAAACCCATATACATATCTCATTTCAACAAAAATTAATCATAACCCAATCTACCTTATTTAACTTTAATCTAAAACCATGAAATGATTGAATTATTCTTAAATTTTTAACCATTTTCAACCAATACCTCAATAGAAATGAAAATAAAGAAACATTAAAAGTCTTCCAAGGTTATTATGATCTTTGCATGGACTAATTTGTTTTTATTATTATTTATGGGGACTATAATATATACACAATTCTATGGTGATAAAATATTCTGTTAAATTTGAATAAAATTTTAACCCGGAGATGATAAATAGGTTGTTGTGAGTTTTCAAGAACTTATGTGTCTGCCCCGACTTTTACAGAGACTTATATGGGATTATCTATGTTTACAGGGATGCAGGTGTATTTAACCCTTATTTTTATTGAAAAACGTTATGTAAATAAAATACGAATAAAGTATGAATAAATATTTATAAAAAATAAAAAAATAATTTAACATATAGTACCATTTATTAAAGGTGATGGTAGTCATTTATATCAATTGAATGAATTAGATAGAGTAACACAATTTTAAAAATAATTTAAAATATAAATATCAATTTATGTTGTATCCATTTATTCATTTTAAATAAACAGTTTTCTACTCCTATTATATTCTCCTTCAATTCGTTTACCCAAACGGCCCTTATGAGTTGAAGGCCGTCCATTCCGTGTTTCTTAATGGTCCTCCGTTGCTATCACAACCGTCCATTTAAAGTTTAGGCTACTCTCAAATCATGGCATAATTATAAAATTAATATTTTAACTAATTTTAAGTTTTAATATAACCAGTTCTCTAACAAATTAAATACAAAACATGAAAAAAAAAATTAAATTAATTAGTATAATCCATGGTATCATTATAAAATATATTGTCTAGAATATCATATTTTATATGTAAGATTATAAATTAATATTAACAAGCCATGTAAAAACTATTATATATTAATTATAAACGGACATCATATATTTCATATAATAATGATTATAATTTACTATTTTTAGAAAGAGAAGTTGGTGGGATCCACGTGGGGAAGGTTTTTTTTTTTTTTTTTTGGTTGGTTGAGATTGACTGACTGATTTTGAAGGTTATTTTTAATTTTTTTGGTGGGATGTTGTTAGGAATTATTTTAGTTTATTATAAAAAAAATTCATTGAGATTAAAGGATTTGGACATCAAATTGACAAATTATTTTATTTATTTTGTTTGTAGATTTTTCTTAGAGATCTATTAACATATCTTATTTTTCGTTTCTTTTATTTTCACATATATCATACGTGGATTAATACTAATATTGCTCTATCCTTAAATGGGTACCAGAATTCAATAAGATAGGGGGTGCCAATCACACCCCAATTTTTTATTTTTGTATTAAGGAAATTGTTAGACAATTCCAATCCCAAATACAGCCCTCACCCGTTTTGATTTTTTTTTAAATGGTATATCTTTTTTATTGAGATATATATTTTTATTAGAAATAAAATATATACAACAATGAATTATATATACTCATATTTAATACATGTAAAAAAATTCTAACAAAGATACATACATATAACTAACAAAATATATGAGATTGTAAATGGATCGAGTGTAATAATGCTCAATTATAAATTTTGCAGAAGGATTATAAATATCAAATAAAAAAACATAGATTTTAACCCACAAAAATTTAAGCAGTCAATAAAACAATTATAACAAAAGCTCATATACAGTTGAAGGGTTGTGATTCCTTCGACTAATAGAGGACTAGAGGTGCGACGGAGCTCCTCCTATGAGTAGTGATCTGAGCTAGCCTGTAGTGAACGAACTTGCACTAAAAAATCCAACGACACCGATGTGGTGCTGACCAAGAGAACTCTGACACTCAAGTCAGTAGTGAATTTGGGTGGTTGTTGAATGAAAACAATGATACGATAGATTAGGGTTGCATTCCTCTTTTTTTCTTCTCATCCCCATTTTATATTTGAGAAAACGACAAACCCCGACATAACCATTTCTCTTATTTGATGAAATATTCTGTGTCAGAGATGATTCCGCAGGATGTTGTACTCGTCAATCCATTACAAGAACATGACCACATGACGTTAAATCAGGCGTGCTACGCAGGATCTTGTCAATCTGTTTGTCAAGCTGATAATACGCCCTGTTGAACTGGATAAAGTGGACCCTGACCTCCTCCAACTATGCTTAGGTCGGGACCTGACCGCCCGATCTTCTTTTCATCCTTGTTTAAAATGTTTTGACAACAAAAATGATATTTTGATTTAAGATTGGTTTTTTTTTTTTTTTTGGGTATCATAATGCAAATTTTTTTTAGCCGGGTTAAATGTAAAATAAAAAATTAGGATTATTTTAAAAATTACACTAACAAAAACAAACATGTTATCAAGCTTCACTTTTGTGGCTTATAAAACCATTGACGCCAGGAGGCATTATTTTAAGAGCATTATTTTAATATATAATTTTTTTTTTTTTGCTCTAAATTGATAACAGAAATAAAAAATACATGTTAACACATCATCAGCCAACTATGCTACCTAGATCTATTAAACCAAATCCAAACAAATTCAAATTGAATATTTTTTTTTTTCGAGTTTTGGATTAATATTTATTAGTTTGGTTGGATTATGGTTTGAAAAATTAATAAACGAATACTTGAGTTTAGTTTCATGTTCTATAAAATCGAATTGAACTCTAACTAGTTATCCATGTTTTAAAATCACTACTCACTCTTCAAATTCTTCATCCTAATTGGGCCATGAATAATCTAGACACAATTATAAATTATGCAATAGGATAACAAAAATCATATAAAATAGAGCTCTACAACACTCAATCAATTTTTTAATCTTATATACTTCATTAGCCCCTTCCAATCATTCAATTTATTAGAATATATATTTCACATTTTATAATAATAATATATATGATTTTAAAAAATAAATAAAAACTTACAATTTGTGTTTTAAACGGTAAAACAGACTGCGTGCAGCATTTTCCTATGAAAAAAACATAGATTCAAACTCACAAAAATTTAAGCAGTCAACTGCACAATTTTAACAAAAGATCATATACAGTCATCATCACATATTCAATTTAGAAAATTGTAATATCTCATTTCATCATTTGTATTCCTGACATCATATTTTTCGTAGTACATATCATTTGCTTTCATATAATAATATAAAATATATAAGTATTTAACAAGTACACATTTTACAATATCCATTGAAGTACATAATACACGAAGATAGAAACAAGACTACGAATAAAACTTTTTCTTCTCACACAGGATACCTTTCTTAATATTTAGAAAAAGTGTAATTCCAGATCCATGATTTGATATACAAGGACCTTGTGGTGAATATACCTAGTGATAATAGGGACTCTTTAATACATTTAATTTTTTTTCATGAACCATGGCCCAACTTATTACACAAAGGAGATAAAACACACAAAGGAGATAAAACCCATATCACTCCTCTCTAGCGCATTAATCAACCAAACTATTGGCTATTGTATATGCACTTCAATTGTGATATTAATTTACTGAATCACCTAATTGACAGGTTGGCTGACATACCCCTACCCCTTCTTCATTGAGGGTCCTAGGTTTCAATCTTACCCGTGTTAATGGGGGGTAAGATTTAACCAGAAAAAAAAACCAAAACACTTACCCACCACAAGTGCACCTCCATCTTCCCCTTCACCATATCATCACTTGCTAACTTGGAAAAGTTGATGCCTTGTTCCCCATCTCATACTGTTCCAATAGGTGCCAAAGCATGGCTATAAGAAATTCCTTTGAAAAGTTCCGGAGGAAAACCTCGAACCCAACCCTTCTTTCATGCCCTCCGCATCGAGATTAACCTTTTGTCGACCCGCTGTTAAATCCTTCTCGCGATCCCAAGGCTTCCACGGGTGTTGCCCCGCCCACTCTTCTTTTTCCACTTGCTTTGATTTCTTCTTCTTCTTCTTCTGATGACTGCTTGTCTCTTCCTGGTGTTTCTGTACCAAAGACATTGATCTCTTCGAACGATTGTATTTGTCAACCAAATCAGCATCTGTACTTGCTCTCATTTCGTTGGCTGATGCGGCAAGAAGTGCTGTTTCATTGTAAGCTTCCAGGTAACTGAAGCCACAGATTGAACATCACAAGTTCCATTAGCAGATAGGGCATGAGAACTTGAAATTTGAGATTATAAGAAATTAAAAATTGCACAATATATATTCTATGAATTTACTGTTCTTTATAGTGTTATAGTGTTCACACAATATGGTTGGATCTTCCATCTTTAACCCCCCCCCGCTTGATTCATGGATAGTAAGAAAAAAATCAATGATGAATAACTATTTGGTTGGGATTAATATATGGTACTTCATA
This sequence comes from Acorus gramineus, assembly GCA_030737835.1. NCBI lineage: Eukaryota > Viridiplantae > Streptophyta > Magnoliopsida > Acorales > Acoraceae > Acorus > Acorus gramineus. The sequence goes on from CM060850.1 coordinate 5,781,964, forward strand.
ATTTTATTTGGTTGTCAAACTTTTATCTTAATAATTGGTTTACAAGGATAAAAAAATAGAATAACTTTGTTTATCCTACTTATTTTTGTGTAACCAAATGGGAAACATATGAAATTATCCCAATTTCCAAACCTATATCTCTGGCTTATCCCCAAATCAAATGGAGACAACAGGATCAATAGGGCAGAAAAGAAAACCAATTTCATGAATTATCCCTGTCAAATAAGCAATATACTTGATCTATGTCCATTATAAAATACAGTTTAATATTTGATACAAGATCCCAGCAGTACCTCATCTTCGCTTTTTCAGCTTTGTCAAGGGGATTATCGGTCCAAACGCTGGTATCACCACGCCCCTCTTTGGTGCTCTTACTAAACCTTGTTGTTTGCATAGTCACACCTGGCTGAGAATAAAAATGGCCGATCAGAATATTATTGAGAAAGGAAAGCAACAATGACCATACGGAAAGTTAAAATTCATCTGTAGGCAGTGACCATTACTTTTCTTTCTGGAGGCAGCGTAGTCATCCACTCATCCCTCGTCAATGGTTTTTTTTCCTCTGCTAATAGCTCATCATCACCAGGCATAGAAATACCTAGAATGCAATAGAGTTTTACATCAATATGGAAGCACTATCAAACACAAGAACTAAGCAATAGCAAGGCTATTGAGTGAAGATGGGAAAAATGGTAAGGAATCTAAACCATATACGACACAAACAGACAGAGATGGAAAATTAAATCTACATTATTATACTTGCAAATGACTATTGACGACGACTAACCATAATTATCCACACGAATAAATCAGATAACTATCTGAAATGAAAATTTTGGTACCTAAACTCAATAAATCCCACAGCAATTACAATAAATTAATTGTGAAATCTCTATTTGGCTAAGATGTATGGAAAAGAATTTAGTGAAGATCCATCCATCATCTGTGGATTTTTTTTTTTTTTTTTTTGAGGAAACTGTCTGCGGATTTATTAAAAAGCAAAAAACATTTATGGTCCATGCAATATATCCACAAGGACTTTCATGAAGCTTCATCAGAATCAAACATTGTCCCAATGACAAGATATGGTGGCCCGAGAATCAGATAGTTCGAGTTTGATCCAAAAGTTATAATTCTGACTTGTCATCTTATTATTTTTAGAATCAAATTGAATAAAAGAAGCACATTTGAAGATGTAAATAAGAAATCAAATTGAAATAAATCACACTTCCATTAAAGTAATCTGTCCTTGTCTGTTCCTTGAACATATTAGTACATAAAGGCACATGGATAAAGGCACAATCTAGCTTGCAGCATGACACCAGTTCGGCAAGGAGTTGTTTAATATCCTAGACTCGTGGTCAATATCGAAAAGCATAGGGTTTTATACGGGAGAGAGATTCTTCAACAGCCCGCCTCAAAAGAGACCTACAATTTTAGTATAAGTTCCAGGGCTTCTTCATGCAGGAAGAATATGACTTAATGTAATGTCCTTGTCAACTTCAACAGCTATCTGTGTTATTCCTCGTGCAAATTGTAAGAAAACAATATCATCTTTTCGGAATTTAATCGTCACAGATGGAGGGGACAAAAATGAATAAATAGAAATTAGAATTCAATGATTGAATACTGCTTCTTATATTTAAGCTCTCCTTGTGGATTGTATGCCAGTAGGTGTTTCATTTAAATAATTTCAAGGTAAAGCATATTTTTTTTGGCTTACAATGTTGTTTCATTATTCAAAGAAATTGTTGGCTTGCACTGTTTCATTAAATAATAAGATGGATCCTGCATGGAAATGAAAATACAATCTAATATTATGTTGCTATGATTAGTTAAACCAGGGTCCTAGGGTGCTATTGAATATCTAAAATGCCAAGATGATGACCCGAATGTGTCCCATGAATCAAGATCATCACCAATCAAGTTTGCATAAAGAAAAAAAAAAGTCTACTTCTAAACCTGTGAAAATGCTAAGATGAATCTTTGTTCAAGTCCCTTAACTAAATGCATCTTGCAGAGTAGTGAAAACGGTTTAACAATTCAGAATTATGAAAGAAAAAAAAAACAGATCCTAAAGCAAATGGCAACATGCGAAGAACTCCACATTTTAACACCCATGATGACACCAAGGGACAATTTCAAGGGATTTGAAATTTGCATGGTTGAGGGTACTCAGACATGATAGTCCACTGGCCAAAAGTGGTTCCAACGGTCATCAGCTTTCTATACACACACTGGTTTACTACAAATAAAGGGCTTCGCAAAGGTCTAGAAAACATTGCCTAGAACATCATGCGAGAACCATGTTCCCGTCTAAGATATAGATCGGTTTCAACTATATGCCAAAGCAATTAAGTATTGACAATTTTTAAGGGCATCAATGATACAAACCTTTCAAAATAATCCAATTCACAACACACTTTGATATGAAAACCAGAATAGAAGAGATTGAGAAATGATTGGAAGACTGCTAATAAATTTTAGGGCGCCGATATTTCCACCCACAGGGTTCTTCAACCCACCCCTCTCAAAAAAATAAAAATGTGATTTTTTTAAGAGGTGAATCCATCCGACCTATTCGACTTTGTAAAGTCCTTCATTATGTCACAGGTCGACATCACATAGTCGAACTAGTCACAGAGACCTAAGCCCTCTCTGCGACCCATTCGACTTTGTGTAGTCGTCAGTTACATACTCCATTCAACATCGTAGAGTCAAATAGGTCACAAAAATCTAACGCTCTCATGTGACCCATTCAACTTTGTGAAATCGTCAAGTATGATGTTAAAGTAAAACATTTATGCAAAGATTTTCTAAAATATTTTATATTTTTATTTAGTAATGATGATTAAAAAAATTATTATATTATAATTATGTCATGGTTCAAATCTGGTTGACCCAACAGTTGAACCAATGACCATTGACTTATTCATTTGTTTGGTTCATTGAACGGTTCGATTTTTAAAACATTGCCATTATGTCACAGGTTGACATCACATAGTCGAACTGATCCCAGAGACCTAAGGCACTCTCTACGGCCCATTCGACATGTGACATAATGGACGACATCACAAAGAGATATCCAAACACTACATCATGTGATCTGTCCTTCATGATATTGAACAACGCACCATCGTTTTGAAGATATCATTTCATTGAGAATGCTATAGCACGTGAACACATTGTTCAAAACACAAAGTCGAATAGGCCGTAGAGAGGGCTTTAGGTCTCTGTAACTAGTTCGACTCTGTGATGTCGACCTGTAAAATAATGAACAACTTCACAAAGTCGAATGGGCTACAAAAAGAGCCTTAGATCTCTGTAATCAGTTCGACTATGTGATGTCGACTTGTCACATAATGGACGACTTTACAAAGTCGAATGAATCGAGGTGGGGTCACTTTTTAAAAAAATCACATTCTGATTATTTGAGAGGGGTGGGGTGAATAACCATGTGGGTGGGAATATCGGTGCCCTAAATTTTATCACTAACAAAAATACCATGAATTAGTATAATGCACTAAGGACAAGGGACATAACCATCATTTTGTGTAGAACACAAGTATGCATTATGAATAACAAGAATTACAAGACAATCGCACTATTCAAAGAAATGAATTGCTAACCTTGTATTTGTCTCCATTGTGCAGCCTCACGAAGAGCCCGCAGCTCAGCCTATGGTACAAATTAAAAATTATGAATAACAGGCACAACAGAGATCAATAAGTAGCTTAAAAAAACAAGGATTATATATGACTGAAGAGATCAAATTACAGCATAGAACTCCAAGTACTTCCAAACAAACATCCTTGGATTGTGGCCTCAGTGTTAAACCATGTACTTCAATTCAAAAACGAAAAAGTTGTGTGCACTTTCAAGAGTCTTTTGGTCAAATTGATTGAATCTCTTCACTACCTAAAACTCAACCAAATTATAATATATTATCATCTAAATCTATGATTACTACCAAGGATTCTTCTACATGTACACATGAATGTACAATATAGGATATGCATCTGTGTTGTGTTTGTTCAAAGGAAAGAGTTGGAAATAGGCAGGCAAGATTGATCTCTCAAAACCCAAACCCTAATCGCTTGCACTCTCGGTGGATTCTTATTTTATACAATCTCTGCATTTCGAGCTCTCCCTTCCCACTCACATTTTAGGATTTCATCAACTGTCTACCCTGGATTTTGTTTTAATTAAACAAAGATGGATTGTTTCGAAGAAGATGACAATGTTTCCCGATGAAGCCGATCCAAGTCGCCATGGCATGCCCAAACCTGTGTGGGGAGGGCGTACCCACATCGGTCGAGATGGTGGTATACTCGGACAGAATGGGGACATGGATGCCCTCCATGGGTTTCTTGCCACCATTCAATGTGGAAGCCCGAATGAGGCCGGTGGGTTTAGAAGAGGTGGTGGTCGTGGTGGTGGAGGATTGCATCCATCTGATCCAATGACAGGAGACGGCATGGGTTCATCGATGAAGTCGGGATCATCAAAGTCAATTGGGACTCGGACCAGAAGAGAGTTCACAACATTCGTGTCTTGCCGTCATTCAATCTAGGTGAGAGAGGTGGTCACGGTGATGGGCTGAGAGAGTAGGTTGTGAAGAAGGGAGGAAGCCAAGAAAATACTCGACAAGGCCGCTACCTGAGTCGCCTAGGCCAATGACGAACCCAAACAGCGGCCGCGCGACAGGGGCATACTTGTCTTGGGGACCATGTCCCTGAGCTGAGTGTACCTCTACCACAACCGATGTTGGGCCCGTCAACGACTCGGGCGACTCAAATGAGCTCGGCCTCGTCTAGTACTTCGGGCCTCCCTCTCTTCTTTGCAACCCACTCTCTCGGTCAGTCACCATGAACACGTCTCCTACCAAGATTGAACGGTGGCAAGACGCAGATATTGTAGACTCTCTTCCCGTCCGAGTCTGGGCCTGTCATCAGCGCAATGGACTTAGATGATTCTGACCTCATCGATAAACCAGCACCATCTCCAGTCGTCAGATAAGATGGACCCAGTCCTCCACCACCACCACCTCTTCCAAACCCGCACAGCCTCTTTCGGCCATCCACATTGAACGGCGGCAAGAAAACCGAGGACATCCATGTCACCGACGAGCCGAGTACATCGTCACCTCGGCTGACGTTGGGAACGCTCTCATGTCTCTTACATGAGATGTATGTATGTGCAATGAAAAATTGTAAACCATTCTTCATTTTGTGCATATGGTCCTCAAGAAAACTTTATAAAAGTTCTTGAAAAAAATAAAACATCTGCCACACACACACACACACATGTTTCACATGTGTCCATCTGTAGGCTGGCAAATGAAATGTGTGAAAATATCAAACTTGTCTCATGTCTATTACATTCTACCTTCGATGATAACACATGATTATTTACGATCATGTTCATGATACTTGACATATATCTTGCATGATGCTAATTTGACAGAAAATCACAATTTAATATGTTCTCCAAATCTCAAAACTTTTTTAGGGGAAAAATAAAAAATAAAAAATATATAACTAAATTAAACAAGTAGAATCGGCTAAGCATCTGAAAAGACGAGACTCAGGAGAGCAGCACATTAGAGCATATAAATTTCTTTAAGAATGAGACAGAAAGAAAATTGTTACCTTGAATTCCTCTTGTTCCTCCTTATGTCTGATCTTACTGTCAATGGCCTCTCTCTGAAAACAATTGACAAAGTTTCTTGATTTAATGTCGGTTGATAAATAAAAAATATAAACATTTCTCCTCCATGCAAAGAAATTTAGTTTGTTATATGGAAAAAACAAAGAAAATGATGACAATTGAGAGGTTGTATAACAAAGGTCCACAGTATTATTAAATACTCATGATTCTCCTGTTGCACTTTGTTCAGAAATTATGATAGATTTTTTATGTGAACAATTTTGTAAAGACAAAAGAAATAGCTTTTAGGCTGTTCAAGTACAATTTCAAAATAAGTTGGCATATTTCGAAATCTCAAAATACATACCAGCAAAGTTCCACATTAACAAAAAACAATATCCATGTTTACGAAATCAAAAACTTTGATCAGGTAATGAAATGACAAGAGCATAATTTCTTCAGCTAGACATGAATATACTTGCCTTGTCTGGATCTTGTAGTTCCTTAAAAGCTTGGTTCAGCATTACAAATGCTTGGTGAGCTTGAGGATGAGAACATTTGTCAGGATGCACCAACAGTGAGAGCTTCCAGTACCTGACAAATGAGATAGTGGATATCATGAAAGAATACTGATAAAATATTATCAACAACCATGCATAATAAACAAATCGAGTTGCTTGCAAACAACTAAAGCTTGGCTAGGTTCATAACTTATTACACTCAGCTTCCTTTCTCCACAAGTCAAACAGAAGCCTTTAATTGAAACTATTTACATATACAACGTGATCCCAAATAACCATGTGCTTCGCTTAGTAGGATACTAGGATTCATGTAGGTATTTATAGAAATCAACATAAATTAACAAAAATTATGCCTCAGTGGTAAGATTTGTGTGTTGGGGTGTGGATGTGGTGGGGGTTGTGTTGTGCCATATGATTGATTGATGTCAATAAAATCAACAAACTCAGGAGTATCATGCCTTTTCCATCATCATCCATGAGAGTCTAAACTTAATCTTCACTGAGTCCCTCAATCAATTCTCTCTTCTCCTGTATATGATTAAAGCCACAATAGAAAGTTAAACAACAACATGCTCAGTCAATGTGATTAATAGTCCTCATCAACAAAGTCCACTAGATAACTAAGTCACCTCTTCAAGAAACTATACATTTTAATAATAGCTTATTAAAAGTCTGATCAAAGCTCAGTGTAATTGAATTTTTTCAAGCTCATTTGATAAGCAAGACGCTGGGCATGCACTTACTTGGCTTCTACACCCCTATAACGAGGTTCCATATACTGGTTTCACTTTTAAAAATAAAGTGTCTTATTGTCTTAAAAAACATTGAATGTTTTATGACTATATGCACTTTTTATGGGGTATGTGGCTGGATTTTTTATTTTTCACACAAAAAAAAAAGAGAATTGCATATACCATCCGACAAATATATATATATATATTGAAGCTAAAGGAAAAACAATATTACCGCTTCTTAATGTTATCCATGGGCATTTTCCAATTGGCTCCAACAATATCATAAGGGTTGCCATCCTCAAGCTCAACAATTCGTGTTACCTAATCAACACAAACAACCTCAGCTATAACATTACGCAAAATTGCAAAAATAATGCATCACTAAAGGTAATTGATGAAGAACAAATGGACCACAAAGTCCGTGATAATTTCAGTAAATTAATATAAACTAGGAAATTAGTTAGACAATAAAAAATATGGCATGCATCCATAGTTGTCTAGGCGTCAAGGCAAGCTTAGGCAGTGGCTATGTGCCTAACCGACTTGGAGTGCCCAGGCAACACTTAATATGATAAATTTATTAATGATAATTCTTAATTACCCATGCTTTGTTTTTCCTAGAAGTGAAACTGAAATGGGAATATTATATTTATAAATGAAAAGTATAAGTTAGAATGCTAAGTGGTTTGAGGGAAGGAGGAACAATCCTACCATCCATCTACTACTTCTATATGATGTTACTTCTTCTATTTGTTGTTGGAGAGTAAAATATAAATTAATCAATACCCTATTGGTCATGACCAAAATGACTATTAAAATTATTTGATCAATATATTTTAAAAAGATATTTTGATTTGTTTTCATGAGTCAATGAATGAGATATTGAAAAAGTTATTTTTAAGTTAGGTTAGTTTTTTTTTTCAATTAAAACAATTGGGTTACCTATATATTAATGTTGTTTCAAATTTTAATTAAATCATAGATTTTATTTGTTTTAAATCTCAACTTTTCATAATAAATGAGTAAAGTTCATTAAGTGTCCCCCAGACTTATTTATTACGTCTAGGTAGCCTAGGCATGTATACAAGCTAAGCTTTGTTCACTAGACGGACGATTGCCTAGAGGCCCTAGACCCATATGGATCGCCTAAGCATCGCCCAAACAACTAGACATGCATTTTCTTTTTTGAGCTTTTTTTCAAAAGAAAAGGTCAAAAATGGATGGGATGTAGATAATAATGTAGTGATAGTTAAAATTAAGGGGGATGAAGTGTCTTCGATGTCTTTATCATAGATGAGGAGACTCCAACAAATTACAATTTCAACTCAGATGCCTCGCGCCAGTGAAGGAAAAGTGAACATCATGGTCATTGCTATCTTCTTTGTGGATAATTGAAGAGGGATCCAATCAACCATGGTTCAAGTGTCTCATCGTCAGTGAAAATGGATGGCGGATAACTTTTCAGGCATCTATTTGCCTTCTCGATCCTCAGCCATCACTTGGATGTGGTCTTTGGGGTAGGACACAATCATGCCACAAGATCCCAATGTCAAACTCTGATGCGGAATTTGTGCCATTACTTATCAAGCTTGAGTTTTGCACATAACACAAGGTGACTCCTCTACTTAACACCAAAAGTCTTCGTCTTCATTTCTCCATAAATCAGGCACAGTGAAGGTAATATTACCATAGACTGCAACAAACCTCCATCATTAAAGACTCCATGGAAGCCCACATTTACTTGTACCATGGACCCAGCCTTAAAGAGAAGTGGCCTAGGCTGATCTATGCAAGAAATGGGATAGGAGATGAAGAAGCAATCACAAGCAAGGGGGAAAAGTCAATAAGAGATAAGAGATGAAAAATCTCCAATTGCGCTTGTCATACACCTCTCAAGAGGGAACTATTCTCACTCAACAGAACCTTACTTGGGGAAGATGAAGCTAGGGTCCTAAAATGTTCAAAATGATCCAAAAATACCTAAACATCCCGTGGGTTTAATCTTTTAACACTAGAAAAAAGTTCAAATTAGATCAACTATCTATGAGTCAACGAATGATTAGATATGCTTAATAAAACAAAACTTAAAAGAAAGACCAATATACCCAAAGGGATGCGCCAGCACATAAGATTTAGAGTGTAACCTAATTAAAATAACAACAAAACCTTTATCCAAAAAACATTTAAGGTTAGCTTCATGAATCATTTTCACAATTCAACTCTATTAAAGGTCACATCCTCCGAAACATGGAGAGTCAACATATCCTTCCATACCATCGCTATCCAAGTATAATTTGGCCTAACCCTTGTCCTTGAATCTCCTTCTATGACGACCATATCACTCTTCTTAACATTCTCGTCTCACCTGCACTCATTTTCTGAACATGTTGTTTCTTAATCACCTTAACACTCTAACCCATAAAACAAAGCTAGCCTTTTTTTTTGTAAAACAATGCTAGCCTTGTAGTGATCTTATAGAATTTCCCGTACATTGCAGCCCAACTAAAGGCAATAAATGGAGAAGATCAGAAGACAACAACTGGAGCATCCCCACTGGCCATATCACCACCTTTTCTCAATAAAAAAAGGGATCGTAAAATCTATAATAAGGTGAAAGTGCCCACAACAATTAAGTAAAACATGAAGCATTCTTTTCGTAGTGTGCTTTTCATTCCCAGTAGCATTATTTTCATATCAAAGAAAAGGTGAATTCATTATTTATATCTCCAGCAGGAACTTGTCAAACTCAGAGGTCCTGGTAAAATAGACTTGTATGATTTTTCCTTTCTCTGATATCAAGAAAAGAGACTTGCTTAACGCTATGAATATATCACATTCATGATATCCCCTGCAAAATGCCAGAAAACCTCTATATGAACTATAAGTATTCTCATTGTTCTTAGCAACAGTACCTCTTCGAATCGCTCGGCTTCATTTGCAGATTCAGCTTCAGCTACCATAGCAGGTGGTGGAGGGCCTATAAATAAACCAGTATCGACTTCAAAATCTGCATCCCTGATAATTGAATGTCATGTGAATATTCAAGTTTGCTGAACATGCGAGAAAAAAAAACAGTTTTTGCATGAAGAAAATGACCAAATGAACTAAATTCAAAATACAGTCTATTATGTCAAACAACATAAAGACTATGCAAGAGGCATTGGATACTAAGAAAAAATAACATGGTAAATTAAATATTTGATATCATTGATGACAGACCTTAATACAGACTCTGCTTCTGTTAATTTGGCAGCTGCAGCCAATAACTCCTGCGATGGCATTTCAGGGCCCATAATCCTGTAAGAGATGTTAGCTGCAACTGTTACACACAAATGGACTTAAATAAAACATCAAGAAATTAACTGTAATCATGTGATTAATATCATTTTTTTATTAAAAGATGATTGAGTAAATAGGAAATCATGAAGTATATCAAAATGCATATCAGTGCATCTGGGAGGGTGTTTGGCTTCTTAGGGAATGCTTTTGGTGATGGCCCTTCATTAGAAGAGAGAAAGGGAAAGGGATAGCATTTGCATGTCACATGTTGGTTTTTTGTAGTTTTTAATTAATAATAAAAATAATCACTAAAATTTAAATGAAAATAAACAATCAAATATAATGAAGAGATAACTCATTGCAACATTCAAAAATTCATAGTTCCAAAAAACCACCAATCAACAACAAAACTACAAATAACCAAACTTCCAAACCAACAAAGCAAATAAACAAAAACTACAAATACACTGTCATGCTATCAATTAAAGCATCAAGTTCCCAATCACTATCCAAACAATTAAGTTAGTTATTTTTATATTTTTATTGTTCTCATTAATATGCTATCAAATAAATTATCAACTTTCTCAAGCAGTACCCAAACAATTAGGTTAGCCATTTCAACTAATTATTTGTTTTAATAACAACCGTGTATAAAAAAATGGGTGACATCCATTAAGCGCCTGCTTAACTCATTTATCATGCCTAGACAACGCCTAGGCATGTATACAAGTCTCGACGCCCACAAAATGAACAGGCCATTTAGGCCAACAAACACCTAGGCCCATATTGGCCTTCCACCTCCCTCAGTACTGCCGAGATGACTATGGATAAATGGCCTCCAAGTCTATTGTCATGGGTAATGTGATGAAGAAATGGATTAAAATGCAAATCCATTACCAAAAACAAAAACATGCATGCAGTAATATCTTTTGTAAACTATACCAGACATCAAGGTGGCAATCAAATGATACTCTAACTTAATAAATCAAAATGACAAGTATGACATATCCAAGGAACTTGGCAAACCAAATTAAAATTGACTACAATCATCTTAAATAAAATATTAGAAATATACATAAAAAAAAAAAGCTTAGTTCAGCAAAAAAAAAAAGGAACAAATATCTATAAGAAAAAAAAACAGAAAAAAATAGCATTTAGGATATAACCAGCGACATACATGATGTCTAGAAAAGCAGAGAGGCCTTCTGAATGAGACCAATGTTCTGCAGACACTTTATAAAGAAGCGAGCAACACAAAAACAGAATCTTAGAACAGGTTTAAAACAAGTAACAATTCAACGATGATGTATGCCAGTGGAAGATGTTTACATAAATTTCAGATGCAATTTGTGTCAGATAAGGGACCTGAATGCCTGATACAATGTCAGACATAAGGTGTCCATGTTACGTTGGTTAGGCAAATTCTTAATGGAACTTAATCTATCAAATTGATTAACAAAATATGTTCCTCAGCAATAAAGAAACAAATAAAGCAGATGATAAAATCACCTTCGTTTACGTGGAGGAGGGGAATGTTCTCCTACTTGTGGTCCGGCCAGTTGCCCATTCTCAGCTTCACCTACAGACTTTTTACATTCCGGGTCTAATGGAACAGATTTTTCTTCATCCACTATTCCAGATGGAGGAAACTGATGTTTGCCAGGATTCGAAAGCGAGTCTATCAAAGGAGATAGAACCTTCAAAGTAGGTGCAGCCATTTCAGGCAGTAAGAAAACTCCAGCATTCTTTTGTTCAAGGTTTAATGAAAGGAACAGCTTCTTCAAAAGTTTCACCAATTGTTTGTCAGAAATCCCTCTAGTATCAACAGCTTGGCCATCATCAATCATTTGCAAGAGCTGCAGTAACAATAACCATAGTTTGTTACAAATTGAAAAAAAAAATAACAAAAACAACTTAGTAACAGTTATTGAGAAATCTAAACCAAAAGAAAGAAAAATTAAAACTTTGGCGAATTGTCTTTAAAGAAAGAACCAAAATACCAAATCGCTGGCGAATTCAACTTAAACCAAAGACAGAAAATACCAAATTCAAAGTCATTGGCGAATCCAGATTAAAAGAATGAAAATTTTTAAAACTTTGGCAAATTCATCTTAAAACGAAATAAAAATTATAACTTTAAGGAATTCCATCTTAAAAGAAAGACCAAAAATACCAAATCCGAAATCTTTGGCGAATTCATCCTAAAAGAAAGCAAAATTAAAAACTTCGGTGAATCCATACATCATCTGAATTCGAAACCTCACCTGCCTCAGTTCATCGCCGACGCTCGGAAACATTTTCAGTATCGTCCGCACAACCAACTCCGGCTTCACGACCTCATCACCCTCATCAGACGAAGAGGACGACATCGATCTTTTCCCGCGACGCCTCTTCTTCTTCTTCTCTTTATCCTCTCTGGCTCTTCTTCTACTTCTTCTGCTACTGCTCCTCCTCTCTCTGTCTCTCCCCTCCTCCTTCTCTCTCTTGGAGCTTCCCCCATGTTTGCTGCTGCTCCGGCTGTGGCGGCGGTGGTGGTGACGCGAGTGTTTCCGTTTGGAGCTCTCACTGGCGGAGGAGGGGGAAGAGGAGGAGGAGATGGTGGTGGTGGAGTCGGAGGGGTATCCGCTCCGGCTACTGCGCTTGCTCGAACGATTGGTTCCCATTGATTATTCTGATTTTTAGGGGATTTTAGGATTTACGGGAAGCAATTGAACCAAAATTTTCATCTCTGAATCGCGTATGATGACCTTCATGGGCCTTTCCCTCTGGGCCGACCCCAGTTAACACCCAAAGCCCAATTACACACAGTCCGCTCAGACCATACTCCAAACAATTAATATACCGTCTTATTTTTAATGTGATGATATAACAATCTTATAATAAAAATCAAACAAGATACAAGTATATATATATATAGCTGATGAGGTACAGCGGAGTGGTCTTGAACCCCATCGTGCGGCAGCCTTTTGTCACCAAAAGATCTATGGATTTCAGATTTGATGGTGAGTGTGATTTTGAAGAAAGTGGGTAACTTGTTCACCATTACATAACCCTGTTTTTTAGCCCCTCACAGTCTCTCTCATCTCATTTTATGAAACAAAACAGAAGAAAAAAAAAATCACGAGATCTAAAAATAAGAGGAAAAGAAGGTCTGAATCACGCCACCGGTGAGCCCCATTATTTTCAAAATCAAACACTCACGCCTGATCTGAAATCCATAGATTTGACGGTAACAAATGGCTGCCGCACAATGGGGTGCACAGCCACTCCGCTACACCCCATCAACTATCTCTTTCTATATGTATATGCAACTGTCTGATTTTTAATATGATAATATAACAATCTTATAATAAAAATCAAACAAGATACAAATATATAAAAACAAACATAAATTTTTAACCCACGTATCCTACCTAGGAGATGATTTTATAGGCCATCATAACCTGGGTGAAGATGGAACGAAACCAACCATCCATCAATTAATGAGGACCCTATAAAAGAAAAAAACAAAAAAAAATGTTTGTGAACGATTTTGAGAAAAAACTATAAAGGTATACGAAGAATGGATCATCTGCTTGTGTAGTTATGTTTGTTTTTGCTTAGTTAAATCAAACTATTCTAAATTTGTCAAATGAATAAGGCTATATATGATGAATGAATCGATCATTTTCATATGTTAAATTTAGTACTGTCTGAGTTATCAAGTAAAAAGCATACACAAAAAACAAGCATAAAATCTAATCCAAAACAAATTGAAGTATTGCGTTGATAAACTCAGTCTGTTTTATAGTTTCGTTTACAGCTCAAAAGTGATAGCCTCTAAAACACTCCGCTATAAGAGTGTAATTATGATAGTGCACTGTATACTTCACAAATTTGAATTTTTATTTTTTTAAAGAATGGAATACTAATTTATCTAAATATGTTTTTTATTTTTTATAACAATACGCACTTCATCATGTCATATATTTTTGTAAAAAAAAAAAAATGAGGATTACGGACAGGTTACACATAGTACTAATCATATCAGTTTCTAAAGCACCCTGGATCTAACCAAGAGTCAAGAATCATCCACTGGCTTCCATCCAAGTATGTATGTTCAATGGCTCATATAAATATGAACAATTTAAAAAACATTAGTTGTCATATTTTTACATAATTTAATTTATTTACACAGTATTACTTTTTATATAAGTAGTCAAATATGAAGAGGACAAGTGAAAGATGAAAAGTGAAAAGCCAAAACAACAGCTTTTTATATATATCATCCTGCACGCCATGTAAACCAATTTTCTTTTCTGCCAATCTTTTGAATGACATAATAACATAGTTTAATTCAAACAGGGAAAGTGATTTTGTGGGACTCGATGCTTTTCAAAATTTTAAACTCTTCTCTTTTAAATCACAAGTTAATGCATGATTGAATAAAAATATTTTTTATATATATTGAAAAGACCTCTACAGTTGACTTTACGGTTGAGCTAGGTAGGCTATCTTCGTCTGTGTACTCTTAAATTTATAAAAACACACAGAGGTTAAAGTCAGTGTCAAAACTTGATACTAAGCTTACCCTTGACACAGTTAAGACCTAACCGTTGTACTATGCCTACTGGTGGAATTGAATAAAAATATTAAGTAAATGTGTCCTCATTAGTTTTTTAGATTTGTGGTAAAAAAAATTTATGAGCTAGCTCTAGAAATGATGAAAGCATAAATAAGAAATGAAAAATATTACATTATATCCTTTTTGTAGTCTCATTTATAATGGAAACGCTTTTTTTTAGCATATATTTGAATCATAAAAAATATTCTTTTATAAAAAAATAAAAAAAAACTTATATAAAGTGAATACATCTACCCTCATATTTTTCATAATAGAGTATATATTGAGATTGTTAGAATAAAGAAAATAGAATTCTTGTTATTGTATTAGAGGAGCCAAATGCTCTATTTATAGTTACATGAAAGAAAACCTAAAATATCAAAAAAAGAAACTAGGAAAACTAATAATATAATAATAATAATAATAATAATAAAGAGTCAATATTCTCATAATAAAATGACTCTTTAACACCCCCTCCCAAACTCTGAATGGTAGAACCCTTAGAGTTTGCACAAAAATAACAAACAACTCCAATAATCGAAGAACTCAATTTTGTGAATTGATAGTCGTCATCTGTCTTTTGGGATCCATCACTTCGCTCCTGCTCTTCTTGAGTCAGTCAGAGTCGCTCCCGCTCGTTGAGTCAGTCGGAGTCGCTCCCGCTCTTTGAGTCAGTCGGAGTCGCTCCCGCTCGTTGAGTCAGTCGGAGTCGCTCCCGCTCTTCTTGAGTCTGTCGGAGTTGGTGGTCCACTAGATCAGATGGCACGCATAGGGCTCACAGAGGCACGAGGCGGTAGTAGCGGTGCAAAGGCACGCGGAAGACTCTCGCGGAGGGCGCGGTGGTATTACACAGCAAAGAGAGAAGAACAACGACGACGCAAACGAATAGAGTTCGCGCGAGAAGCAAATAAAGCAACGAATAAGGAAAAACAAATACGGGTACCAAAAGTCCTCCCCCGCTCCGATTGAAGACTCTTCAATCGGAGCGGGGAAGAAGAAATAAAACTTTTTTTGTAGATCTAGGGTTTTAGAGGTGGCTCTAATACTATGTTAGAATAAAGAAAATAGAATTATTGTTATTGTATTAGATGAGCTAAATGCTCTATTTATAGATACACAAAGGAAGACCTAAAATATCAAAAAAGAAAACTAGGAAAACTAGAAAACTAATAATATCATAATAATGATAATAAAGAATCAATATTCTCATGATAATAACTCTTTAACAGAGATAATACAGTATACATTGTATTATGTTAATTTACTTATTGCGTTACATGATAACTATAATTATGACTATAAAAAAGACTGAACGCACCTATACCAAATTCATTAAAAAGAATGAAGGGGAGGAACAGATAATGGAAGACGTTTCTTTCATAATGGATTACGTATAGTCTTGCATGTAATCCCCACATACTTTAATTTTTAAAAGGGAGTTCTAGATGAGTTTTTTTTTTAGCCTCAATTTCTACCATGGCTTTATTTGAGAGTGTACATATTTATATGAGAGGCCCCTTCTTATGCCATACCTTTCAAATAAAAGTATAAATCCCAAAGACTAAAAGTGATTCTTTTTCTCAAAGTGTATACTCATGTAATGAAACATGTACATTCATACCAAGTAAAAAAAAAAAAAAAAAGAAGTACTTCACTATGAATCCTTTATACTTATTTACACAAAAAAAAATTCATGTTTGACTAACAAAACATGTATCTCGTTAGCCAAAATGATTCGAGGGATAGAAATGAGGATTGTGTGTAATAGAATCCTTTAATTTCATAACAATATAGATATAGTCTAACAGAAAATCTTGCTTATAATCCTCACATGTTTTGTTTTTTCAGTGGAGCATTTTAATGTAATAACACATATATGTATACAAAAAATAAAATATATATACTCCAATGATTAATTGTAACACACACTTAAGTAAGAAAATAAAAAAAATCATATATTTCATCTAGTGAATCATATACTTTAATTGTGAAATGAGACTCTAGGTCGGACTCGTAGAAAGATTGCATATAACGAGACCCTTTTTATATAATATGTCAATGTGGATGTTATATTTCAGAACATGATAATTTTTTCAAATGAAACAACTAATAACACTGTAACACACACACAACCAGAAAGTAAAACAAGAACATGACAACAAACAAAGAGAAACAAAAATGAAGAGGAAAGAAAGACAACAACAGTACTTAACCAAGGATCTTGGGAAAGTGATGAAAACTACCACAGCTTCTGCATCAAAAGTAATGACCACCTATATGAATAGCAAAAGAACATTATTACATGCAGTCCGTGATGACAATTTTACAGATAGTCTATATACATCGATAACCATTATGATTTAGTCAAGGTATATATCTTATCATGTTTTCAGTTCAATGGATCCACTCAATACATCATGAGAGTGTATATATTTTTCAAAAAGCATAGATCTCATTAGGGATCGCTTACATATTTTAAAAAATCATAATGTCTGCGAATTGCCGGTGGATTGTCCCTAACATTCATTGAAAAACCATAGCACATGAAGCTTCAAATCATCCAAATTACAGCCTAAATTCAACAAAAAGAAACATCAGCTCCACCATCCAACAACAACACCTCAGCTCCATATTCTCATGGAGCACCAAAAGAAGGTGCAACAACAACAGAAGAGTAAACTCTACTCCCACCCACAGAAGAACAAACCATGCCTTCATGAACATATGTACTAGTACTACTACTGAAACCATGGTTTCTCAACAAAGAACAATAGAGAAGCTGATAGAACCTTGGATTCTTCAAGAGAAGGTTTGGTTTGATTACTTCATGAGATGGGAAGTTTGTCTTTGCATTCCTCCCCCTCAGTAGTCTCGCCGCGCGGTCGTAAGCCATGGCCGCCTCTTTGGCGTCGTCAAAGGTGCCCAACCAGAGCCTTAGCTTCTGTGAGGAGTGCTTGATCTCTGCAACCCATCTCCCAGAAGGCCTTTGTCTCACACCAAGGAACCTTACATTGGTTTTCATGGCCTTATTGGGGTGATTTGGAGGTATCTTTGTTGAAGGTGGTACTACTACTTGAACAAGGGATTGCTTTGCCTGGCTTGAACTACTGTTTGAGGTGTACTTGCAGTCCATCTTTTTGGGAGGAGTGGGTTTATGAAACTCATGTGAGTGTTATCATTCATCAACTTATATAGTGTTTTTTTTTTTAAGAATGGAATCTTTTTTTTTTTTGGTTGAGTTTATGTTTTGTGATTGAACAATGAGGAAGAAGTAGATTAAGGGTGCGTTTTAAAAAAGTTTTTACTTAAAAGTAACTTTTGAAAAAATTAAAGCACATTTTCTTTAGATTTATAAAAGGTTGTTTTTTTATAACTAAACACTGTTTTTCGTTTTTTTCAAAAGCTAAAATTGTTTGAAGGATTAAATATAATTCATACAAAAACAGAAATTTTAGAAGCAAGCAAACTTATCATTTTCCAAATTCAATCTAATGAGGATTGTACTCGCACATTTTATTTGTGAGCGAAGTATTTTATACCTGAGAGAATTTGAACCATCAGTCCTAAGTTTTTTTTTAGAGAAAGAATATATGGTCCCCTACGTTCAGAGTTTATATTTCAGATAATAAAAGAAGCGTGACATTTATCTCTCTGTAAAAATAACTCATATTTTGTTAAACCATGTAAATCTTTACTGTGGTTTTCTTAGTTTCAAATTGTGATAATATTTTTACAATTATCTTGATTGTCCTTATTTGAGTTTTGTTATCCCTTATGATGTACTTGTTTTAGTGACCCATATGATCATTTGTCCTATAAGAAGGGCATTTTCTCATTCCGCATATGCAAACAAACATTAGCCTATTCAAACAATTTTTGTTTTTTCATTTCAGTTCCCAAAACATTCTCCATGGCATGCTTAACCATAACAATTTCACAAATTCAAGTCATCAATTTCCATTTTTTTTGTGTGCCTACAAAACTGTCCATATTCTTTCCTCTGACCCCCCCACGTTAACGGAATAGAATGGCAGAATAATGTGGAACAGGATTATTATTCAAGCTAGTGAGCTATATTTTAATATTCAGGTGGAATCAATTCTATCATAGGTTGAATAGAGAATACTGTTGGCACACAAAAAAAGGAACTTCCATCCTACATCAACCCCTGTTTGGATAGCAGATCAATAGAGGTGGTGTAACATCGGATAAGGTGGAATAAGCAAACAAAGTTATTTGAATAGTCTGAATAACCCAATATTGACATGTCAGAATAGGAACGAATAATGTGATAATGATATTTTAAGTTCTCATGGAATTGGAATTGAATTATTCAACTCAATTTATGTCATTAAGAGGTTTCAAATATCAAATTGTGAAATTCATATGTGGCATCTAGATATTTCCAAATTAACCATCCTAAAAATCCCAAGAATACATTATTCCCCATATCCAATGCACGTGCAGACAGATCTGATCAGTTGTGTTACGTTATTCAATCCATGAGAAGAAAATTCAATTGAATAATTAGATGTTTATATGCCTCATGTGACACACACCCAACTGCCTCCAGACAAAAGACCTCAACCCCTCTAAAAAGCAAACCATCTCTTTTAAAAATAAAAAGGGATTTTACATATGTACACCTCTCATAAAATTCAGGTTTATCAAAATAACCCCGTTAAAAATTTCTATGTATAAATATGCTTAAAATTTTTTAAATCGGAGTCCCTGTGATCAGTCCACTGTCCATTTTTGCATTGTTAAGTGGGTTGAAAATTATCCATTTATTTTTCTGTTGAAGATGATTTTTATCTTTTCACAATGTTTGGTTACCTCAAGTAAGCATGGTTAATAAATGTTAGAAATGATATGTAACGGAGGGATATAGATGCATTGACTTAAAATTTTACGAGAAATTTTGCACAAACGGTTTAATGTCATTTTAATGAAAATTAGGTTTTTTGAGGGACATGTATGCAAAAGCCCTATAAAATAAATAGATAAATAAATAAAGACTCATGCTCAGATGGGTAGACTACGAAACTGTGTTCCTTGTTTTTTTGTCCACTGATACATGTCTCTGCATAGCTCCTAAGTTGTGCTCACTAGTGATTTTTTTTTTTTTTTTTTTGTACAACCAATGAGCTTCATTTCTTTTGCCCTCGAATGGCTAGAGAAATAAGTTCAGAATAAGAAAGAATACAAAAGAATAATAAAAAAAAAACTGTTTGTTTTGACAGAATAAACCTTGATAGTTATGTCTGAATAAGCTATGATAAGGCCTGATAACTATTCTAAGGAAATGTTGGAATTGCTTGTCAGGCCTTATCTATGCTAATGGATAAGCATATCCTTCTCTGTCTTTTTAAAAAATTTATCTCACCCAACAGTCTCACACATATTTCAAAAACTGTCACATCTATCAAATCAATCATACATTTCTCATACTATTCTCAGGGGTATAGTTGTCATTTAAAAAGTCATAAACTTTTATTCATCCATTATCAACTATTTATCATCACTTTATCCAAGATGAACCAAACAACAAAAAAATCATTTTTACGTTTTTCAATGAGAATAACAGAAAATGCAACCAAACAAAAAATTGCTTATTCAATCTGAATTGTTATCTATCCTAGTATAGCTATCAGGAACGAATAATCCAATGTCACACCCCATACAGGAGGTTGGGGTTTTGGAATTTTTGAAGGAATAAAATATTTTTGTGTTTCTCATCAACAAAATCTGTCCTCTTGGCTCTTCCCTAGGACATTTGACAAAAACATTCAGTCCCTCCCAAGGACTAAAAAATTAAAATAATTTAGAGATAGGTCCCTCCCAGGAACTAAAAAAGAACATATCATTTAAATATGAAGACTAAAACACAAATACGAAGTAAGGGATCGATCCATATATCCTATATAGTTTATGAGAACTCAAAAATAAAAAACCCTAAAATGTTACACAGTGAAAAATTATAAAATGTCACCCGCACTGAAAAAACATGCTTTGATTTTAAAAACATATTTCAATATTACAAAACATGAACACATACATTTTTTTCATTTTCCATGACAGTGGAATATACAGTTTATCACATATATATTATATATTGTGTTAGATGGCGTAGTGTTTCTAAAAATATCTAAGTATATCATATCTAAGGATATCAATCGTGTTGAAATAGATATGTCAAAAGTATTTGGGAATTACTTTAGAATAACTGGGTTGTAACTTCAACAATCATAGAGTAATATTTATTTATTTTATTAACTCCTAAATTGTTTGAATAACTATTAACTCGGCCAAAACCAAATTATAATAGACTCAATCTAAATTAAATCTCAAACTAAATTACTTAGGGCTAATTTGATAACTCTGATATAGAAAGAAAATCCTTCTTTTTCAAGAATCTAGTTCCAATAGATTTTATAAAAAGAGAAACTTTGTACTGAATATCCAAAAATGAACAGGCAAACGAAAATTTTCAAACATAATATTCCAACAATAGGAGAATGAACACCAAACTGACCCTACCTTATCATTTGAATGCATTTTATCAAGGATATAAAGTCCTTATATACATCCCCACATACATGCTTTATAAACCTTGTATATACAGCCCCACATACATCCTTTATTTTATAAAAATAATATTCATTACATGATCCATTCCTCATAAAAAAAAAATCAAAACTCATCATGATTAAAATTGTCCCAAAAATTATACTACTCATTAAATCGAAACCAGTAGATTATTTCACTAAAACCTTTTTTTAAGTCAAGATAGAGAATTTACACGATTAAAGTTCTCCAGGACAATGCGAAAGTATTTTATTCATTTTACTCCAGTTGTCATTATAGAAAACCAAAATATCATTTATATTTGGCATAGAAATTAAATTCAAACAACAAAATTGAAGGATATAATCAAAATAATATAAAAGATGAAGAGAGTGTTGAGTTAAATACCACTCAACACTTGAACATGTTTATGAAATCATGTTTAATATAGAGACAAATGTGCCGACCAAAGGAGGGTGGGCTGGGAGTACTTGATCTCTGATGCATGAACAAGGCTAATCTAACCAAATGGATATGGAAATGGCTATCGGGTGGCACATCTCTTTGGCTGCAGGTGTTGCGAGATAGATGCGGCGAACAGGGCATCAGTGATGCAAGATGGATGATGTGTAATACACGCATGACACATATTTGCAAGGGATTTTTTGTGGAGCGGCCCATGGTGGAGAGAGCTATCGGGTGATCGATCGGAGGAGGGGAAAATGTGCATTTTTGGCTTGAGAGCTTGAGCAAGTTGGCACCTAACATATTCAGATCGGCAACTAAAAAGGAGCAGCGAGCGATTTCTTCACAAGGGAGGCTGATTCAGGCATGTGGAATATAGAGCTTATGAGGGCAAGGTTGATGGAAGAGGAGTTAAGTCAATATGCTAGCCTATTGGAGGCAGTGGTGCCGCAAAATCTCACAGTGGGGGTGGACAAAATTGTGTGGAGACCGAGCAGTAGTGGCGATTACACGGTGAAAGGGGACTATAAATGGTGGCGAGAGATATCCAGAAGCATGCAACAACCATGCACAAGGTTCCATCAAATTTGGAGAGCAAAGATCCCGATAAAAATTAAGGTGTTCTTATAACAGCTAAACAAAGAATGCCTCCTCATCAGGTGTACAAAGCCAAATGGGTACACAACAAATCAACATGTCTTATGTGATGCGGCACCAGAGACCATCCAACACCTCTTTTGCGAATGCGCATGGGTGAAGCAATTTAAGCACACGCAGGCATGGACACTTTGTTCGCAACATTGGAAGATTTATGGGAGGCAAGCAAAGCTTTGAGAAGACTGGAGGACAATAGATTAACGGCGATAATTTCACAATCCATCCTCCTAACAGGTGCATGAACGATATGACGAACACGCAACGAGGTGATTTTTACAGGCGCACACGCATATCAAGAGAACATAAGAAAAATATTTCACTCTTTAGAGAGTGGAACATATGCATCGCGTTAGCACGAGAGATAACACTTAAAGAAAGGGCTGGTTGGCAACACGAGATGACCCAAACGGAGGTATTTCTTTGATCCTCCACATCCCGTGGGATAGATGACTCCTCTTCTCTTGGTTTGGGCTAAGAGGATTATAAGACTCTTGTACATGATCTTTTCATTTTTATCTTTCTATTCTCCCTCAATTCAGAATTTATAATTCGATCTTTTATAAATGAAACCAGATAACAAATATCTATCATTTAAAAAAAAAAATTACAGAGACAAATGTATTGCATCCACAATTAGAGTATATAATTATAAACCATATTATTTGTACCCCAAAAAAAAAACTCTCAACAAACCTCTCTATCCCAATCCTCATTCAATTGAAACATGTCTCAGTCACCTTCACCTTCTGGAGGCGCGTCAGAGCCGTCCCGTTCGCCAAAACAGGGGAGAAACACAGAAGCATTGTTTTAACGCATCGAAGAAGACTGAAAAATACACACTACACATTTCTATCAAATGCATAAGCTGCTAAATGTGTTTGTTTGAGCGTCTACGCTCACCAATGTCCGCCAACACAAACCCAGACATAACGTCCATCCAAATGAAACACTTAGGATCCATTTGGATCAACGTCCCACCTGCATAAGCGGTGGCAGACACCGATGGACGCAGTCGCCCAACCAAGCGAAAAACCAGTTTCTGCATTTGACTTCTTCCTCCAGTGTTTTAAGTGTATTTTTTCTCATCTCCCCAACGCGTCAAAACAACGCTTCTTCTGTTAAACCCTGCTTCCACTGACGCAACATCCCCCAACACTGACAAAAGGAACCTAAGTGAAAAATCAGGGCTTACCAAACACAACATATAATATTACTACTAAACATCTCACAACATCTAAAAATCCTAAATATCATCCTAGACCTCTCTCTAAGACCTCACCAACAAGTGCCAGAGAACCCCATTGAGGTGAAACAACAAAACAAATGACAATTTTTGTCATTTCATCTATGTGAGATGATTTTGTAATTTCAATTTACATTAATTAAAATGAACTAAAGCTGCAATTCAAGTGACTTTAGTTATCACACTAAATTCACCAAACTCTGCAAATTTCTAGCAAGTTAAACAGATGAAAAATACAAAAGACAATGGGATATATGTAAAATTAACGGGCTGACTTAAAAAAATGACATTATTACATTTACCTTGGACATATACAATCAATAACAAGCGCAAATAAGTGCTGCAGTTCAAATAATTCTCCTATTTAAGTAGTCACCAATTAAAATCAAGTAGATGTTAAGCTATTCTTACCTGGGGAATAAAGAAGCACAAAAGGGAATAAACATCCCCTAAACAGACCACAAAACCCCTGACAGGAAGTTTATCAAGTTTATATAAACATAGCACATCTCATTCCCAAATCTTAACTATGAATTTCAAAAAGCACTTACTCCATACTAAACATTCATGTTAATTTCCTTTCAATCCATCAGATACTGCACAAGGGAATAAAGTAACAAAACAAACATGACAATTTTGCTATTTCATCTAAGTGAGACAATTCTGTCATTTGATTTTCTACTCATTCCATTTAAACAAGAATATATGGGCCACACTCAAAGCTCATGGAAGAGCTTAAACACTTCACCCAAAAAAGTGCATCAAAATATCAACAGGAAACAAGCACTTTTAGGATTTGTAAAAATCAGAAATGATTAAATTAAAGATATCAACGATCTAACCATGCCATAGGCAACAGACCATACTTCTTGAAATGTTCAAGCCACCATGTCAATGTCCACAACAGGCATCGAACTCACACATTACATTACAATAAGACAATATAAATTAAACTCAAAGGAAGCCTTCAAATACCGTAACCATCATATGTAACAGAAAAAAAAAAATCTAAGAGCAAGTAGTGCTGTAATTCAAACAATTTGCAAATTCCTGGCAAGTTATCATCATCTAATGAACTGACCACATTTTGCAAATTCCTAGCAAGTTGACAATTGGTAAAGTGTATCAAATGGGAAATTGGAATCTATGTAAAATTGAAGGACTCATTCAGAAAATGACATTTTGTCACATATTCCTTTGGACATGCTTACAATCATAACAAATGCAAATAAGTGCTGCAATTCAACTAAGTCCATAAAAATAATTAATTAGCAATGTTGCAAACACTTATTAAAAATACTTATAGATAGAATACACTTTAGCAATGTGTAACATTTTGAACTAAATTAATTCAACCTCCAGAAATTCTGCAAGTTTTAGATGCCTATCCATAGAAAAAAAGGGTTGCATGCCCTGAAGATCAACAATGAAGTTGACCATGACTAGCACTTTCCAGTGAGGCAACATTTTGATATGAACATGAGAAATACAAAATTCAAAGCATGTTTAGAAATTCAAATATCAAGCTCAGAAACTTAAAATGTGAAATGTGACAAGTCTCTCATCAGTAGGAGACTGACATATAATTCAAAATACGACAAATCTAAATTTCAAGACAGTCCCCGACGAGGGCCCGATGAAGCCTGATGAGATCAGATGCATTATTCAAATAGACCCCCCACCTTTCCAAAATTTCAAATGGTACATTCCCCTTCCATTTTTCCCCACGACTTTATCATAAGAAAAAAAACTTATTTGATGACAGACTTTAACATCCTATGAAGTTCATATGTGAAACTGGACATGATTACCACAAACATTAGACCCATGATTTAAAAAAAGATCTAAAAAAACCATTTAGAAGATTTATCATCTCTCATATTATAATGAAAACTCTCCACAAGCAAGTACAAAATAAATTAAATATCTAACAGAAAACACGGAAAGAATAGAGCAAGTCCATTCATTCAGTCTTCCCATTTCACAAGTAATATTTTATAAAATGGTCGTGACAGGTACGCAGGTCAATTATCCGAAAAAAATCCGAATCCGTATCCAAAAAATCAGAAATATCCGATATTCAAATATCCGGAGTACGGATATGGATATCAGTCCATCTGATCCAAAAAATATCCGTATCCGACATATATTATAAAAATATATATATTTATATTATATATTACCCATATTGTTATCTTGTATGATTAATCACTAAGACAATATATTATATATTATTAAATTTTCAATGTATGATATCTGAAAGAGATAATAAACTTTAAAATCTTAATTTTAATTTTGATGTTTCTCTAAAATATCACTTGATTATCCAAATTAATGTTAATATTCAAACATGTCAATTATCCAAAAAAAAATCCGTATCCGAAAGAATCTGTATCCGAAAATTAATATCCGTATCCGAATCTGAAAGTTAGGATAGTCTAATTGATAGGCTTAGTCACGGGATCCAATTGCAAAATTACTCCTCCCTCATTCTTTCTACATTATTATTTTTTTGGTAAAAACCACAACAAGGAAGACTCGCATGGAAAGTTTTCATTATGATAGTAAAGATAATAAGATCATCAACTCATATATGCAATGCATGTGTGCATTGACATCCTCAACCTATGAAGCATGTAGGTTGTAAAGAAGCACCAAAGGGGAAACTTTAGCTAAACAGACCTCATAACTTCTGACATGAAGTTCATCCAGTTTTAGATGGAAGTCCATACAGGGCAGCAAAAAAGATGTCTCTGACAAGACAAACACTACTTTAAAAAAAAAAACCTCTTAATAAAACATACTTTAGCATTGCAATTTTGAACTAAATTAATTCAACATCTACAAGTTTAGCAAGCTCAGCAACCTTCATATGCCTCTCAGCTTCTCCATAGAAGAAGAAAGGTTAGATGCTACCCTATGGTCAACAATGAAGTTGACCATTACTAACATTTTCCATAGTGCAAAATATTTTGACGTGAACATGAAAAATTCAAAATTTAAACCATATTTTGAATTTCAAATATCAAGCTCAAAAACTTCAAATGCTAAAAGTAACCACTCGATCACATCACACTTCCTCAATCCCCAATAAGAGACTGACATGTGACAAAATATCAAATGCAAGACAAGTGAGATGACACATGACAATCTCCAACGAGGGCCCGATGAAGCCTGATGGGTTCGGGTCCATCTCTTCAAATAAACCCACCTCCCTTTACAAATAAAATAAAATGATATATTCCCTTTCAATCTCTCCCTACTACACATGTCATAAAGACAATATTCATATGACAAACCTAAACATCCAATGAAGTTCATATGAGTTGGACATGGTTGTTAGAAACATTGAAACATGATTTATCAAGAGACAATCTAACAAACAAAACCACTACAAGACTTATCTCTATCATTATGATAGACGTAAGACGTGCAAAATAAATTGATTTTTGAACAAAATGAGAGAAGAATAAAGGAGAAAACCCAATCATTCAACCTTCACTATTCACAAATAAAAACTTTACAAAACGGTCTTGTGAAGGGACCAAACTGTAAAGTTACCCTTAATAATGGAATCCATTGGCCAATTTTGTGGAGGGAGAATAAAATTGTCCCTTTAAGGATTCCACAAAAAAAGAGTCCTTGAAAACTCTTCCCCCGGTTAGCTATTGTTGGAAGCTCCCAAGAAACTAAATAGTGGAATCCACTGTGAATATTTGGAGTCCAATGTTTTTTTTCTTCCTATTGAGGCCTATTTTTCTTTTTTTGTACAAAGTACAAACAAATAAAAAATATTAATAAAACAATAAATAGTAGCCATATATGAAATATGGTTAAAATATATGGCTCTCAAGTTAAATTTCATCTCATACTCAACAACTTTATTGAGACACTTGTTGAATGGGATTGGAGTGAATCAACAAGCTTGAGAGAATATTTAACTGTGGCGCCTTCTGCACAACCATGTTCCCTATATCACTACTATAATATTTATTATATTGATATTTTTTTACACAAAAAAAAGTGTAACCCAATGTCACAAAAAAGAGACCCTAATAGAAAAAATGGTTAACCTACCATTTTTCCAATGAATTCCACTATTTAGGAGCTTCCAGAGAGCTCCCAAAGAAAATTATCTAGAGAAAAAGTTTTTAGAAACATCCTTTTTAAGGAACCCCTTGAATCCACAAAAGTAGTTCACAAGCTTTGAATCTCAAGCCCCTAAAGATGCTCAAACAAACATCATTTGTTCATCAAATGAAACATGAACTCACGTAATAATAAATAAATTCACAATGTTAAATCCATTCACAATAGAGGATTCACATCTTGAAGAAAACTTTACCGCCACTAAAATTTATAATATCAAAAGACATGTTAGTATGTATGGATACCTCTTTTTGACAAGCATATCTAACAAACACCCATCACCATGAGCACCGTAAGGAATGACAGCAGACTAAAAAAATCAAGCATTACTCACAATCATGTGCAAAAATAACAAGAATAACAATGATACAACACAAACACTCAAAAGACACATAAAGTAACATAGTGTTCTTCAAAACAAAACAAAAAAGAAGTAATTCAACTCAAATCAAACAGATGTAAGGACAAAAACAGAGCGCTCAGCTTCAGCTGAAAGTCTACAAGGAAAATGCTAAATCCAGAACTGTAGGTCAGCAGTAAAGTTGCCTCTAACTAGATAATTACTAATTAAAACAACGCCTAGATTGCATATACTTGAATAACATTGCAACAGTTTCTGAATAGGTGAACAATGAAGTATACCATGACTAGGCAAATTTCTAAGTGTAAATGTCTAATGGGACAACATCCAGGTAGAACAAACTTCCATGAATTAGCAACAACATGACATTGAAATTCCAAACAAGTTTAGAATTTCAAATATCAAACTCAAAATTTAAAATAGGAAATGGAATCATGTCACAGTTGGATCCCATCAGGTCTTGTCAGTCCCCAATGGGAGATTGACATGTAACACAACAAAATTTGGGCCCCAAGCACCTGTGGTGTCACATGTTTTTCCCAATTGGAACTAACAAGACCTAACGGGATCAAACTCTCACTAAATCCCATCTCTTCAGTAGGAGCCAAACCCCTGCTACACCACACCCTTTCAATTAATAAATAAATAAATAAAAATGGCATTCTTCTTCAATCGATCCCCACAGTTCTTGTAAAAGGAAATACTAATTTTTAACATGCAATGAAGTTCATATAAGGGAACTGCTTAAACATATATCAATGAACCATGACTTAACAAAGACCATCTAACAAAAAAAACCACTAGGAAGATTTACACCTCCACTATATTATTATATAGTGAAAATTTCCTTGCACATGCAGATGTGAAAAATAAGTGACTTTTCAAAAGAAATTGGAAAGAGAACTCATATTTATTTAGTCTTCCCATTTCACAAATAAAACTTTACAAAAGGATTTGTGAAGGATCCAAACTATAAAACTACTCATCCCACATTATTTCTAGACAAGCATATGAAGAGTTTCCATGATAATAATAAACATAAAGATCACCCATCAACATCCTCCGCACCTATGGAGGAATGGAGCATCCGGGTTGTGCTTTTAACAGGGATCAATTCAGTAGGACTTTTGACTTAAGGATTCATTCATTGGCTCTTTTTTTTATATATATAAAACTGCGATCATGTCCAAAATAGATATAAATTGAAACCCTCATAACATTTCAATTGCACATACCCTTCACGTGGGGAAATTACCTCAAACTCATAATAGGCATAATGAAAAACCAGATGAGCACGGTAGCAAATTAATGATCCACAGATATGATGGATTACCATGCTAACAAGAGTTCAAGAGTAAATCCAAATGCATGTCATAAAAATTAGAAATATATACATTCCAATACATTGGAGATTTGAGTTTTAAAAACAACATGTACTTGAAAAATTGAAGCTTAGGATTTTATTTACTTGAAAAAAAAAAAAAGGATCCCCAACAATTTCATTTCATTTTAAATGCTTTTAAAACAAGACATCAAGCAAAAACACACAAACTGATGAAAGAGCTTGATCACTCAAGCAGTCACTGAATATATCAATAAGCAATCATTTTGGTTTGTCAAGAATAAATCCTAACCAACAAGAGTCACTATATCAGCATCTAGCATCATTCATTCACTAAATGAAATATGAACTTAATAGAATCACAAAGCTAAAACCATTCACCAGTAATTCATCAAATGAAGCATGAATTTCAAGATTCACAAAGCAAAATCCATTCAATGAAAAGGGTCAACATCTCAAAGAGAGCCAGTGTCCTCCACTAAAACTAGAATTGAGAGCAGAGATACCACTTATTGAAGGAATATATTTAACTAAAACTATGATCATTACTGTGAGAATAAGTAATATTTTAAAAATGACCCTGATGACCCTGAATTTTTTATAATGAAAGGAAGAGTTGAAGTAACATGAAGTCATCAGAGTTTCATGGAGTTACCCAATCTATCTCCATTATTAAAAAAAAAAATCAGTAACTCATTTGAAAAAGATGAAGAGAAAGAAGACTTGATTTGAAATCACGCTTTTCACATGTAAAAAAAAAAAAAAAACGTAATTTCCAATCACGTCTCCGTCCTCCACCTCTTTTTCAAATAAGTATTTTGATATAGTGGCAGAAGTTGATCTTAAGTCATCATTCATAAGATGTAACAAAAAAACAAAAACAAAAACAAAATGGTCCAAAAAAAACCTAAAGAGTAAGATACAAAATATAAAAATAAAAATTATAAGTATATGGTACATTTTTCTAAACAAAGAATAAAAGCAACAAAAATACCTAAAATTTTGAAATTAGATTTGATTTACTGATTTGTTAAATATAACATTTTATTTTGAGAAACAAAAAATATAATAAAAAGAATATAAAAACATAAAAAGATTTTTGTTATTAAATCTCAAAAAATAAAAAAATGGTTGCAGAAAAAAATGACTTATACCATCCTTTCACAAGCAAAAGCATTATTCCAAGTCAGATCACACTTTACTCTTTTTCAAATGATGATTATTTTTTTATTTTTGAAATGGTGGCATAAGTTTTTTTTGTTTTCCTTCTCTTAGTTTTTTCTATTATATGAATCCCTCTCCCCTTTACATTTTCCTTTGTTTTTTTTATGCCAAACTCCTGTGATATTCCATACTTCCATCTCTTACACTTTTGTTTATGGGTTGGCATGTGTAATCTTTATAAATAGACTGTCACAATTTCAGCCACCCCTTTTTCCTTTTCTTTGAACATTTCACACAAAAATGGGTCCCTTAACCTGTCATGTGAAATACATGATGTGTGAAATGTTCAAAGAAAAAGAAAAACAAATGACTGATATTCATAAAAGAGTTGTAAGATGACAAAGGAATGAAATGCTGATAAATTTTTTTTGGGGGGGGGGGGGGAACCACATTAGTGTGTGACTTGGTCCAAAATTATAATGCTAATTCATGATAAATAACGTCATTTGTGATTTTTTCTTTTTATATATTTTGTAGAGTTATTTTTAAAATGTACCTTACATATGTTAAGATATATCAAATAATTACCTAAACAAGAGCAACTGAAGAAGCCACTCCTTAGCCATATACTTTAAGAGAGCAAAATAATCTCCTATAAATGACTCACTAGCTTAGAGTGTGTTTAGAAACAAAAGACTTTTCATTTAAGCAACTTTTGTAACCAGCATTCCATGAAGGACATTTTTTTTAGGTCATAAAAAGATTTTTTTATAACAAAATGTACATTTTTCTTCCGTCTAAAGCTAGAACCGCTGTAAGCATTTGAAAAGGAGTTTGGATCAATCAAGTACAATCCAAACTCGTTCCCAAATGCACACTTAGAAGAGAGACTCCAATGAGAAATCTTCGCCAAATATAGGAAAATTATGTCTTCCCAATTTAAAGTGAGACACACTCAATCATGAGTTTCAATCCTCTGTGTTTTTGACACAGAAAACCCATTTGGGATCCAATCACAAATCACCACATAAACAATCACCACATAAAGAAAAAAATCTAGCCAAGGAGAAGCCCTTGGAAGTAGCCTCCCCCAAATCAAACTTGAGGACTTTGTTCAACATGGCTGGTGATACTCTAATAAGATAACACAGAATCAAATAAAAAAACATCATTAAAAACAAAAAAATAAAATCTAACCAAAACATACACAAACAATTAAAAAAAATATTAATTTTGTTTTCATTAAACAAAACCAAGCTGTGTTATTATAGAACTAGACATAAAGGGGTCTCAGACATCCAAGGAAGGGTAGAAACAGCACAAGCTCTCAAGCTCCGGCGAGAGCGAAAGCTATCAGGCGGCCACTGCGAATGTATTGAGAAACCAGCCGTCTTTAATCTTATCATCATCGACCCACCAATCTTGAAAACCCTAAATATAAACACATTTCACACAAAAAAAAAAAAAAAAAACCCTAACGAACGACATGATAAGGGATGAAACACGCATTCAGACAGATTTTATAAACCCTAACAAGCGAAATCGAATGATTGAAAACGCAAAGAAAAGATCGAATGAGGAAGAGAGAGAACCTTCGAAGGCGAGGCGGCGAGGGTTTCAGATGTGGAGATGGGGTAGTATTTATAGAGCATGAGCCCGTTTAGGGTTTCTAAAAAAAATCTTCTTTTAACTGATTATTATTTGGGATATGGATAAAGGATAAGGGGATGGGATAGGAGGTAATAATGGGATAAGTGGGTGGGATGTTAGTTTATCTTATTTAGTATAAAAAATAATTAAGATAAATTATAAACAGTTATTCTAATTTTAAAATGAAAATAGGGATATTTTATTTCACTTGATTGGGATAGCATTTATCATTATTTTTTGTTTCCATTTAGACGAATATGAATATAAACAAAATTGATGGATTTTTTATCTTTTAAAATTATGACAACTTACCCTTGAAACCTTAATCCCAACTAGCTATTTAGGCTTAGTTTGGTAAATGGATAATTATTTATGATAAATTATTCTAATTTATTAGGATAAAAAAATATTATTTTCATCCGTATTTATATTTGATAATGTATTTTGTTATCCCCATTTTTTGTGTTCTTATTCTTTACATTTAGATCACATAATGTAAAATATAAGATAACTTCAAAAAAAAAATTAAAAATACCAAGTCTACCCTTTAATATTGTTGGTTTTGATTTTATAAAGTTTTTGGTTTTTTTTTTTTTTTTAATGACAGTTATCATTGTTGTCCATATTTTACAAAATAAGATTAAAAATGAGGATAAAGTATATTCCACTTTTTATCTATAATAAAATATCCTCATTTTTTATCTTAAAATACGGACAATTGTCCATACTTTATCTTTTTTTTTTCTTATACCATATAGAATAACATGTGATTTAATTCAATTATTTTTTTATCCCAACCCCTTATCGGAGTGTCAAACCAGGTCTTATGATTCACATAATCTCAATCCTGCTTATGAACTAAACAAACCCTTAGAAGAGCCTCAGGTCCACCGTATCAACGGCTTGAGATGGATTGGGACCCACGACTCAACCATTTTAAAGCTTATAAAACAATCTTTTTCACATTCTGTTTCCACTTGTTATTTTAATTATAGATTTTATGTAATAAATATGTTTTTTTAGAAAAATTAATTAGAGGTCTTTGTGGTCACCCATAAATTATTTTTAGGTTCATGATATTTTTAAGTTTTTTTTAGCCCCTGAGGTGGTGAAACTACATACCATTACTGTGTCGGTCAAAAATATTGAAAATAACCCTGATTAATTTTTTAGTACACTGTAACACTCTTCAGCATGTTGTTAAGTGTCTCTAGTACACTGTTAATACTTTCTAATATATTGTTAACTTTCATAAAATGTTAACAGGCAATAAGAGACATTTTTGGTATATATGACATATGGACTAGGTATTTATTTCCAAGGATTAAAAGATAATTTTTCACCTATTTAAGGACCTAAACTAAAACTTAAAAAATTCTAGGGGCCTAAAAATATTTCATAGGTTATCACTTGGACCCCTAATTAATTGCCCTGTGTATTTTACCAAAAAAATAATTTAAATATTATACACTCCAACTAAAATATATATCCACTTGGTTAAAAAATAAAAAAAATCTGAATGAATCATTATTTAATTAAATATATGCTCCAATGTCTTTATCAAATTATACATTTCGAAGGATCGAATATAGTCTATTTTATTTTTATTTTTTAAAAAAAAGTCATATATATTGTTTATCTATTAAAGCCCCATATGAAAATAATTATCAAAATACATTTTCACAAAATACTGCTATCAACTAAATTTTTCATAAAATCAAGTTTTGAGCTAGTTTTTTTTACAGGAGTTGTTTCGTTTTATCACTTAAAAATCAAAATATATAAATATTAATCAAAATTACAAAAGTTTAATTTGAAACTGATTATATAAACTGAACATCTAAGGCTATCCAAAAAAATAGTCTATGGTCCGTTAACATTACGCTTAGTCTTTTTATATGAATTGAATGTATTTAAATAATTTCATATACTGCATCAGTAAACATTGCAGGTTAAAATCTGGAAACCTTGTTATAAAACCTCAGTGACACCATTAGACATGAAATGTGAAAACAGAAAGATTTGACAGATATATCACAAACGTCCTTTGGCTGGCTCATATCCCTCTCCATCAATAAATCACACACATGAAAACAGTAAGAATTAATGGATAAACTACTAACAAATCATGTAGAAACAAAGAACACACAAACATCATGTATATAAAGATTCTATGTGGTGAGGAAGTTCAGAAAGAAATCTTGATGAAGACCAATATGTGAAGGACCAAGACGTAGAGAACAAAAGCAGACCTCATAAACATGAGTTTCTGCTGGTTTTCCATTCCAACACGGCCTTCTAAGGCATAATCGGTAGAATAGGCCATTCGAGCGACCCCCCTCCCATAACGACTCCTCGCGTTAGTGTTCGATTCCGGGTTACCATTTTCAAGATTCCGGCGAAGAGCATTCAGGACGTGTAGTTCTTGCTGTTTGGCTTGTATTTCGCTTGCTAAGCCTTCTGCTTGCGCCTGCGATGGAGATATCAATTTTATCGCTGTTGGAAAGTGAGGATAAATTAAAAAAAAAGGTAATGAAGTTGTGAAATGCGGGAGACCTGTTTGGCGGTGAGCTGTTCGATCAGGCTGTGAAGCTGTTTCTCCAAAGTTTTCTCTCTTTGAGCTGAAGATGAAGAAAGTGCGTTAGATAGGGGATTGTAATCTCTATGCAGCTATGCAAATGCCTGCTTAAACAAGCATCCCCAGTTGATGCTTGACATGTTATGATGCCAACAATAACATATGATTATAGTATAAAGTTGAAATGATATCCTCATATCATTTGATAACAAAGTTGTTAGAATATCTCTGTAATTAGAATGTCAATTTTTTATTTTCAAACAGTGATTTAACTAGTCCACCTGAGAGATGACGAAAATATCCTTACATAAAGAAAATATCCTTGCATAGGATATCATTGTCGGGTTATACCATTTTTTCACACACTAGTATTAATAATGAAAATATCCTTAAACAAAATCAATTTAAAAAAATTAGTACATCAATCACCCCACTCCTCTCTTATATTATTACCACACATTTCACTTAGGGTTGAAATTGATATTTGTAAAGAAGATGCACCGATCATACCAAATGACAGCGACAGATAAAACTGGTTTATATAACACAACTAATTTACTGATTTTCTTAAAGATAAAAATGGGTTAAGCTCATAGATATCGTAATACCCTATATTGTAGTGTGCTTTAGTCCCCCCCACCACCCAAAAAACAATTAACCCCTTGCCAAGGGGAGTACCTAATGAATTATAGGCTCAGTTACGCTGTATCAAAAAGCCTAAAACTGGATTTTCTAAAAATCCATGAAATCAAAATATTTTGGATCCATGGACTACATCCTCTTCTTTTGTGTAATCATGTGTTTATATGATGATTAAATTTTGAGGTATATTTCATTTTTTATCTACAACAAAAAATTTATAAAACAAACAAAAGAGGTAGTATCATCCAAATAACACCCTTCTATCAGTTTTCAGATCCCCAAAACAGATTTTGACCATCAAGAATGCTACAGAATCAAGAAAGCAATTTCACTCATGAATCATGATCCATGATGAATTAGTGAATACACAGAAGATGTAAACAAACACTGAGGCATGAGGATTTTCTTCTTTTCATTTATTAGAGGAAAACAAATCTATAATAAGAAGGGTTCTGTCTTGGGGAGTTGTGAAAAAAAGGAAGGGGCACAAAGGAGGCAAACCAACGGAAGACCGTAAGAGTAATTAAGGCCCCTTTCGGAACCAACTATCAAATTGATTCGGCTTCTGCAAAATCAATTTCCAGATAATCGATTAAAGTTTTTTTTTAAAAAAAACTGAGCTTTTGATTTTCACGTGTTAAAAGTCAACTAGCAGCTTTTAGGACAAGCTGGTCGGGAGTAACTTGTTTCTGAAAAATGGTTCCGAATAGAGACAAGTAAAAATTTGGAGGAAATGAACATGATGATGGGAGACACCTCACCCCGTTCCCTCATGAACTTTGAAATAAATTTGCAGAAAGTCAAACCATGGAATCATTAATATGAGAATATTAATAATCATATTACATAAAGCTAATTACTTGTAGTTTAAAGGAAATCAGTGTGTTGTCTCTATTAAGAAACTTGTCGTAACAACATTCATGCATATAAAGAGAGTACAGCATTCCAAAGCCAGTTGATGATTTAATTTACCTGCCGAAGGTTGCTTAAGAGAATCTTGTTGAACCAGTGTCCATCTGTCCTCTAAATCCTTGACAAGAGCTTCCATAGAACTCTGGAACCACAGGAAAAGTTATTTTAACATTACAACATAATGAAAATGGGATAGTCAATTAATGCAACCTACCAATTCCCTTTTCTTCTTTTCCAACTCCTCTGGCTTGCCATGCGTTGGATGTTCTCCCTCCGAAATATCCTTTTCCATAATCTTAGGCACCACCAGCTCATCAGATTGACTGGCTGCCAATGTAGATTGTGCATTTTCCAATTCTCTTCTTAGGCACTCTTCAATAATATCCAATTCCTGCAAGCAGAATTTAAGTGATGAAAAAGGACACAATACCCCAATTCTAACAGTGCCAAAACCTATATTGCCCAGTAGAAGTTTCATATACTTAACTTGCTTAAAATGAAAAAAAAAAAATTGGATTTATCTGCTGCTCCTGATTTCCTAAATGATACCAATGAAATGGATTTTTAGTAAGCCTAAAATGGTGATATTCAAGTGTGTGATATAAATTGTCAAATAGCCCCAATTTTTGTTTTGTAGTACAGATGGTGTCATCAAATTACATTAACTAGTAAACTAACCAATGCATACAAGATGCAGATGAAACAAAACTGAGAAAGTGGTGCAGGACATTAAGAAATATCCCCACCCAAAAAAAAAAAGAGACTCAACAGTTGAAATTATCTGTTTTATGCTCATGTTTACAAATGATTTTCTGTAAGAATTTAGATTGCGAACTGAGGGGATGAATCGATGGATCTTATGATCCAAAACAAAATCAGTAAAATATGATCCACACTCATGTTAGTAGTAGCCTTTCAATAATTACCAACAGTGCCTCCCTCATCATCATCACTAGATGCAAGGGCGGCGCTACCTTTCACTTGATGATTGACCCCATCAATTTTTTTTTAAAAAAAAAAACAAAACAAGCCCACCCAAAATTTATACCACCACATTAAATTAGTGGGATCCATTAAAAACAATTAAAAAAACCATATCAGTATAGCCTGGCCCAAAGTTTCACCCGAAGGACTCTAAAACAATAATAAAACTAGGAAAATGATATGTCCAACTCTCATTGCAGTCCACACTGATTTTTTTTTTTTAAAAAAAAAAAAATCACTCTCCAATTGACATGCATTCTATTATATAAAATGAAGTATTTACTGAGATACATTAGTGCATTTTTTTCAAGTTAAAAATATGATAAAAAAAATTGCGCAATAAACTATGATGGAACTCCATACACTACGATAACGCAGTATATATTACGTTATCATAGTGTATGGGGTTGCAAAACAAGTTATAAAATAGACTGAGTGTATCCGCACTCATAAAACAATACCTTAAATCGCTACACCATTTTAAAAAAAAATTCAAGGGACAAGAAACTAGCCGATCATCTACCCATTTAAAAAAATCAAGTATTTAATCATGGATTTGTTTTGAATTCAGATATATAATATAAAAGTAAATTTAAAAAAAAAATTTATGAAATTTTTTTTTAATGACCCCATCTATAAATATTCCTGGAGCCGCCACTGACTAGATGACAATATCTTAAATCATAATTTCTTATGTTTTATAGACCAACAAACCAAAATTAAAAATAAATAAAGACCGTATTATTTCACCAAGTATGTTGTTATATGCATATCACAAAAATCTTTAATGAAAGAATGAAAATGCACCGATACATTCTCTTAGGAGTCTGTCAATGGTGTTTTCTTTTATAAAAAAAGAAAACATATCAAGTTTAGATACTTTTAATTGGTGCGTATATGTTAGGACTCTAACCCATGACCTCTTGATTACACATTCTCTTGTCAACCACTGAGCTACAAGTCTAAGCCCCTCAGATACTTAATTATGACTGCCATATAGAAGGTCGTTATTTATTAAAAGATATCATTCCCCAGGATAATAACCTTTAGTTTATTTTGCAAGAGAGTGGCTTCTTGCAACTTCTCTTGTATTTTCTTTTGACAATTTGATATGGTCCTCTCATAGCCAATGTTTTCTTCTTGCAGCGTAACCTCTCGTAATTGTGCCTGAAAGAAAGTGCAATCATTAAGTTATGCAAAAACACTGCAATAATTTTATCAAAAAAACATAACTCCTCCTTGATGTGCATGCAAGACTCAATCATGACACTCTGCAAATGGGTAAGATTGCCTCACATTGAGATCATATTCTGGGAACCCTATACAACGATATGTGAAAGAACATAATTATCCATTCAAATACACAAAATCAACATGAACAGGATTACAGTGGAGGACATGAGTCGAAATAGTCCAAATTCTAAAGGTGTGAGCATATGAGCTTCATTTACACGTTGAACAGCAGCATCAAACAAGAAAATGTATATATTATTATATTTATTAATGAAAGAGTGTATTGTTACCTACTTAGATGTCCAACATAGGAATATTGAAGAAAATTAGTGACCCAGCCAAATGTGTGTGTGTGTTAACTGCCAAGGTCTAAGCCAAAGCACAATGAGTCTCATACAACTCACCAACAGGCATGGGGTCCCAAGATCAGCCAGAACAGGTTCATTTCAGGTAAGAAACTAGTTGTAAAACACAATTTAACATCATCATAAATCATGTTTAAATCTAGAAAGCAGACCACAGGTAGATGGGACAAATATCCATGCAATGAATTCAGTTGAACCTTTCATCTTTTCTGTCAGTAGTCCATTCAATCAGGTTTTCCCCAGGCATTCTGAACCATTTTGTCCCACATCAATTTCAGAACCTCAAATAAGCCTTATTAACTACAACAGAAAGATGATATGACTCCTTTAATAGAATGCATGTATAATTTTTTCCTTTTTTGTCAAATACTAACAAAAATTATCCTTTGAGTTTAGTTATACCAAAGTCGCATCCTAATCCTTTTAGATCTTGAAATAGACGAGGTTACAATTCGCCAATATGTTCGCCACATTATTATCAAAATCACTAGATTGCTATTTGTACACTTCCAAGCCAGTCTTCCAAAAATGAAAGTATGAAACTATAGTGAACTAACACAACAAGAACCCATGTAAAAGGAAATCTTGAAATCATTGGTAACAATTTAAAAAAAAAGAAGTAAAATATCCCATTTACAAATAAATTTAAATAAAACCAATGGGTTTCTCTTGATCTCATCAATGCATTGAATTACAACGACAAACAACTCACTCAAAACGATTAAATTTCGAAGTAACTAATGAAAAACAAATGAATGATCTTCTCTTGATTTCATTTAAACCAAATCACGAATTCCTCCTAATCCTAATCACCAAAGGTGAAATATCAAAACCCACAACACCAAAGAAAGAATCAACAACAGCCCAGCTAAAAAATTCCCATTTTGAGATCAATCACAAATAACCCAAACCAAAGATCCCCCTAAATCTCATGCCAAACACGAGATATATTCAACGCAGAGAGAGAGAGAGAGAGAAAGAAAGAGAGGCGTTGAAAGGGAAGAACCTGTTCACGGGTGGTGGAGTGGGCGTTCAATTGGAGGGCGAGGGCGGCGTTGGAAGCGAGGGAGTGGGCGTGGAGGTCGGGCAACCTCTGGGCGATGGAGGGAGGGGGGATCCTCAGCCGCAGATCCTGGATCGAACGCCTCAGATTGGTCGACCTCCTCTCGAGCTCCTGCGCGTACCTCAGCTGGTCTGGGGTTAGGATGGACGCGAGGACACGTTCGTCCTCTAAGTCGAGGTCTTCGTCTTCGGCGCCGTTGGTTTGGGCTCCGACGACGTCGGCCGCCCAAGCGAGGAGGCCCGCCATGGCCGATGATCTGATGAAGCTCTCTTTTCAGTGCTTCTTTTTGCGTGGGGAGAGAAGTATGGGCCGAGCCTGAACCCGATAAATTGAATCCGATTTTAGATGGTTGAAGTAATTTTGATTTATTTTATTTTTTTATTAAAAATATCTAAATCCCTGCAATTAGAATTTACAAACACCTGTAATCCCACGTAAATCTTTATAGACTCGAGGTAGGACATACAGTCCCTGCAAGCATACAAAATGTCATATAAATTCATATGGTTAACTTCTATTAACTTACCTAAGGTTAGAAGTAACATAGATGCTATTTGACTATTATACCCTATAAAAATTAAAAAAAAAACTCTTTATTGTGATTTCAAAATTTTGGTCATTTAAAAATATTTATATTTCTTTTTTAATATTTTCAATGACTTACATGAATGTTTAATTTTAAACAGATGTAATATTATGAGATTATTATGTTAAATTAGAAGGAAATTTAACTCAATGACTAATTGATTAACCATAATAGTTTAAAGGACGTGTATGTCCCACCACAATTTTGCAATGACTTATATAGGTTTTTGCATGTTTACATGAACTTCAATGTCTTTAATCATTTTTTTGGGTTATTTAGTTTCCACCCCTCCAAAAATAGACAAATTATTCAAAAAAAATCCTTCAAAACACAATACTATTATAAACCCTCTTAAAATGTTACTTAGCTTTGTAAAAAAACTCAACAATCAACAAACTAACAATGTTAAGGGAATATTTAATCTCAACATATGTATATTGACTATTTTACTATCTCCATTAGTAAAAAAAAATCGTTTGGGGTCAATGTAGTGGAATATTGTATTTTGGGACTACTGATTTTTTTTTTTTTAACCGAATGAAGAATTTTCATAGAGTTCTGATTATGTCAAAAATGAATCTCCAGCACTCTAAGAGAGTTCAAGAGTTTGAAGAGGGTATTTAAAACATTTTTCATTAATGAATAGGGTAAAATAGTCAATATACATATGTTGAGATAGAATGTTCCTCTAACATTTTTAAATTTTTTTTTTTTTTTAAATGATAATGGGTGGATCGGCCACTTCTTTGATTATAAAAGGAGTACAGTTTCTGCAAAACAAAATACAAAGGAATAGCGAGGAGAGGAGATTTAAATAATGCCTAATTAGGAGATCTAACAAAGGTATTCATTGGATCTCTAACCTTCCATCCTACGGGGCAACGAGGAGCGCATTCTTCTCCACCTGGACTAAGCTAGCCCCCGCACATAGGCAACTCCAGATCGAGATGTTCCTCTTGGCACTCTCCCAAACTCCTTCCGCATAAACCAAGGTATCCCGGAAGATCTTATCATTTCGACTAATCCAGATGGCCCACATGACTACAGGAACTAGAGATTGCAAGATATTACTGCACAAACTCTGGTCGTCTCACCGATAAAGCCTACTCCCCATCTCCCACAAGTGATCAAGGTTAACCGGGCACTACTTGTGCCCCAAAGAACGTTCGAACATTTTTAATTTGTTGACTGTTGGATTTTTTACAAAGTCAGACATCATTTTAAAGGGGTTTATAATAATATTGTGTTTTGGAGGGGGTTTTTAGTAATTTGCCTATTTTTTTGGAGGTGTGGAAACTAAATAACCTTTTTAGCCCCTCTACACTGCCAAAATCCATAAAACTCCCTTACGTTTCCTGGAGTCCATATAACCCTTTGAAAACACCTATGTAATTCAAAATAATCTCCTTAGTTAAAATTTCATTGACAAACGAGGAACATTATGTGAATAATCTGTTTGGTTAACCCTAGTTGAAAACATAGTATTTCAGAAACCCCCTACAATGTGTAAAAAAAGACTAACAATCATGTGTAAATCACAATTTTACATCTCTTACCCCTCTTTATAGAGGATTTTTCTCATTTTTAATACATTGTAAGGTTTTTTTTGGTATACTGTGTTTTCATCCAAAGTTAACCAAAATAATATTCCTCATCTCTTAACAAAAATTTAACTCAGGGGATTATTTGGATTTATATAGGTGTTTTCATGGAGTTATATGTAGGCCTGTCAACGGGTTGCGGGTTGACCGGGACCCAACTAGAACCCGACCCGATAAAAAGGCATAAATACCCGACCCGAAGGACCCGATAATCAAAACGGACAGGTTTGGGTCCACCCCGATCCGAACCTATGGACCAGATTAACATAATCCAAATACTATATGATTTTTTTTATTTATGATCTAATTCAACATTTATAACTAAATACTGAATAATCATTTAAAATTTTAAGTGTTTGAATATTTTTACAATCTTTTTAACTTCACGTAATAGCATAATAATCGAAACCGTATTCTAAAACATTAAAAATTAAAATAATGAAGAATTATTTATAATACACTAAATTTTATTAATAAAAAATAAAAATGAAGCCTCTCTAAACCCTTAAGAAGTTCATCGACCTTTCTTTGTCTGACCTAGATTTGTTAATGGGTCAACCCGACCCGATCAAAGACCCGATATGGATCCGACCCGAAAGACTCAACAATCAATCCTGACCCGTTGACAGGCATAGTTACATGAACTTTAAAAAAAGTCAGAGTTATATGAATTTTAGGCGGTTTAAGAGGGATATATAAATTCTAGGCAGTTTACATGGAGTTATATGGATTTTTTTTTTTTTTTTGGGCTCTCTTTGCGCTCTAATATAAGTATGCCTCTTTTATAAATAAACCCTTCATGTTGTGCTTCATATATTTAAACAACTTCTGATTTTCATTTCTATGACCCCTTATTTTTTCAATCACCACTGGTTATGCATCTTTTTCAGCTCCTTTGGCTCCCAAATTTATATAGTTCCAACAAATAGCGAAAAACAAATGGTTTTATTTGTAAGGTTTATATAACAGTATACCTTTCAAATAAATATATACACACACATTAAACATATTGGAGTGGTGCATTAATAGTAGTTTGCCATTAACACAACATGTAAAATCATCAAACACAGTTTATGCTCTACTACTCAACTCTATTTGAATGCATTTAATTCATCCAAGTATGTATTCTATTTTTTTCTGAAAAAATATACTTCATTAATCAAGTATGTATTTTAAAAAAAAATCAAAATGTGTGCCCAAAACCTGTACCTCATGTTTGGATAGCACAATAGAGGTGGAATATTAATAGATAAGGTGGAATAAGTGGAAAGAAAGAGTTTGAATTGGGAGAATAATGTGGCATTGGTAAGCAAGAATTGGGGGAATAATGTGGTGTTGATATTCCACCCGATCTATGCTACTAATATAATGGGTCACATGTCAAATTATCTTTTTATCTTCTATAAATCAGGGGATATATATGTTAATTATTTTTTTATCTTTTATAAATCTTCATCCGTATTTTATTAATCTTTTATTCACAACTTATCCATAGTCAATCAAACAACAAAACTTCATTTTCCAACAAAAATAACTACAAACACATCCAACCAGAAAAAAAATAATCTTAGGTATAATCCAAATTAATTATAACATCACATGATACATGCATTCCATAGTGTCCATGTATAATTTTTTTTTTCTTCAAATCAATACAAAAAATATCTAATGGATATAGGGATCACAAGTTCACAACGGAGCGGGTTGAGACGGGTTTGGTTAATTTCAATCCTAAACCTACTAATAATGTCTCGTCCCAAATCTATGACAGGTTTGATTATTCCATCTCAAACCCATCCCAAATGTTTTTAAAAAACTCAAACCAGTCATATCCCATTCCATTTAGAAGGAAATGAAATTAATAATATCAAATTTTTAAAATATATTATTATTATTATTTAGATTGTAAACTAATAATTATCTAACATATATTACTTGATGCATACTTAAGTATTTTATTAATTGTAATAATAATAATAATAATAATAATCTATGGTGGGTTAGTTTTACTTATGTCAATTATTAATTCGAGTCTTGGTGCTGACTTACCCACATGTTTGTCGGTGATTATTCGAAAAAAAATTTCGTGAGATCGGGACAAATAGGCGGAGGTAGCTTTCTCAGCTTGACCATAATGTCGGCCATGAGGGGTCCCTCCGATATCAATTTTTTTTATTATTATTAATTTTGATAATATAAGTGATTTAAACTAGGTATAACATGGCGAGGTGGGTCTTGCCTTTGAATCCCAAACCCGTCCTATATCTTTGTCAGGTTGGAACGGGTCGTATTCGGGTTCAACATTAAGAGGACCAAACCCCTCCTAATAAGGTCTGGTCAGGGCGGGTTTGCATTTACCTCATCCCATTGGCATCCCTAAATAGATGACACGTGTTCATGCATAGAAACCTATCATGTCTAATGGATGACATGTGTTTGATAGATAATATGTGTCTATTAAAGTCTAATAATGAGATTCTTATTGATGATTTTTTTAATTTTTAACTATAGATGAACATATTTTTCAATGCAATACTTTGGAATTCCC
The DNA here is from genome assembly GCA_030737835.1 of Acorus gramineus. Lineage (NCBI taxonomy): Eukaryota > Viridiplantae > Streptophyta > Magnoliopsida > Acorales > Acoraceae > Acorus > Acorus gramineus. The sequence goes on from CM060850.1 coordinate 5,826,860, forward strand.
GGTTCATCATTTGGGACTACCTCTTCATCTTGGAAAATTCATCAAAGCTGAGTCGTTCCCTTTGATAGCGCGATTCGAACAACAGTTGAAAGGATGGAAGAGCACCTTGTTGAGCACCGGCGGTCGTTTTATTCTCCTTCAAGCGGTCCTTTTCAAATTTATTGATCTTCTTCCTTTCTTTATTTAAAATTCCTAATGGATTTTGTCCAGGATTGATGTTATACGGAAAAGATTCATGTGGAATGGTCCGGTGAGAGATCATTGCAAGGTTCATCCAGTCAAGTGAGATGTGGTTTGTGGTAGCAAAAAAATGGGAGGGCTTGGAGTTCTAAACCTTGAAGACATAAATAAAGCGCTCCTTAGTAAATGGAAATGTTAAGGGTGTCGAATCCTTCTCTCATTTGAAGAGGGGTTGTGGAAGCCAGATATCGCTGCGCCATCCTCAAGATTGGTTGTTTCCCATGTGGGGCTTCTCGACCGTTTCAGATTTGGACCGATATCTTCACCGCTACTAAATTTTTTTGTGATGCCTTAGGATGGTCAGTGGGTCATGGTTGTCGGGTGGGTTTTGGAAGGATATTTGGACAAGTGATTCTTCCTTACAGGACAGATTCCCAGACTTGCTCGTTGCTGCTTCTTTGCAAGAGGGATTGGTGAATTAGTTTTGGACTGTTGGGGCAGGTGGTGGGGGATAAAGTGTCAGGTATAGGTGCTCATTGCTCACTGACGAGGAGCTCCATCTTGCGCTCCTCCGTGAACTTTAGGGATTGTTGGCCACTCTGGACAAGGAGGATTGTGCTCTCTGGCATCCACATCAGTCCGCAGGTTTCTTGGTGTGAAGTGGTTATGCATGGTGGCATAGACACATACCAAATTTTGAGGCGACTGTAAGGAAATTCAAAGAAATTTGAAAGTCTAAGATACCTTTGAAAGTTAAATTATTTTTATGGTTCATGTTTCAAAGGAAACTCCTCACAAAAGCGTATAGGGTGAAATGGGCACCTCACGAGGATGCATCGTGCTCGTTGTGTGGGGAAGGGGAGGAAATTACTGACCAACTTATGATTGTTTGCTCGGTGTCTAAGCAGATTTGGCTTCGGTTGACGGTGGCCATTGAGTTCCCGACGGTCTTCTCATCCATGGAGGAGTTATGGCAAGTGGACAAGAGTTTTTGCGTGCATCGAGACAAGAGCGTCAAAGTAGAGGTGTCATTGATCTTAATCCCAGCGGTGACTTGGGTAATCTGGCTCTCTCACAACCACTTGATTTTTAGAGGCACTTCGGTACATGAGGAGAACATTTGGGTCTTGGTTGAGAATTTCATTAAATTGTGGGGTTTCTCTTGCGCCAGATCGAAGAGGGTAACTTTTATTAGGAAGAGCTTATATGTTGAGGAGTAGTTTGGATTGAGTTTTTTTCTCTTTTTTCTTAAAGATAGAGTAGACACCTCATCTATTTTTATCTTTTTGATAGATATTTTTATATTAATATTTTTTGATTGAGTATCTTTTTTTTTTTTAAATATAATTAAGGGCGTATATTTATCTTTAAATAAAAAAAATAAAATAAAAAAGATGGGCATTCCTCGCCCATCCAAATTCCAAGGTAAGATAGGGATAGGAATTTGATTAGTACTATGAAAATTTCCCAATGCATGGGACCCCTCTATCACACAATCTCACCTTCCCATCACACAATCTTCAATCGGTCCCAAGACCCCAAAGACGAAAAAAATGGCCATCCAAAATCCTCTCTCTTGTTGTCTCCAAATTCCCCAAGGGAACACTGAGGTGGGTTTGGGATTGGTAGAAGCTCTCACCAAACATGTCCATCACAGCATTCACAGCTTCTTCAATACCCCCTCCCACCTCACCCTCCCAACCCACCAAACCCACCATAAAAAACCAATTCAAACCTCCTCTTCTATCACCAACAACATCACTATCTCTCCTCACCCTCCTCTCCACTTCCACTCCCAGTGAAGCCAAGGCCTTCACTGTTGCCAAGGACCAGATCCTCACTTCCCTCACTAAGGTCACAATTCCTTCCTTTCTTGTGCTTTTCAGGTACCCTTTTGGGTTGTTTTTAATACCCATATCTTGTTTTGGTAGGTGGAGGATGCAATTGATCAGGTGGAGCATGTGGGTTCGGATGTTTTTGGGTTCGCGCAGAGTGTTGGTAAGATTTTGATTGATACGTTGAAACCCGGAGTCGATGCGGCTCTTCCAGTGCTTAAGACGGCCGGGGAGGAGGCACTGAAGGTTGCCTCGCCGGCGTTTACGGAGGCTTCGAAGCAGGCCAAGGAGGCGCTCGAGAGCGCCGGAGTTGATCCGACGTCTGTGGGGACTGCTGCTAAGGTTTATTTATTTTGATATAGATCTATGTGTGAAATTTTTATGCTGTTCTTCATTGCATGATAAATATGTATGAAATTTATTGATAAACTGAGATGAATCGTGGCTATAGGTTTTTAATCGATTGGTTTATGTATGTATATATGTGTCTGTAGCTTAGGCTAGGTATCGATCAATTTGTTTGAATTGCTTTAGTTGATTGGCTTCCACAATTTTATAATTAATTGCCATTGATGGGTTTCGGTTCTTTCAGCACTGGTCAAAATGGAGGTACAAAAATTCATCAATCCTAAATTTCTAATTCATTGATAGAATTATTGGTCTTAGCATTTTGGTTTATTGTTGATCCAATGTCCCACTTTTCCTTCAATGCACCAGTTATTTGGATTAAAACGAGCTCGTGTGGCATTACTTATATGCTTCCTTATTAAAAATAGCAGATGAATGGCATACTTCGTGTTTATGAATGTGTGTAAAGCGACTAAAAGCCTACGTTATTTTAGAAATGCATTTTTACAGTGATCTAGGGAAAAATGAGAACTAAATGCATTTTGAGTCATTTTTTGTCACATTAAATTGAACCCTCCACTGACAAATTCCTTAACTGTTAAATCCTCCATGCTTAAGTGATTTACTTAAAGCATTTAGCTGTCTCCTTAATGCAGTGAGATGTTTTTACTACAGAATTCCAGTTACGTGCTTCTGACATTTTGTTTTAATTGGTACTTTTATTTGAAATGCTTACGTTAGTTTCTACTTTCAAGCAGACATTTTATTTTACCTACAAGTATAATATGACCAAGAGATGCTCCTAAATTATCTAAACTACAAACATCTCTATATTGTATGCTTTAATTGATAATCCTATTCCAACCACACACCCCCCCCCCCGTCTTATGTAGGAGGTCTTGTTTTCCAGTATTTCGGCACCACTGAGGCCATACTAGTTTATCGGATTAGTGATATACTGATATTTTAACAAAAATGGGGTATTCATATTTTGAACATTCTCACTTAAATGTGCACATCAAAATTTTTCCATTGCTTCTTCTATTTACTGATCAAATTGCACGTAGGCTGATACATTTTTGTTCCTTGACAGACCATTGCTGATGCAGCGCAACAGACCACCAAAGTTATAGAAGGGGCTAAACCCATTGCTTCTGCGACAGTGGAAACACTTTCGACTTCAGACCCATCTGTAATTGTAGTATCTGTGGGAGCTATATTCCTTGCGTATCTGATTGTTCCCCCAATTTGGTCTGCGGTTTCTTTCAACCTTCGTGGCTACAAAGGTAAACCTTTACATTGCATACTCTTTGAAATTTTCCTTTTGTGCGGCAAAATTGAGGCTACAACAAACAATTCAAAAAGAATAATGTTTGGTACAGCCCCAAATGTAGTCCTCATATTTTTTAATTTTTTTTTAAATAATAAACATTATCTAATAAGGTATATGCTGTAATGGTATATGCTTTAATGAAAAGTGTATATCGCTCAATTTTGAATTGAATGAACTCATTTTTAACAAATGTAAAAAAAAATTAGTAAGGTATATACCTCACCTAAGGAGGTATATACCTCGTTCGATGGCTAACAGCGCCCATCAAAAATGACCTTAAGCAACCAATTTTAGTGCATGAAAATATTCCTTGCTTGTACTACCAAATTACTGACGTACTTTAAATGGTTCTTACTTGTTTATGTAATAATTTGATCATGAAGAAATGAAGTTGAAGTGCTGAGTTTTGTGTCCTAAAATCTACCTTTCAACTTATTTTTAATGCAGTAAATCGATTAATTAGGTCTATGCTTTGAACTCTATTCTAGATCCTAGAGCAGAGAAGGCACTGCCTTGTTTATCAGTCGTTCATTGATTCATGTTAAATCTAATCACAATGATTAGTTCTGGACACAATAATATATCTGTAATTTTATATTTTAAATATGTTACACCAGGTAGCCTCAGTCCTGCTCAGACACTTGATCTAATTTCAACTCAGAACCATTTTTTGATCGACATCCGACCAGAGAAGGACAAGAGCAAGGCTGGTATCCCCCGCCTTCCATCCAGTGCTAAGAACAAGCTGATCTCCATCCCGTACGTGTTTTCTCTCCTAATGCATCATTCTTTCTTCTCGACTTGGATAGGTAGCCTCTCGACGACCTGCCAGGTTGACCTGGAGGATGCCATTTTCTTTTGTATGTTTCATGTTTCTTGTGTTTCTTATCCATCTCCTATGTTCTTGTTCAGACTTGTATACATTTTGTGTTTCAAATTGCAATATAACGTACAGCTTCAGTAAAAAACAAATGTCTTTCATCATGGCTTCTCACCCAACAACCACACCCCCCCCCCCCCCCCCCCCCCCCCCACAAAAAAAAAAAAATAAAAGAAAAATTTGCTGTTCATATATACCTACGTTGATGTTTCACATACTTTACAGGTTGGAAGATCTCCCAAGTAAGCTAAAAGGCCTTGTCAGAAATGCAAAGCAAGTAGAAGCTGAGATAGTTGCGTTAAAAATATCGTATCTCAAAAGAGTTAACAAGGGCTCAAATATCGTGATCATGGACTTGTGAGTTTGTTATCTCTCATAAAAAGTTTATTTTCATAGTTTACATTAACCACCTTAATAGTTTTGTTTGTTGAACGTGATTTTTATGTAAAATAGCCTAATAAGTTCACAACATTGAATACTGCCATCCGGGTCCTTGAAGTCCATCCAAATGAATGTTCTACAATTAAACTGAAAGCTTGGAGTTGCTTCAAGTTCAACTATCAACATACAAATGTTGGATGGACTTCACGGCCTAGATCATCATGCACGATCTTGTATGGAATCTGGGTCAAATGGAATGTGATGGAGGAAATCATTTTTTCTTTAAGACCAGTTTTTAGTTGTCTGTGTCTATGAGGGAAAAATGATTCTGTCACAATGTCACCTTCCCTCACATTCACTTTTAGGAGGAGATGAAATTTTTTCCCCTTTTATTCTAATAAGGCAAAAGAGATAAAAGAAATTGAAGAATTTCTTCCTTTTTGGCACAAAAACCTGTTATTCTGAGTTGTCACTGACAAAACTTTGCTCTTCCATCTTTTCTTTTATTTTCCTGCATACATAAACACACCCTTGATATTCTGATCTTGGTAGTCTTGTTCTTTACTGGAACCTTTGATAATTTCCGGTGTCTGTTGGGCCTCTAGGTATTCTGATTCTGCGAAGATTGTTGCGAGAACTCTCACTACACTTGGCTTCAAGAACTGTTGGATCATGTCTGGTGGTTTCTCCGGGAATAAGGGGTGGTTGCAGAGTCGATTAGGGACAGAGTCATACAATGTCACACTTGCTGAGGTTATTTCTCCATCAAGGGTTATCCCTGCCACCATTGGCCGTTTCGGCAGCACCAGCTCAGCTGCACTTCAGTCTACTCGAAAGTTCCTCCCGCGCGGCATCGATGATTGAGATTTATTTTCTTTAATGGGAAAAAAATGATGTAAATTATGCCATCCAATGTAGAGCTTGTACTATCCTTAATACAAGTAATGAAAAGTTTGGTGCATTGTGTTGTGTTGAATCCATTTTCTTTGGGCCACAACAATGTTACGTTGAGTCACTTTTGCGGTCATTTTTTTTTGGGTTCTATTACACCCAATTCTTTTTCCAGCTCTAATTCTAGCTTTATATGCATCGATACAAAGTTATCGAAATATATGCTCACATTAACGAGATATATTCTTTCATATAATTTTTTCATAATTTTTATAAATGCATCAATGCAATTTTATTGGAGTATATGTTTCACTTTTTATAAAAACATGTAACTCATTAGATGAGATATACTATCTTAAAAAAAAAATTCAAAACACATATAACAACATACACTTCAATGAAATGATACATGATTCTTTTTAAAAAGAAAAATGGTGTGAACTGCAATTAGGGCTGCAATGAGGATTGAAGTGCTAAATGTATCATTTTTCTTTGGAAAAAGATACACTCAGCTCCCATTGCAGCCCCAATTGCAGTGTATTCTATTGTTCTTTTTTAAAAAAATCATACACTTACATTTTGAAGTGCATGCTATTATATGAAATGGAGTATATACTGAGATACATTAGTGTATTTTTTTTTCATGGTGAAAAAATGGAAAAAAAAATTAGATCATATACTATGATGGGACCCATACACTATGATAGTGTAATGCATACTACATTATTATAGTGTATGGGACTATAAAACGGGCAGTAAAAAGGACTGCGTGTATCAGCGCTCTTTTTCTTTTTTCATCTGAAGGTCGAGGCTATACAGGCCCATTATAGGCAATAGGCCAGGGGCCCATGAACTAGCCTAAAGGGGCTATAAAAATACATATTAAGCATTCTTAAATCTCAAATTTACCACCAATATATCTTAATTAATATAAACCATTCATATATTTCAAGTAACGATATTTTTTTTGTTTTATCATTTTTCTTATATTACCATGTGATTTAATAATATGGAGTGTAAGTGCGTATTTTTAAAATGGGCGCTGTTACACCCAGATCTATTTTCAACCCTATATCCATCGACGCATATGCTTATGTTAACAAAGGATATGTTTTGAAAGAATTTTTTTACATTTTTTTATAAATACATCAATGCAATTTATTGAAGTATATAATTCAGTTTTTATAAAAGTATGTACCTCATTAGATAAAATATACTATTTTTAAAAAATTCGAAAAACATACAAATTGGAACGAGGCTGGAAATAGGACTAGATTTAACATTATCCTTTTAAAATTCAAGTGGTGTCACTGTAGATTTTACAAACTTGAGGGGGTCAAAATGCATTACCCTTTATTTTTTATTTTTCGCTGAAAGAACAATCACGTGCCCAGCACGTGAGATGTATCCACGGAAACACAGGATCATGGGCCGGGTTTAAGCGAGGCCCAAACAAAAAGCTTCAACCCAGTCATTACACCGCCTAAAACCCATCCATAAAAGCACGCAGAGAGCCCCTGTTGAGGTCTCTCTCTCTCTCTCTCTCTCTAAACCTAAATATGGCAGCGTCGGCGATCGAGCTCCGGCGGCAAATCGAGTTCCTCGAGATCCAGGAGGAGTACGTGAAGGATGAGCAGAAGAACCTCAAGAGGGAGCTCCTCCGCGCGCAGGAGGAGGTGAAGCGGATCCAGTCGGTGCCGCTCGTGATCGGGCAGTTCATGGAGATGGTCGATCAGAACAACGGGATCGTCGGGTCTACGACGGGCTCCAACTACTACGTGAGGATCCTTAGCACCATCAACAGGGAGCTCTTGAAGCCTTCGGCGTCGATCGCGCTTCACCGCCACTCGAACGCCCTCGTCGACGTCCTCCCGCCCGAGGCCGACTCGAGCATTTCACTTCTCAGCCAGTCCGAGAAGCCCGACGTCACCTACAACGTGAGTTTTGATTGATTCGGTCCTGATTTCTGTTGATCTTTGGATTTAGGGTACCCTATGATTCACCCCTCATAAAGCCATCCGGACCTTTTTTTCATAAAAAAAATAAATCAGATGATGATTGTTGAAAGAGAGGGAGAATATCATCATACCTCATATGTTTCTCCGGACCATTTGGAGAGACAAGCAATCTAAACCAAACCCCATCTCGACCATTGCAGAGAGAAATGGAGGAGATGGTTGCGACGAAGGGCTCGGCGGCGGAAACTCATCGATTGAAGGGATCGGAATTCCTGACCTTGCTCGGAGGCTGAGGGAGTCCAGCGAGAAGGGGAGGGTTCTATCGCTGATACGGCTGGTGGTCTCCGGAACCCCCTCCCGGAGGAGGAACACCACGCAATCACTTGCTCTTCAAGGTTTGTTTTTTTTGGTTATTGATATCTAATTTTTCTTGAGATCACTTTTTAAGGTATTATTATGTATCAAGACTGCAATTGGTACAATTTCATCAATTGATATGTTCCTGTGATTTTTTTTTAAAAACATTTACAAAGGCTAGATTTGTGGAAAGCTCTTCCATGAGGTAGACAAACCTTGTGATTGTTTACCTGGTGATGCAATTTGATTTGTGATAAATTGAGAAGGGCACGAGGCAAGTCAACCTCCTCGGACTCAATTCATTAGATGTTGATAAAAACATTAAAGGAAATTTTTTTCTGATATCCAGGCTAGGATTTGTTATATTGAAAACAGCCTGTCCTCTGTGGTCAGTATGTTAAAAGATTTGGCGACTTGCTTATTGAGAAGGGACATAATCCATTTTCACAAAGAGGATCCATTGGAGTGGGAAATCAAGTGAATTTCTTTGTTATTCTGTAAGGCATTCCTTATCAATAATCATTGTAGGACCATTGATTAATTCTGAATATTGTGCATAGTGTTATACATCATAATTCTTGAGTTACATCATGCTTGATTATGGGATTCTACTAAAAACATTTGGATATATCACAGGTGTGGGATTCTTATCTGAGATACATATTTTAATATTTTTGAACATTTTCATTGCCTAGATTATATGAATACACGACCCTTTTTTATGATCTCTTTATTATTTTAATCAATGTAGGTGGACTAGATGATCATTTAATATGATTTTATTTGTGCAACTGACATGTCATAGTGGTTTCATGCAGGATGCTGTCAAATGCAAGGACAGACAATACGTTTATGCCAGTGCTCAGCTCCCCATTGAAAAATATGCTGTGAGGTTTTTGGAATATGATCACTCTGCTGATGGTGCCGCAGTGCCTGAAGCACAAACTACCCAGACAAAATGTTTGATCTTGGCAATTTGTCAATGTCTTGGGAAGATTTACTTTCAGAAGTATGACTAACTCCCTTTCTGGTTTTATGTGATCGTAGCCAGAATCTGTTTGCTCTGTCTAACTCCATCTATTTTCAGTGTATCTGTTTTATGAGGATTTACATTTACATATATCTAATGGTTGAAGAAATGCAATTGGATTTGATGGCACAGCATTATATTAACTGCTGGATATTTATGGAGATTGCGTGTTATAGAACAAACTGCAATATGAAATCTGAATATGTTATATACTTATATCTGCACTTTGAGCTACAAAATATTTTGTGTGATCATGCCCTTGAGTCAGCAAGAGATATGTGGAAAAAACACTTTCTTGGGTGTCTATTAACTCTAATTTTCACTTTTGCAGGAACGTCTCTTTTATATGGTCCTCCCAGGTGCAATGGAATTATTCTAGAGGACATCTATTGACTCTCATACAAATTCTGTGGTAATAATCATATGCTTCCTTATGACCTTTCGATGTTTAAATAAATAAAAAGAATACCTACATTTACTTTACGATCAGTACACTCCCATTAATTCGAAGTTATTGATGCGTCTATTAACTCTAATTTTCACTTTTGCAGGAACGTCTCTTTTATACGGTCCTCCCTCGTGCAATGGAATTATTCTACAGGACATCCATGGACTCTCATACAAATTCTGTGGTAATAATCATATGCTTCCTTATGACCTTTCGATGTTTAAATAAATCAAAAGAATACCTACATTTACTTTACAATCTGTGCACTCCCATTCATTCGAAGTTATTGATGATCAATTGCCTAGTATCATGAAGATTTAGGAAAAATTGTATCTCTTGCATTTTTTATGCAAATACATTATCTAATGATATTGGATGACTAGAAAAATTTGTTTCTTCAAATTTCTATAAAATGTGGAAGTACATTCTTTGATAAAAAAAACACAAATATAGTCAATTGATGTTTACTCTTTCTATAAATGTCGATTTCTGATTTTGGAGCCCAGCACTATAGAATGCTCCATTTTAAAATTAATTTGCTATTCTATAAGATGGTGGCTACCTTGTGTAATAATTTTTTTTTAGAGAAGATTACTAGACCATGGAGTTCGTCTCCTTATATTGATTTTAATGCTTATAGCCTTACATAACAAAGTGAAAGTTTTAGAAAAAAAAATATCTCTTCGAATTCCTTCCCCAGCACCTCCCTTGGGAATGTCATTGACAACAAATCATTGTACTTCTTGAGTTTTTTTTTTTTGATGGAAATGGTAGACATATATGCCATGATTATATTGATAAGGGCAAATGCTTGGAAAGAGAGTTACATAAGAGCATTACAGCAGCCATAAGGCTGCCCGGGCTGTGGTAGACGAGGACTCTACCAGCACGCCCCAAATACCACTTAGAACTACTCCTCAATTAAGATTCCTTCCTTGAAAAGGTAACCCGTGAGAGACTTGCCCCAAGGTTTGATAAAATGGACCACCATCTCCCAAATGTTTTTGATATATACCCTTGATCCTTGGAAAATAGCTTGGTTCGTGTTTAACCAGAGGGCCTATGCAACAGCGGGGATGAAGGTTTGAGTGGCTTTTGCCTTATGGCTTCTATCTCCTCATGGCATTAAAACCTTCCCAGCCTTCCACATAAAGGAAGCATCTATGCCTGTAGCCTCTCGAAGCAATTTCCACACTTGGGCAACCACAAGACATGTCACCAAAAGATGTTCAGTTGTTTCTTGAGCGCCCCCCCTGCCCCCGCACATAGGACATAAAATATCTACTTGGTTCGACCATTTCACTCTATATGATTTAGTGAGAAGACGATTTTGATACATGAGCCAAGAAAACACCCTAACTTTTAGTGGAATGCCAAAACTTTTAGCGAAAACACCTTATTTGTAGCCCTCTGGATTTGTGGGGCCTTCATCCACGTTGATTGCTGAATGGGTCGCTCTCTCCTCCACTGATCATAACAGCGCCTAACAGAAAATCCTTGATTGGGTTTGGAATGCCAGACTACTGAATCAGTAGTCCTCTCTTGAAGGGTGATAGTTTGGAGTTCCCCTAAAAGGCTTACCAATAGCAAAACTTCCTTGTCTCGTAGGTTACGCATCAATCTCAGATCCCACACTCCCCCATCTGCGTGCGGAGTCCAGAACTCCTTCATCCGACCCTCTTTGTTTGTCGATTGGTCATAGATGGTTGCAAACCGATCCTTCAATGCACTAGTACCATGCCAGCAATCTTGCCAGAACCGCAACAACTATCCATTTCCCACCGACCATGCAAAGGCCTCCATAATTGGCTCTATTAGCCTGAGAATATCTGTCCATATACGTGAAAGTCTAGGAGGCTGAATGGGAAACCTGTTAAATAGTTCCCCTCTACAGCGATTGCTTCCACCAACGGACACCACACTGAGGGATGAGACGTGAGCCACCTCCATCGCCATTTGCTAAGTAGGGCCATATTGTGGTCAGTCAAATTAAGGACACCAGCACCTCCTTTATTTTTCCTCCAGCGAACGAGATCCCATTTCACCAAAAGCGGCTTCTTTCGGTCGATCTCTGCCCCACACCAAAAAAACCTTCTTCAAATGCTATCAGTCTTCTATAGGATCCCCACCGGAACCTTGAAAAGGGAGAGAAAGAAGATTGGCAGGTTCGATAAAGCAGCTAGAAGGAGGATAAGTCGTCAACCTAAGCTTAGATTCTTTCCTTTCCAACTCTTCAACTTTTTCTCAAACCTATTGATCAAAGGGGGTCATTCTGATTTTCAAAATTTACCCAAGTGCAAGGGGAGACCGATACACCGTCAGAGGAATGATTGTTTGTCTGGCATCCAAATATACGAGCTAGAGAACCGAGCTCCCCCTCTACCAAATTAGTGCCAAGCATTGCACTCTTCTGAAAATTTATCTTCAGGCCAGAGAGGAGTTCAAAACATTTGCACACGAATTTGATACCTCGGATGAAGGACGCCGTTGTTGGACAAAGGATGATCGCATTGTCCGCATACTGAATGTGTGAAAGAGATGGCCCCTTGCTATTCACATTGAGTCCTTGAATCCACCCATCATCTTTTGCCACCTTCATCATTCTACTAAAAGCATTGGTGACAACTCTAAAATGTAGCAAAGAGAGGGGGTCGCCTTACGAAGCCCTTTGTTAATGTGGAAGAAACCACATGGCTTGCCATTAACGAGGACCGAGGCCTTCATGGTGGAGATGCACTCCCTGACCATCCTTAATCAATTCGGTTCGAATCCATGGCACTAAAGAAGATGCAACTGGAAATCCCACCTAATATTATCATAGGCCTTAGAGAAATCAAGTTTGTTAAGCATGCCTTTCTCTTTATCTTTGTGGGCTGCAGTGATGCATTCTTGAACTGCATAAAACCATCCAGAAGAAGACGCCCGGAATGAATGCGGTTTGATTCTCTTCCACCATATAGCCTATAGCAGTCTTCAATCAATTAGCAAGGACTTTCGCAATCCAAGAAATGCCTTGAATCCGACATCATTCTCACACATGAATGGGAGATATACTCCCCCCATTACTCCGATCGTGAATCCGAGACATACTCTCTCATGAATCATATACATACTCCCCCATGAATCTAAGACAACCTGCCCATGAATTTGACACACTCATGAATCTGAGACATACCCATGAATCCATCGGTTAGATACCCTCCATGAATCTGAGACATACCTATGAATCCGTGACATACCCATCAAAAAATTTGACACATACCCCTCATTAATATATGACATAGTACTCCGTGAATTTGAGACCATACTCCCCTCATGAATCCAAGGCATATCCTACCAAGAATCTGCGACGTACCCTATCTCAATACCTCACACTCCCCCATGAATCCAAGACATACTCTCCCACGAATCTGAGACCATTCTACCTCCATGAATAAGAGATTATGAATACGCGACACACCCCCATGAATCCAAGACATCCCCATGAACCCGAGACATTCCCCACCATGAATACGAGACCAAACCCCCATGAATCTGAGACTCCCCATTGAATCTAACATGATACTATGAATCTGAGAAATGCCATGAATCCAATATCATGCTCCCTCATAAATGGGAGACATACTCCTCCCACTAATCCGATCATGAATCCGAGACATACTCTCATGATCATATACATACTCCTTGAATTTAAGAAATATCTACCTGCCCATGAATTCGAGACATACCCATGAATCGATCAGAGACATACCCCCCGTGAATCTGAGACCAAACCGCCATGAATCTGAGACTCCCCATTGAATCTAACATGATACCATGAATCTGAGAAATGCCATGAATCCAATATCATGCTCCCTCATAAATGGGAGACATACTCCTCCCACTAATCCGATCATGAATCCGAGACATACTCTCATGATCATATACATACTCCTTGAATTTAAGAAATATCTACCTGCCCATGAATTCGAGACATACCCATGAATCGATCGGAGACATACCCCCCGTGAATCTGAGACATACCCATGAATACGTGGCACATCCATAAAAAAATTAGAGACATACCCCTTATTAATATTAGACAGTACTCCCTGAATTTGAGACCATACTCTTCTCATGAATCCGAGACATATCCTACCATGAATCTGCGATGTACCCTATCATAAAACCGTGGCACACCTCCATGAATCCAAGACATACTCTCCCATGAATCTGATGCCATGATTCCCCAATGAATAAAAGAGTATGAATATGTGACACTCCCCCATGAATCCAAGACATGCCCTCCCATGAATCTGTGACATACCAATGAATTTGAGACATACGGATCCATGAATAGGACACATACCCCCGCATGAATCTAAGACATACCCTCCATCAATCGGATACATACCCCACATGAATCCGATACATACACATGAACCCGAGAGATATTCCTCCATGATTCCGATACATACCCTCCATAAATCTGTGACATACCCATGAATTCGAGACATACGGATCCCCACATGAATCTAAGACATACCCCCCATGAATCGGAAACATACCCCACATGAATCCGAGAGATACTCTGTGATTCTAATATATACCGTGAAGCTCTAACCATACTCCCCCATGAATCCTAGACATACTCCCCATTAATCTGAAACACAATCTTCCATGAATCCGAGACAAAGCTATCTATGAATCGGAGATATAATCCCATTGAATCGGAGACTGTATCCCCCTTGAATCGGAGACATACTCCCCCGTGAATCCAAGACTATACCATGAACCCGAGAAATTCCATGAATTTGAGATCATACTCCTTAATGAATGGGAGTCATACTCCCCCCTTGAATACGATCATGAATCCAAGTCATACTCCCTATGAATCCTAGAAAACCACCCCCCCATTGATATGAGAAATACCCGCTTATGAATCCGAGACATACCCTTGAATTCGAGACATACTCCCCCATGAATCCTGGACATACCCCCATGAATCTGAGACATACCCCCGCATGAATCCGGATTCATGCGGGGGTATGTCTTGGATTCATGAGGGGTATATCCCGGATTCATGGGGGGAGTATGATCATGGATTCAAGTGGGATATGTCTCATATTCATGGGCATAAAACCAAGAACCCCCCCTCCCATGAATGCAAGACATATCCCCCCATGAATCCAAGACATACTTCCTCATTCTAATACATACCATCAATCCCTCACCATAATCCCCCATGAATCCTAGACATATTACCCCATTAATATGAGATTTATCGCACCATGAATCCAAGACATATTAACCCATGAATCTGGGACATACCACCCACGAATCTCCCCCTTTTAATCCGAGACATACTACTTAAAAATCCAAGACCATATCATGAATATGAGAAATGCCATGAATTCAACATTGTGGTTCCTCATGAATGTGAAACATACTCCCCCCTTTAATCCGATTTTGAATCCGAGACATTCTCTCATGGATCATATACACACTCCCCCATGAACTAAGAAATACCTACCTGCCCATGAATTCGAGACATACCCATGAATTCGAGACATACCCATAAATCCATTGGATGCATACTCCCCATGAATCTGAGACATACCTATGAATCCGTGACATACCCATCAAAAAATTCGACACATACCCCTCATTAATATAAGACATAATACTCCTTGAATTTGAGACCATATTCCCCTCTTGAATCCGAGGCATAACCTACCTTGAATCTGCGACGTACCCTACCATATATACCTGACCTTCCTCTATGAATCCAAGACATACTCTCCAACGAATCTTAGACCATTCTCCCCCCATGAATAAGAGAGTAGGAATACGCGACACCCCCCCAAGAATCCGATACCTAATCCTATGAATTTGAGACCGTACTCCCCCCTTGAATCCAAGACATACTCTCCATTGAATCTAACGTCATACCAAGAATTCGAGAAATGTCATGAATACGACATCGTACTCCCTCCACTAATCTGATCATGAATCCGAGACATACTCTCATAAATCATATACATACTCCTCCATGAATCTAAGACATACTTACCTACCCATGGTTTCGAGACATACCCATGAATCCATCGGTGACATACCCTCCATGAATCTAAGACATACCCAAGAATCCGTGACATCCCTCTCATTAATATAAGACATAGTACTCCCTGAATTTGAGACCATACTCCGCTTTGAATCCGGGACATACCACCATGAATCTGAGACATACCCCCACATGAATCCGACATACTCCGCCCATGAATATGATCATGAATCCGAAACATATTCCTAATCCTACAAATACTCCCTCCCTTTTATCTGAGAAAAACCCGCTTATGAATCTGAGACATACTCATGAATCTCAGAAATGCCATGAATACATCATCATACTCCCTTATGATTGGGAGACATACTCCCTCATTAATCCGATCATGCATCCGAGACATACTCTCCCACGAATCCTATACATACTCCCCCATGAATCAGTAATATACCTACCTGCCCATGAATTCGAGACATGCCCATGAATCCTTCAAAGACATTCCCTCATGAGTCTCAGACATACCCATGAATTCGTGACATACTATCAAAAAATTCAAGACATACCCCTCATTAATATAAGACCTAATAATCCTTCAATTTGAGACCATACTCCCCTCATGAATCCGAGACATACCCTTCATGAATCCCTGACACCCCCCCATGAATCCAAGACATGCTCTTTATTGAATCTAACATCATACCATGAATATGAGAAATCCGTGATTATACACCCTCATGAATGGGAGATGTACTCCATACCGGCCTATGAATCCGAGACATACACATGAATGCATTGGAGACATACCCCTATGAATCCAAGACATACCCATGAATAGGCACACTCCCCCATGAATATTATGAGGCATGCTCCCCAAATGAATATGAGACATAACCCCCTCGAATCAGAGACGTACTCCACCATAAATCCGGGACCATACCATAAACCCGTGAAATGCCATGAATTTGAGATCAAACTCCTTAATGAATGGGAGACATACTCCTCCCATGAATACGATCATGAATATGAGGCATAACCCCAATGAATCGGAGACATAACCCCAATGAATTATAGACTATATCCCCTTGAATCGAAGACACTCCCTAGTGAATCCAAGACCATACCATAAACCCGAGAAATGCCATGAATTTGAGATCAAACTCCTTAATGAATGGGAGACATACTCCTCCCATCAATACGATCATGAATCTGAGGCATAACCCCAATGAATCGGAGACATAACCCCAATGAATTATAGACTATATCCCCTTGAATCGAAGACACTCCCTAGTAAATCCAAGACCATACCATAAACCCGTGAAATGCCATGAATTTGAGATCAAACTCCTTAATGAATGGGAGACATACTCCTCCCATGAATACGATCATGAATCTGAGGCATAACCCCAATGAATCGGAGACATAACCCCAATGAATTATAGACTATATCCCCTGAATCGAAGACACTCCCTAGTGAATCCAAGACCATACCATAAACCCGTGAAATGCCATGAATTTGAGATCAAACTCCTTAATGAATGGGAGACATACTCCTCCCATGAATACGATCATGAATCTGAGGCATAACCCCAATGAATCGGAGACATAACCCCAATGAATTATAGACTATATCCCCTGAATCGAAGACACTCCCTAGTGAATCCAAGACCATACCAAACCCGTGAAATGCCATGAATTTGAGATCAAACTCCTTAATGAATGGGAGACATACTCCTCCCATGAATACGATCATGAATCTGAGGCATAACCCCAATGAATCGGAGACATAACCCCAATGAATTATAGACATATCCCCTTGAATCGAAGACACTCCCTAGTGAATACAAGACCATACCATAAACCGTGAAATGCCATGAATTTGAGATCAAACTCCTTAATGAATGGGAGACATACTCCTCCCATGAATACGATCATGAATCTGAGGCATAACCCCAATGAATTATAGACTATATCCCCTTGAATCGAAGACACTCCCTATTGAATCCAAGACCATACCATAAACCCGTGAAATGCCATGAATTTGAGATCAAACTCAATGAATGGGACACATACTCCTCCCATGAATACGATCATGAATCTGAGGCATAACCCCAATGAATCGGAGACATAACCCCAATGAATTATAGACTATATCCCCTGAATCGAAGACACTCCCTAGTGAATCCAAGACCATACCATAAACCCGTGAAATGCCATGAATTTGAGATCAAACTCCTTAATGAATGGGAGACATACTCCTCCCATGAATACGATCATGAATCTGAGGCATAACCCTATGAATCGGAGACATAACCCCAATGAATTATAGACTATATCCCCTGAATCGAAGACACTCCCTAGTGAATCCAAGACCATACCATAAACCCGTGAAATGCCATGAATTTGAGATCAAACTCCTTAATGAATGGGAGACATACTCCTCCCATGAATACGATCATGAATCTGAGGCATAACCCCAATGAATTATAGACTATATCCCCTTGAATCGAAGACACTCCCTAGTGAATCCAAGACCATACCATAAACCCGTGAAATGCCATGAATTTGAGATCAAACTCCTTAATGAATGGGAGACATACTCCTCCCATGAATACGATCATGAATCTGAGGCATAACCCCAATGAATCGGAGACATTACCCCAATGAATTATAGACTATATCCCCTTGAATCGAAGACACTCCCTAGTGAATCCAATACCATACCATAAACCCGTGAAATGCCATGAATTTGAGATCAAACTCCTTAATGAATGGGAGACATACTCCTCCCATGAATACGATCATGAATCTGAGGCATAACCCCAATGAATCGGAGACATAACCCCAATGAATTATGGACTATATCCCCTTGAATCGAACACTCCCTAGTGAATCCAAGACCATACCATAAACCCGAGAAATGCCATGAATTTGAGATCAAACTCCTTAATGAATGGGAGACATACTCCTCCCATGAATACGATCATGAATCTGAGGCATAACCCCAATGAATCGGAGACATAACCCTAATGAATTATAGACTATATCCCCTTGAATCGAAGACACTCCCTAGTGAATCCAAGACCATACCATAAACGTGAAATGCCATGAATTTGAGATCAAACTCCTTAATGAATGGGAGACATACTCCTCCCATGAATACGATCATGAATCCGAGGCATAACCCCAATGAATCGGAGACATAACCCCAATGAATTATAGACTTTATCCCCTTGAATCGAAGACACTCCCTAGTGAATCCAAGACCATACCATAAACCCGTGAAATGCCATGAATTTGATATCAAACTCCTTAATGAATGGGAGACATACTCCTCCCATGAATACGATCATGAATCTGAGGCATAACCCCGATGAATTATAGACTATATCCCCTTGAATCGAAGACACTCCCTAGTGAATCATAGACCATACCATAAACCCGTGAAATGCCATGAATTTGAGATCAAACTCCTTAATGAATGGGAGACATACTCCTCCCATGAATACGATCATGAATCTGAGGCATAACCCCAATGAATCGGAGACATAACCCCAATGAATTATAGACTATATCCCCTTGAATCGAAGACACTCCCTAGTGAATCCAAGACCA